>JAFIDM010000002.1:49938661-49951265 GCA_023159025.1 Thereuonema tuberculata
TGTTTGTTTCTTATTGATAATGTTTTTAGGTAAAGAAAGAAGTACAATCTGGTACAAGTTTGTCTCCCTAAAAATAATTTACTATTCTTTATTTATTTTTCTGTCTTATAATGTTTTTAGATAAGGAAAGAAGTAGACACGGATACATGATCATCTTTTTTGAGTATTTTTTATTACATATAAAAAAGAGATTACACATTTGTATTTTATCATAATTCTTTTTTACAAAACAATATGTTGAAAAACAGTTATTCTATTTTTAAGATAGAATTGTTCGCACGAGACCACGAGTTTTTCGATGACAACTGGGACAGTTCATTAGAGATAGAGCACATTTGGGACAACTATTTAAATGACTACATGGAAGAAATACAACCGCAATTTCTTCTTCCAGACAGATTTTACATAAATACGTTTTCTTTTGATGTCGATTTTCTTTTTCGAGAATTTGATTTTTTGTTTCATTAATCTATTCTTTATCTTCGTCATGTATTACAGTTTCATTGGAAGCTGATTGTGACAGTTTCTCTGTTTGAATTGTAATAGATTCGGATTCCAAAGAAATAATACATTCATTAGAATTAGGTTTCAATGAAATTTAACTCCGAAAAATACATTGATGAGTTTAAATAATGAATGAAGTAATAAATTAACAGGCGCAACTTTATCCGATACATCGAGAAGAAAATTAGCATTTCCTTTTCACAATAAGTTAAAAAATTTTTTATCAAAATGAAAGACAAGTTCATTATTTTTTGTGTCCCCTAATGTATATTAAGTTTTGTAATAATTTTGAAAAAATTTTTTTTTTGTCAAAACACACGCCCGACCATATTTTTTAGATTTTGAAAAAAAATAAGTGTTTTTAGTAGTTGATTGTTTCTTTGAATTTCTTCAGAGTAACAGCGATTATTTCAAATCCTCATAATATCCATTTGCAATCGATCAAATTTAACAAAACACTTTTCCTATATTTTCGAAATGAAACATAATTTTCTTTTAGTTTAAATAAGAGTTTCATTGAATTTCTTCGGAGTAACAATGGATATTTCAACTTCTAATTAAATTCAATTGCAAATGTAATGACATGTACAAGAATTTCTTTTTCCAAAACACTTGTAACAAACCCTTGAAAAATTTTAACACGCTGTAATATACATTGATAAAATTAATTTTTACCAAAATGATGTGAAATTAACAAATGAAATAGACTTTTACTATGACTGTGAAATTATCAATTTAAACAAAATTAACACTCAAAATAAATAAACAATTGATCCTTAATACTTAAGTTTTAAATTGATATCATTAGAGATCGGATTTAACGATGTCAAACAGAACTCTAAGAATAGACTTTTAAAAGAACTTAGCCGCCAAGAAGTCTAGAAGCTTTTCCATCAATTTAGTGACTTTTTTGTCTTTCAGGGAGCCGTAGTGTCTCAACTAAACAAAGGGTGGTAACAGTGTAACAACCCCTCCATACATTAGCTTTTACCTATATAAACTCAAGATTTAGCTCTTAGAGATGTTCACTTGATTCCAGTATTTCAGGAGTTGAACACCAAAGTACTTCTCATTTATTTTAACAAACAGAACGTCCATGATGGCAGTAGTAGTAGTCGATTTATCAGAAATGCTTCTATTGGAAACAGCGGTAAGTTTGTTTTTTCGTTATAAAGAAACTAGAGATTAATTAGAAATTTTAACATCTTTTGAGTTACAACATGAGTACAATGGAGAATTTGCAACAAACAAAAATTTGTATAAAAAACTATAATAAGATGATCATTACAGCATGAAAAAACGTAAAAGTAATTGCAGCAAACTAGAATTAAGCTAATAATTGTCGTTAAGATATTTAAAGTCATTTATTGATTTGAAATAATAATTTTAACAATCTTCTAACCTTGAAATTAACACAATATAATTTATGTTACATAGACAAAATAAATCAAATGAATTTGATTCGATAAACACCCAAAATGAATAATCTTAAAATTCACTTATCATTTTTTTTTCAAGTATTAAGAGTTTTTTTTTTCACTAGGGTTTACCGTCACACGCATCGGTTAAAATTCAACCCGATGCATATGCACTTGGGGAAAATTTTGTATTAAAAAAGGAAGCAACATACAGTAACCCTGAGAACTTAACTCTGAAACTCTATAAATACAACAGGCACTTATGGTATTTTGAAGAGACGGAGCTCGACATTTATTTAGAAAGCCAAATAGTAACAGAACTAACGACCTTTCACCAGCGAGTGACAGACGCCCTCCAGGAGGCCAAAGATCAGTTAACAAACGGAGAATTGCCCGAGCTACATGCTTACTTGTTACATGATGATTATTTACTTCAACTCGTCCAGGTTTCATCGACAAACGTATGTTTACAATTATCAAATAAACATCAAAGTTGTCGCATGTCAAGCTTGACCTGGGAAAATTTGATAACCGCACTACGAAAAATTAAAAACAACCGTCAGGTGAATTTATTATCATACGAAGAACCGAGTTCCCCCGAATCGTCGAACCCGTTCTAGTTGAACCACGTATTGTATGAATTAACATGATTCAGAAAAAAACAAAAAAAATGTAAAAATCACTAGTGTAATAAAAATAGAAAACAGATAATTCTTGTGTCAGAGTGTTCTTCTTTCAAAACAAAACACATATATGATTAGTTTGTAAAAAATTTTTATATTAAGGAATAATATCAGATTAAATTTGACGTATGAGTAGATAAAATTTTCGAACTTTGGAATATGTTTGAGGAACAAAAAAGCGATCTTGTCTTTCTTTTTGGTAAAAATTTTACAAATTTCAAACTGATGTTACAGTCGTCACCTGTCGCCCAACACAATCCTGAACGTAATTTTTAGGAAGAATCTGAAAACAGTTACATCCCTTTGAAAAACAACATGTAAGAGACATGATTTTCAATTTAACGTCACCGATAGTTCAGTCATGAAGTTAATGTTTTATAAAGCTTAAAACATCTTGTATATATGTAACTTTTTCTTTTTTATATAACGAAATAAAAATATACTTAAAAGAGACAAATTTGCACAATGTTAAAAAATCTCAAAGTTTGTCAAATCAATCGATTATTTAAAAACCCTCACTCACCTGACCTTTATGTAACAGACATTCTTGGAATTCCAAAATAAACCTTTGATCATGAATAATAATAATAAAATTACCACTTTAAAAATGTCACCATTCAATCCCCGATCAGAAATCTCATAGGTTGAAATATCACATGGTCTATTAACCCTTTGGGCACAAATGAAATGTTTACACAAAAAAGTCACTTCCTCTGTTTTGCGCCAGGACCTACTTTACAAATTTGGCTAAGTGATTTCCGGACAGGACCCGCTTCTCGAATTTGGTCAAGCGGTTTCGTTCCAGGGTACGAAACAACTTAATTGTGTTTGCGTTTATATAAACTGGCTGCTTGTTGTATTTTTCACATCAATTCACTAAGAAAAAATGTTCATCCTATCATACATGTTAGAAAAACGTCATCAGTCGAGTTTCAACATGAAATATTTACGCCAAAACGTCACTTCCTTATTTAAAAATATTATCCTTAATTAAAAATTTCCCTCATTAAAGTCACTTAATCCTTTGTTTCGTAACAGTAACCTTAGGAAGACTTAAAAATGATACCATTCAATTCTCTACAAAAAAACATAAAATTTGATATATTAGGCTAATATTTAACCCTTTGGATATTAAAAAATGCAAATTAAATATTAATATCAATCATCCTTTAACCCTTTGATTAGGAAAAAAAAACCTCAGTCACCTGACCTTTATGTAAAAGATATTCATTGGGTATCAAAATAACCCTTTGATCACGAATAAGAATTATATTAATTCATTAAAAATGTCACCATTCAACTGCCTATCAAAAATCTCAAAGTATGATATGTCACATGATCTATTAACCCTTTGGACTCAAATTAACTCTTTGATTAATATGCAAATTAATTATTAATAATTGCATTCATTAAAATTCATCACCCTTTGGCTACGGGAAAAAACCCTCAGTCACCTGACCTTTATGTTAAAAAATATGCAAATGAGCGACTGGATCGCCCGAATACGCTAATTTTTGGATTATGCAAATGATATGCAAATTTACCTGGATCGCCCTCTTTTGCGTACCCAGGTCGCCCCCCTAACTACTTACGCCTACACATAAACGCCTTTCAAATATCGAGTGATAAAGTAGAGAATGAAATCTATCAAAGACATTAGTTTTTATAATGCAGAAGCAAGTGACAGTGATCCTGACACGAAATTTCATTTTTTATTTATTCACAAGAGTAGCTCCATTAGAAAAGACGAGTAAAATAATGAATTAAAGAATTTAAAATCATTTCTTAAACTGTCGAAAAACGGAGAATTAAGTTTATTGCTAATAAAACTTTCATTAAGTTATTCGCAAAGTAAAGTCAACACTTAACCTAGTTTTTTTTTTTTTTCCTGAAATTTAGATTTGAAGAAATTTTGAATTAAAAGAAAAATAATATTTAATAATAAAAAATCCCAGATCTTGAGAGATTCCGTAGATTACTAATTCTGAAGTCAGTATGATTTGGTGTCCGGGCTGTGATCCGCATCTGCATCAGTGAACTTTCCAATGGCACCCCACGAAAAGACATTACGTAGAAACGGTAGTTTCAATCACAATTTCAAACACAAATTCAAACACAAATTCGCATTAAAGACAGTGCTACAGATCTACGACATCTGTCTGTAAGGCAGCTATTACATTTGTTGAGACAGATTTAAGCAGTGACCCAAGTTATGGAGAGAAATAAATATAAGAACCAATAAAAACAAGATTTCTCTCTGAATCAATGACTGTCAATAGTGAAATTAAATGAAATTAGAAACAATGACGTCACATTGTTTCCGCCAATCTTCTTCGATCCTCTTACATCACACGCTTTTCCGTAGTATTACAAAGAACTCCAAATAAGATCAGCACAAATCGGATATTATGTTAAATAAATAAATGATTTAAATATCAATTTGCACTTAATAATAAATCAATAGATCAATAGATAATAGGAAAACTTTAATAGTTTTAATTTTAATAAAAATTGCATTTATAAAATACTAATAAATATTAGTATTTTTAATTGCAAAAGCTTTTCGAGCTCAAGTTGCAAGAAAATACAATAGAGATAATTAAACAAAGAAAACTGTGGGCGAAATACGTAAGAAAAGAATTCGTTTCAGCGAATTTAGAACTGTAATTAAAAATAATTACGAGCTCTCTTACATTCAAATAGCTTTTTCTAAGAAGATGGATAGGTAGCATCGAGTATAGAAAACAAAAATCACGCGTCCAAATTACGAACGGATATGTGATCTGATGCCAGATGATCTGTGGGAGGACTTATCATAACCTTGAAAAACTGATGTGAGGATGCGGGAAAAATGATACTGTTGGGATCTGAGTTTTGAAGGTGATCAACTTCTCGTAGATCGTTCAAAATAGCTTACGTAAGCTTTCAAAGATACATGGGCCAAATAAGGCCCACCTAACGTTTAAAGATTTTTTTATATTTTTACTACAAAAGTGAACATTTTGAAAACTGTACTGAAAGTTAGTTTAAGGTGTGCTGCTATGAAAAAGTGAATTTAGAATTAGTGGTATTTGAAACTCTTTCTGTAATAATACAGTTTTGAAAACGTAACTAATGGGCCTTATTTGAGCTCCCTGTTCCAAATAAGGCCCACTACTTGTCCCAAATAAGGCCCATGTGTAAATAAATAATAAATAAGGAAAAAAAAAAGCAGAAATCAATTAAATAAGAATAATTATATTTAAACCAAAATAGTTATATAATTAAATTTAAATCAAATAAAATACAGGGTGTTTCAGCATTCCCTCCGGGATTCCTAAGATCTGTAGCTCACAGGAAAACTTGTCCATAGGGACAAGAGCTTGGCAGTGAAAAGAGCCAATTTCCAACATTTAGTTCTGACTAAATATTAAGCTACAAATTAATAATTAATTAGTAATTAATTTATAAAATTGTCAATTTAAAACTAGCTTTGATGATTTTTTTAATATTTTTTCTCATTATATATAATTACTTTATGTTATAGAATGTGCTTATGAGGCTCATAATAAGAAAACATACACGATAGTTGATGGGCCTTATTTGGTTCATTAGTGGAGGGCCTTATTTGGAGCCCCCGGTTAACCCATGCTTTCATGTATTGTTTTACTAAAAAGTATTTAAATGCACGTCAACTGGAAAATATCAAATACAGCATCTTATTCTACTCATTATACACTTTAAAATGACATAAAACATGTTTATGTATATTAAGTTGCCAAAAAATGCAGACGATTTATCAAGTTGAAATAGTAACGACAAAAGCTTCTGGCGACTTTTACTGTTCAACTGAAACAAACATGGTGAAATTATGCACTTCGACGGACCTAATTTTTGGTGTAGACGCTAGAAGCCTGTCTGAAAAATAACTAATCTTGGTAAATTGCTAACGTTCTATTAATAAAACGAAGGATGGGCCTTATTTGGAACCGGGCCTTATTTGGCCCATGTACCTTATATATACATATACGTAAGGTACCTTACATATATTTGTTTTAATTTATTTAATTGCAGTAACAATGAAAAATATCCCTGCCGCGCATCCTTCGTGGTAAATGTATTTCCCAAAGGTAAACCACCTTGAGATTTGTGAATAGTGATTGATAATAGCCTACCATTCTGCCATTCCCACATGGCCTAGTGGATTAGGCAGCGGACTCCACGAGGCAGATGCGTCGAAACCTGGGTTCGAATCCCGGCATCGGCATGGATGTTTGGAAAAATGTGCTTTCCTATGTTTGTCTACTTCTTCTCTTCAGGTCTGAGCTCATTCCTTACTGAATTCCTGAGGAAGGCAACGGGAAACCACCTTAACATCTTTTCTTTCAAATTCTATGGATTCATCTAGGGGTTCGTCATATTGGATACACTAGAATCCATAGAACACGGACCTTCGGATTCGAAGATCAACTTCGGTGCGAACCGAACAGCAACAACAACAACAATACTATTCTTTAAGGGTATCTAGTATAAAAGTTTTAACTCAAAAGTTCAAAATTTACGGCACAACTTTGAGGTCATGCCCGACTAGAGGGTTGAATCTCCGCCCCCTAAAAGCCCATAACAGATGTCGACTTTTTTGTTACTTATTTGTAGTTAAACCAGTGCCCTAAAGCTTTAAAAAGTTCGCGGCAAAAGCTCTAAAAACTTCGTGAGTATAAAGATTTGAATATAGGAAAAACGTCAAAAAGTGGAAATTTCTATCGGCCGTGGGATATACATCGTGGGAAGAAGAATTCATATATATATATTCGTGATATACAATCTCTGATCTGCACTTATCACAAGTTCCCGGCTCCTATGTTAAGGTAGGGGAGAACGCAAAGGGAAAATACATTAATATAAGGAAGTAGTTCAAATGTATCTGTTTCTTTCGTTCTTTTTAGTCTTCTGATCTAATAAGTATTAGAAGACTAATATTCCCGTTTTGTCTGTACGTCCGTGAACAAGTATCATTAAAATATCATTAAATTATCATTAATCGCAACAATCACAATAATCGCAACAATTACGCCTTGCATTCGCAGCAATCACAGTTATAACAAGGAAATTAAAGTAACATCAATTTTATTTTCTTATACGTATCAGAAGACGTTGCGAAGCATTGTGATTGGTTTACTACCTTGTTGTTTAAATCATAACAGAAAGGGAAGAAATGGAATAGAGAATTAAATTTTGTAATAAGCATAAGCCGCATATATATTTTTTATATAATAATGTGTAGTTTTTTTAATAAGTATTTTATAATATTTACTGTCATTTCCCTCTTTCAGCTTTGCCACTTTCGCACGAATCGCTGACTTCACGCTTTTCATCTCGTAGTTGGGACTGAGCATGCGTCAAGGG
Source organism: Thereuonema tuberculata (assembly GCA_023159025.1). Classification (NCBI taxonomy): domain Eukaryota; kingdom Metazoa; phylum Arthropoda; class Chilopoda; order Scutigeromorpha; family Scutigeridae; genus Thereuonema; species Thereuonema tuberculata. The sequence continues at coordinate 49,946,652 of JAFIDM010000002.1, forward strand.
AGGGGATCACTCACAGCACAAGGGGATATGGAGGTTAGGAGTATTTAAAGAAATCCTTCTACCTGTTCATGCAAAAGAATTTCGAGGACCAGTTTTGAGGAACAGAGACCAAAACAAATGGATCTAAGTTAAAGTTGAACCACAAATATTCGTTGAAAAATCCGTCTTTACATGATGCGCTTCCGAACAGACAAATGAACAAACAAAAGACAAAATGTTTAAGTGAAACAATTAGAATTCTGATGCTCGGTAGTTATTCAGTTACTGACCATAACAGTATATTAACAAAATATTGACTTTTTTTTTGTATAATTATTCATATAAATCTGTATAACCATCGTCTTTAAAGCTTGTTGTATACTTGGCAAATAAAACCGTAAGAAGAACCGCACTTTTACTCTTACGTTTAAAATAGCTTTACCTATTGTTTTATCAAAAGTCTGTATTCTTACATTAACAATTCCATTATCAAAGTTTGTATGTTCTGCGTGACCTCTTCGGCTTGAATGACAACACGAATGACCGAGTGATGAAGATGAGAATATTACAGCTGAAGCTATAAAGTGGTCTCACAGCTCGTATGTAATTGGTGCACTGAGAGTTATTCTCAATTGGTATCCAAGGAATGCAGCCAGGACGCTCTATTGCAGTTTCCTTTGCAGTACATTCTTCTTTCAAAGCATATCTTGGTGAAATTTCTCCTACTTCTTTGATTCAGCTCAACTTTAAATCACTTCATATAACACCGAAAAAAAAAAAAAGAAAGATGTAGATGGCGCGCATGTTTTTAAATAGATGACAAAATTCCGGAAAAGTTGCGGGAAAAAAAATATTCAAATACAATAATGAAATGAAAAGCACAGAGTTTTTAAGGTTATGAAAATTGAAAACAATAAATAAGTAAATAAACATTCAAAAGAAATAAAATCATTACAGCACAAAAGTTTGCAGTCGCACCCTGAGCCATCACCGATGGCAATCTGGGACGGCCGTTTCGTACTTATTTGGACTCTTCAGCCAGACAAGCCCACGATGATGGCTCAGACCGGCGCGAAAGGTCAAGGGAACCTGTTCCGCTCCCAGAATTGGCCCCCTAAGAAAACAAATAAAAATAATAAACGCAGGCAAGACGAAACGGCCGTCCCAGACTCCCCTCGGTGATGGCTCAGAGTGCGAAAGCAAAACTTTGTGCAGCAATGATTACATTTCATTTATCAAAATTACTTTATGTGCACTAAATTCTATCATCCTTATAAATAATGCTATGCATCTGACTAATTTAAAAAAGTTTTAATACAATTAAAAAATATACAGCGACTAGTTTCTTAGCCGTGAATTAGGCTATGTTTTCAAGCTTACAATTGACAATGAGAAATAGATAACAATTATAGACGAAGGAACAAAGTCATTCAATATGTCACATGATCTGTTGTCCATGGGCGTCCCCGCATATGCTGATTTTGGTTTCATGATGTCACAGATGCAGACGCCACCTTGTGATCTTCTACGGAAATTCCAAAGTAAACATATTTCTTTTGTATGTTTATACGTTCTGCAGGTTAAATATACGTATTTTAGTTAAATAATAAATAATATAAATAATAGAATTAATTACGTGCAGCACTCAGATGAGTACAAACATTAAAACATTAAAAAATTACAGATATATATAAAAAAAAAAAAAAATAAGTAAATAAAGTTCAAGTAGAAATGTAACAGAGAAGCGTATTTTTCTTCATGTAACGGATTTTGCCAGTTTTTTTGGCCAATAGCTCTTTTCCTATTGGTCAACATATATAAAAAAAAATAGGATTTTTCCATATAAGAACGTAAACATCTTCTATTAAAATTTTAGCTTTGTAGGACAAATAATTTTACAGTTGTTTTTATCACTGAGTGACGGATACGCGTTTTTCTACGTAAAATTATATTATAATCCCCATTTTTTTTTCCTGTGTTGAATCTACGATGCTTGAGAAAAAGTTAGACTGTGTATGTGATAGATTGTGGTAATGGCTTTCATGTAGGTATAAAAATAATTATTATTTTTTATTATAGGGATTATTTTTCCGACCTAACTAACAATTTCCTTAATTCGAATTTTCGTTAACTCACAGCTGTAGTCACCTTAAAATATCATAAAAAAGCTTCAAGTTAAAAGTGAATGTAGCCTGTAAAACCTATAAAATAAGTGGATGTAACATATAAATGTTAGAATATAAAATGTTTGCGTAAACAGTATAATTTCAATAATTTCACAGAAGTGATCTGCATATTGTTCGTTTTCAAAAGCGAGACCCACCACTCGCGGACGATTCTACTCCGCAAAGGGGTGATATGCTGAGATGGGCACTTTCGTAAGACCTGTTTTTCTTTTTTTTAGTACATGTTATTTTTACAATAGTATTTATTCTTTCCATAATTCTTTCCCGAAATAGAATGCAGCTATTAGTAAACTAACACTGATAAAAAAGTAAACATCCCCTCTTTATTTCTCCTCACCCCTATTTTAAAATCGAAGGAGACCTGACGCATGCGCTGAAGGTTCTCGGAAACAAAAACACATAGTAAGTGTAGGTGTTTATCTATTTGTTAAATAATAACTTTGTTCAATACTGACGTGAGTGAGAATCCCAAAAGCAATAAAATTGAATCAAATTACTAATGTTATTTTTCGTCATGTATTAAAAGGGTTAAAACAACGTTCAGCCAAGTTTTAATTAGTTGAAAATAGCCTCAAGCTGAGCTTAAACGTTGTTTTAACCCTTTTAATACATGACAAAAATTATAATACATTAGTAATTTGATTCAAGTTTATTGCTTTTCGGATTCTCACTCAGGATAATTTAATTCCAATCTCCTAATTTTTGATTTATTTAATACTTTAAAAAATCTCTTCGTCATATATTAAATAGATATCTGCTTTAAAGTCATTTCCAAATTTCATATAACTACAAACGATATTACACAGAAGCCATCGTTCTGCTTTTTCAAGTTCTGAATTTTGCAAATTAAAATAATAATAATAATAATAAGATCTAATAACAATAGCAACAATATATACACACTGAAGTTATCTCAATGACCTAGAAGCAACAATAATAAACCATATCCTTCAACATAAACAAACATTTTTGATACCAACTATTTAAATTTATCATCTTTATTCCGCATTAAGTCGGATAAGACAATAAGAGAATGTGTTACTCTAAGCGGAATAAAGACGATAAATTTAAATAATTGTTATCAAAAATGTTTAAGTTGAAGGACATGACTTATTATTTGTTGTTTTTAGGCCATTGAGATAACTTCAGTGTATATTCATTGTTGCTGTTGTTATTAGATCTTATTATTGTTATTTTAATTTGCGAAATTCAGAACTTGAAAAAGCAGAACAATGACTTCTACGAAATATCGTTTGTATGAATGAAGTTTGGAAATGACTTTAAAGAAGAAATATATTTAATAACTTTGTCATCAAAGTTCAGAATTACATGAGAAATAAAACAGAAACGCACAAGACTTAAGAGTTCACTGATCTGTTTTTGGAAATTGTGATATCGGGAATACAAGATAGCCTATTTCAGGTCTTTAGTCTTGTGCGTTTTTGTTTTATTTCTCATGTAATTGTTTGTACGCAGTTTAAGTTTTTGCAAAGTTTTTATTTTTTTTATTTTTTGCTTTAAAATATATTTACTTAACTGAAGATTTCTACAAAACATTTTATTAACATTTACAACTAAAATACAGTGCAACTTGGATAATTCGAAGCGGAAGGGACCACTACAAAACTTCGAATTATCCAAGACTTCGAATTAAACAAGTTACATCTTTTAACTTTAATTTCAGATCCACTGAATGCTTGAAAAGATTATTCTGTCAATAAGTAAATATTTATTCAGAAAGATCATGGTATGAAAGACATAAACACTATATGTATGTAAACAAAATAAGATTTATATTACGTAAGCTACAGTACATATTAGATTCAATACAGAAAATTATAGTTTTTTCAAAAAATTGTGCAATGTCTGATTGTTTTGTAGAATTCAGTCGCTAAGGTTAGCAAAATCATCAAGCATTTCAGTGAATGGAAAACAGCATCACTTACGTTGGTTTGTCCTTCAATGTACCGACGAAATTCGGCGCTATCCCGTACTCGTTGGCGATTTCGTATTTCTTCTTCACACCCTTTTCCCCCTCGCGAATGACGGCGACCTTTTCAGCGAACGTTAAATTCTTGTACACGCGTGTTTACTGAAAGACATGGTGACACTGACAGCAGGAAGCTCGAATGGAGTCTGAAGCGTCATGTGTCGAATGGCGTCACGTGCGGGAAGGGATTCGAACGGTGGCGGGAAGGGATTTCAGTTGTCACGTGTCGAATTTCTTAACGATGAAACGCCGAAAAGTCGTTATGGTTCGAAATTTTTTATAAAAACTTCGAATTAAGGAAGTTGAACTTCGAATTATCCACGGTTTTTTAACATTGATTTAATAAGAAATTCAAGGGACCAAGAGAAATCTTCGAATTAATCACGATTTCGAATTAAAGACGTTCGAATTATCCAAGTTCCACTGTAATATAATATATATATATATATATATATATAT
>JAFIDM010000002.1:49956020-49970490 GCA_023159025.1 Thereuonema tuberculata
AGAGTCGAACAGATGCAGATCCAACAAGTCTAAGCCTCCTTTATTTTACTACGAACCAGACACCACGAAACACACCACATATTTTGCTGCCGAAACCCCACAATATGCATTTTTTGAAAAACAAAAAAAAATACGCACTTTTCGGAAATTTGTCAAACTTCGAACTTCAGGACGCTGTAATTCAGTTATGGCCTATTCTAGGGAAACAAGTATGAGAATAAAATTTGTAGGGAATTTAATTTTCTACAAAACGCATATATATTTTTATGAACCAACCCTACGAGTGTTGTGTAAAATCAAAAATCAAGAACAACGGAATATTGATGGTTTTTGGTATTGTGACGCACTAGTCCAGCAAATAGAGACCAAAGAGGGGGTACCTTTCAAAGGTGCGGTAGTTCTAATTTTTTGATATGTTGTCTAGGATGGTTAGTAAGTGTTTAAAATGCAAAATGCACAATTCCTTCCCCGCCGCGCCCGCCGCGCCCGCCGCCATCTTAAAAAACCAAAAAAATTGGTACTTTCTTTAGATTTTGGCTTATAACTTCGTTTTGGTGCATTGTAGCTACAAAAGAGTTCTACGCAATGTTGTAGAGAATACAATTTCCTACAATTTAGTTTTTAAATTTTGTTTCTAGGAATGATAGTACGGAGGTATGTTTGTTTTGAAGAAATAAACAAAAACGCACTTTCTGGAAACTTGTCAAACTTCTAACTTTAGGACGCTGTAATCCAGTTATGGCCTATTCTAGGGAAACAAGTATCAGAATAAAATGTGTAGGGAATTTAATTACCTACAAGATGCATGTAAATTTTTTGACCCTGCGGAGAGTGGGGTAAAAAAAAATCAAAAACAACGGAATATTGTGGTTTTTGTTATTGTGACGCACAGAGTATCTAAAAAAAAAAATCACCAATTACCTTCCTGTGTTGGCTCGAAATTGGAGTGTATACCAACCGTGCTTCAGTTTCTGACATGAAACTGAAGATGCTGACAGGTTGATAGTTGCCGCAGCTAAATGCCTCTCCCCCACGTACGACGCCATCGTCATTGTCGGTGAAGACATTGATCTACTCGTCCTGCTGACTGGCACAACACCTGCGGTCAGCAATGTCTACCTCAAAAAACCAGCGCCAGGAAAACAGCAAGACGCAATCTCCTCCGCCTCCTCCTACAAGTTCAACTCCACAGGCTGTATCTTGCCCCTGCACGCAATATCGGGCTGCGACACCACTTCAACCATTTTTGGTTTTGGAAAGAATAAATTCTGCAAACTTTTAAGGAAAGACCCATCATTGCTGGAGCAGGCGGAGAGGTTCGGGGACCTCGCTGCCACTCCCCACGAAATTTCAGCAGTAAGGGTGAAAATCTTGGTATCCCTATATGGTGGCAGTAACGAACAGTCATTGAGTCACTTCGCCATAGCAAATTCATGACCAGTACCACCAAGCTCAATCTGGCTAAACTATCTCCGACCACTGATGCAGCACATTTCCACTTCCTGAGTTCATACCAGCCGGTCATGGAGTGGATGGGGATTGTCAAAGACCCGATCGAGTGGGGCTGGTGTAGAGGAGCTCGAGGACTGGAACCCATCAGGATGAGTAGCGACGCTGCTCCTCCAAACCTGCTTAAGACCATCTCATGCAGATGCACAACTGGCTGTATGGGGGCGTGTGGCTGTAGAAAGGCGGGCCTCAATTGTTCCGCCCTATGCAAATTCTGTACTGGCCAAGAATGTGACAAGAGAAATGAGGTCCTCGTCGACGACGAAGACGACGACGATCGAGTAACTTTGCCATTTGACGAAAATGAAGACCCCGACTTCATTAACTCACCCCCTATGAAACGAGCGAAGCGGATGTAAATTTGTTTTCTTTTCAGTTTTAGTTCAATTAATATCGATTTTGGTATGATTATTAATGCCTTTTGTTCTTACTTTGTTTACATACATGCATCTTTAAAAAATGTATCTGCTGTGTTGGTGGGATATTTTAAATTGAACATCCGCTCTCACCAGTAGGTATTCCAGTGAAACAGTACCTGCCTCATAAGCATTGCACTGTAACATGTCAGAAACTCAAGTAGGGTTGGTATACACTCCAATTTCAAGCCAACACTGGAAGGTAATTGGTGAATTTTTTTTTAGATACTCTGTGCATCACAATAGCAAAAACCACAATATTCCGTTGTTTTTGATTTTTTTTTTTACCCCACTCTCCGTAGGGTTAAAAAATTTACATGCGTTTTGTAGATAATTAAAAACCCTACACATTTTATTCTGATAAATGTTTCCCTAGAATAGGCCATAACTAAAGTACAGCGTCCTAAAGTTAGAAGTTTGACAAGTTTCCAGAAAGTGCGTTTTTGTTTATTTCTTCAAAACAAACATATCTCCGTAACTATCAGTCCTAGAAACCAAATTTAAAAACTAAATTGTTGGAAATTGTATTCTCTATAACATTGCATAGAACTCTTTTGTAGCTACAATGCACCAAAACGAAGTTATAAGCCAAAATCTAAAGAAAGTACCATTTTTTTTTGGTTTTTTAAGAAGGCGGCGGGCGCGGCGGGGGAAGAATTGTGCATTTTGCATTTTAAACACTTACTAACCATCCTAGACAACATATCAAAAAATTAGAACTACCGGACCTTTTTGTAAGGTACCCCCCTCTTTGGTCTCTATTTGCTGGACTAGTGCGTCACAATAGCAAAAACACCAATATTCCGTTGTTCTTGATTTTTGATTTTTTGAAACCACTCGTATGTTGGTTTATAAAAATATATATGCGTTTTGTAGAAAGTTAAATTCCCTACAAATTTTACTCTCATACTTGTTTCCCTAGAATAGGCTATAACTGAATTACAGCGTCCTGAAGTTCGAAGTTTGAAAAATTTCCGAAAAGTGCGTATTTTTTTTGTTTTTCAAAACGTGCATATCTCCATAACTATCAGTCCTAGAAACAAAATTTAAGAACTAAATTGTAGGAAATTGTATTCTCTACAACATTGAGTCGAACTTTTGTGTCGTTAAAATGCACCAAACAGAAGATATAAGCGAAAATCTAAACAAAGTGCCGATTTTTTTTGGTTCTTTTAAGATGGTGGCGGGCGCGGCGGGGGAGGAATTGTGCATTTTGCATTTTAAACACTTACTAACCATCCTAGACAACATATCAAAAAATTAGAACTACCGGACCTTTTGTAAGGTAACCCCCCTTTTTTGGTCTCTATTCGTTGGACTAACCTTGTTAGTGCTGTCATCTATCAGCATCCTTTAAAAGCTTTCTGTTTAATGTGTAGCACTCCCACTATTTGCGCCTTTAAACCTTCAGTAGCAATTAGATCTTTGACTTGCAAGGAGTAAAAAATATTTTTTCAATTCCATCTCAGAAAAGTAGTATTTTGCAAGTGAATGTTTCTTTAATAGCATTGTTTGTTTTCTTTTGATTGTTATTTTAACAATAATGAGTAATATATATGTGCCTATAGATTAATTGTTAGGACTTTTAAGATGACTGGATTAACCTAAAAATTGTAGCATGGCGTGAAACGTAAGTTTGACTGATGTTGTACCTTCGACTACAGCAGGGTACTGTTCCGCTGACCAGGTCAAAGGTACAACATTACTTAATAATATGTAAATGTTTTTACTTACGGTCATTTTAGCATTATGTAAGATGGAAAATTAAATATTTTTTGCCAAATTTTTATTTTTTTACCAAATCTTATCCAAAGAAAGTAAACAATTGATTGTTTGTCCACGACTTTGAATCTGATGTTGAATATTCATCAGGGGAAAGTGTTTTCGATCTTTCAGATGAATGCCATGAGTTGTAGAAGGAATTAAACTTTGAAAAAGAAGATTTAGTTGAAGAAAGTTATGTCCTTGTCAAACTGATAAAAAAAAACAACAAGAAATACTTGTGGCCCAAATAAAGGAAGCAGCATGTGATTATTTTAAAGTTAAATATTTGAAAAAAACTACCGAAGATGGCGAAATTCGTCCAAGAAGATAACCAGCTCTACGACATAGAACTACAAGATATTGTGGCCAGGCTACCAAATCCAAGTCTGTCATTAAGCTTATTTATGAGTCGAAGGGCAACATCTTGCAGCAAGACGTTTATCTGATAAGGAATACCGTTTTTTTCTTCGAAACGTGAAACAATGACTACAAGCAAGACAAAATTTGAAGACACTGGTTCTGTTGCAACAAAACATGCTGCGAAAGGGTCACGCACCACATTCACTGATGCGTTCTTAGCAAGTAAACAGCTTTAAGTTTTCAAACTCAGGAAAACATCTCTAGTGGATAAAAGAAGATGAAAAGAGAAAAGAAAGTCTAAATCTATCTCGAGAATCGATTAATAAGGAGAATAGTTAATTCCCATTACTTACTGTATTATTATTTATTTAATAATAATTATTTTAAACGTAATTATATTAAATTTAAAACTGATAAGTGAAGATTTTAATTTAGGAATAAAAGTAGAATGTTTCATGCTGACTGGAGATCGTCAGTTTGAACTATGTTTTTTGGTAAATCATCAACTGTTTATCAGTGATTCTAATAGTAGATAACAGTTCTGACGTAATTCAGTAATCAAATAATCTAACACGGTAAATTCAATACAAATGTTTAAACATTCATGGGCTAGCTTTGCGCTCAGTCTCAAATGAATACTTAACTGCATCGTACGATTCTCTTTTAACTATTTGAGCTAATAAAGAGGCATCAGTGACTAACAGGTGTCCATTCAATTCTCGTTTTTAGGTTGTTGTTTTTTCTTTCTTCCTTTCTTCTACGTTTACCTCTTCTTTTATACTTATAATACAGGGTTTTACCTGAAATGTGCTGGCAAACTTTAAGGTTGTATTCAATCTTGCAAAGCAACGAATAAACGTTATATAAACATGGGTCTGGAAATGCTTTATTTCAAAGATACGAACGATGCAACAATACAAAGGTGTTGGCCGTACAGTCGCTCAGTTTCACAGAATGTGCTCGAAATGTCCTCCATCGGCCGCAATGTATGCAACACAACGTCGTTCCATCGATTGCCGAACTCGGTTGAAGATGCCAGGCGCACGTCGAATTGTGTTGCACCCATCGACTATGCGATCATGCAGGAACCGGAGTGGTGTACACTAATACTTTACGATAAGCCCATACGAAAAAGTCCAGAGGGTTTAAATCAGGGAAACGAGCAGGCCATGTCACGATTACTGAGAAGCAATTAATGACTCTACGATACAACGTAAAGGCCAATACCTATGTATCGTTTCATCGTTCATATCTTGAAAATAAAGCATTTCCAGACCCATGTTTATATGACATTTATTCGTTATTTTGCATGATTGAATACAACCTTTAAGTTTGGCAGCACAGTTCAGGTACACCCTATATAAACTGCCTCCTGTGATGAACTCCGGGCGATGGTTTATTGGGTAAATTCGCTACAACTTTTCGACCTTTATTAAAAACAAAAGATATACAGCTCTTTACATTGTAATCAATCCAATCCCTTTTTTTTCTTAATCAGATGTATGTAATTCACCTCAAAATTATATTGGAGATTGCGCACAAACGTATCCAAGAATTATTTAAATATCTTTGTTTGAACTTATTTTAACATTGACAGTATTCCGTTCTCTATATTTGATAAAAGAAATCACTTGATTTTTCCAGCTGATTATTATTTTGAATAGTATTGAATGAAGAAGGCTTACCTCGTTCACCAATAGAGGCTCACTGGAACAATAGGGTCTGCGCAGAATACTAAGTGCCTTGTTAATATCTGTTTGACTCAAAGGACGGATGACGTTTGCAGGGAGATTCATTCTGCACAAAAAGATAAAGACATTCTAAGATTTCAGGCGGCTTTTTTTTTTACATAATGGTTTTAAAAACTATATTGTTAACTTAGTTCTTTTCAATTCAGATAAAAAAAAGGTTAAAAATAAAGTTATTTACAATAAAAAACCACTACCGGTTTCTCAAACTCTTAAATTTGCCCGATCGTCAGGTCACCTGATGATGCGGGCAAATTTAAGAGTTTGAGAAACCGGTAGTGGTTTTTATTGTAAATAACTTTATTTATAACAATTTATATGTGTGTTGGCTTTAAAGAACCAATATAAAAAACACACCTGTACTACATTATTAACGTGTAGTGGTTAAATGATCATCTTAACAGCAAGTAGCTTCGTAGTACGCATGAAAAGCCAAAGCGACTCCCTACACGCTTCATTTTCGGCCACTTTCTCTGAGATAGGAAGTGAACACACACACCGGAACTCGTATATTTTCGATCTCTACAAGTCATCCTGGAGCCTTTTTAGATATGAGTAACTCATGTCTGTCCGACTTGCCATTTCGGCGCTGACAGACGGACAGAATAAAAAGATGATTTTCATGTGCGGAGTCGTTAAAAACGAAGCTTGCATGTAATGATGGAAAATACTGAAACGGCGTTATAAAATTAACAAAGACGGATAAATTACAGAAAAATAAACCGTAGGAGATTTACCTTTCTATGTCGGTTGGTAGCACTCCAAGCCATCGAACAGCAGGTATCACTAAATTAGCTGCATCATGAGATAAAGCCTATAGAAAAAATAAACAAAATAAAAACCAATCAATATTTGTTACCTTGATATTTTTTTTGTATCCTTTTAGCCCTTCCAAAATAATTGACTTTGAGAAGCATTAGTTCAACTAAATTATTAATTCTAGCTTTCCAAGATATTAGAAATCTTATAAAGGAAATACATTTTTGGAGAAAAGCAACTTTAAAATACGTATTTGCTTCAAAACATACACATACAAAAAAAAAATGATGAAATTTTGCATCAAAACGATAGTGGTACCAAATAACCTACAAATAATGACGAAAATAGGAAGGAAAAAATTGATTTTTTTTTTTTAATTTGTTAAATTAGTAAATTGAAGCACATTTCGTCCTTTCTCCTTTTCTCATACGATTTCATTTCTATATCCTCTGAGTAAAAACATTTCCCCTTTCATAGATTTAATGAAACTAGTTTGGAATGTCTTCAAAAATACCAATATTGCTAAAATAAAAATCGGCTTCGATAAAAAGATGGTGTTGAGATTTTAATGAGAATGAACTCTTTCTTATACAGACATCTATCTTAAAAATATACTCTTTCTGTTTCATGTAAATGCTGACAATGAAAGATCTTTTTCATTGTTCTCCTTTTTTTTCTTCTCAGTGACAGGAAAATGAATCTCAACTGTGAAACTGCAGAAACCATGATTGTGATTTATTTAACAAAAGAGTTTTAATGTTCTTTCTCTTCTAAACTATTTGGCAATTTTCCATAAACTAGTCAAGTGCTGGTCTCTTTTCTGTTTCTAAGCAAACTTTTTTTCCAAGCGTTATCTCCTCGTGATAGCATAATTAAATTATCACATTTTCTTCTACAACATCCGACTGTCAAGCCTGTCCGGATTTAGCAAGATATTAGACGGCTGCCCGGAAGTCTCCCATACGTAACGGAAAACAACAATTTTATTTTTTCAAGAAAAGAAAAAAACAAATTACATCAAGTAAATTAAAAACTAAAAATAAACAAAAACTAAATTCTAAAGAACAGGCCTTCTGTCCTCCAAATGAGAGATGGCCGCCCTGTTTTTGTGAGATCTGCGCATGTATGATCGATTAGTCTGGTCAGGCACTTCCGTCTGATTTTATGACAGGACGCCGCCATTACGGAATCGCTTGTTACTTTGCAAAAGAGCATTGTATTTATAAATAATATATATTTATTTATTTATATAAATACTTATTGTTAGCAACTGGTATTGAAATAACGCTAAATAGTCGAGAGAAGTTTTAATTTGGCGTTATCAACATGTCTTTCTCAGTGAAAACAGACGACGTCATCCATTGTGACAGGAAAACATAATTGATCAGCTACCGGAAGGGCTGCGCAGTTCAAACTTCCGCCGGCCATCTCTCATTTGGAGGACAACACATGCAATACAATATTTTAATCCATTTGTAACAGTCAGCAGTTGAGTTGAGTTTTAAATTTGAGCAGTTGAGTTGACCACGCAACAATACTACTGTTGCCTGGCAACAAAAAAAGCGTGCGACATTCCATTGTTGCGGACAGAGCTGACCAGGCAAAAATATTTCTGTTGCCTAGCAACGTGCTCTTTTCAAGATCAGCCTTTGGTAAATACAGTTGAGTTTTGAGAGCGTTACTGAATCCACTCCTTTCACACACTCTTACAATATGAAACCTACATTTGAAAAAAAATATCGACAAAATACATTGCTATCTTCTCTTTACCCACTCGTGGAATAAATCGAATACTTTTTTTTGGCATGACTCAATCTTTCGCTCAATAAGTCTTCTGGCGACAATAAATATATGTCTTTAAATTAAAAAAAAAATTGAATAAAGATTTTTCGTAAAGATTTTAAAGTTAAGAGCAATTCTCAATATTGTGAAGTTATCAAGATTCTGAAATTACAGGTAAACTTTGTTTAATTTCTTTTAAAACATTAGATTGATTTTTTTTTTTATTCCCTGGCTGGTCTAGACAAATCAAGGAACTTATTCTCTGAGGACTTTATAATTCAATCTTACTGATATCAGTGGAAATTTATTTACTTTTCTCTTTTAGCACAGTCACTAAAGTACATTGGTAGTCTACAAACAATCATCATCATCACGTGTCTTCTCTATCCAGGTCCTTTGTTTTGTCATTGCCTGTCTTCCCAGGTCCTTTCTTATTTACTATTCTCATAGAATCCTAGGAGAGTCTTCTGAAGGCTGTCATACCTTAGCAGATGTCCAAAGTATTTCATTTTTCTCTTCTTAAAAGTAGTCAACAGCTTTCACCTGTCATCCGTAGCACTTCTTCATTTGTCTATAAACTAAGGCAGTTTAAAAAAAATCCTACTCTTTTCTTAATATATAAAAATGAATGTTTCTTTGTTTGTTTGTCCCGTATGCGTTCCTATACCATTCATCAGATTACGATGAAACTTTGGTGAGTTATTGTGCGCACGCCCGCAAAGGTTTCTGAATTAGTAGAACCATTTTACAATATATGGCGCACGAGTCGTTTCAAGAAATGAGTGTATTTCCGGTATCAACGATTGCAGTTTCCGGTGCAACTCGCATTTGGAATGACCATCAACAAAGCACATGGACAATCGCTACAAGTGTGTGGAGTAAATTTGGAAAATCCATGCTTCACACATGGACAGCTGTATGTGGCCTGCTCACGCGTCGGAAAACCTTCTGATTTATTCGTGTATGCACCGGACGGAAAAACAAAAAATATTGTGTAACCAAAAGCACTTCAATAGAATTTAAGAATTAAACAGAATTAAAACACAAACAATTTATTTCTTTAAGTGGCATTGCAACGCAAGCTGGGTACAGCTAGTATCTTGTAGTTTCCGTTGCAAATTTCTATTGCAACAATGTTTGGGCATTGGAGGATTGTTTCTTTGCTTTCGCTGTGTCTACTGATTTCTCAATAAATTATTTGTGTTTTAACTGTGTAACAATTACAAGAGTATATACATAAGCTATCCACAGAAAGCTGTCCCTGCAACTACATAGGGTGTCCCAGGAGGTGATAGTATCGGTTACTTTAAGCACAAAATATCGTTTGAGCAAGTGTCCTATTCCGAATAGTTTTCGAGATCATTGAAATTTGGCACATAATTGTCACTACGCCTGCTGGCCGTTCTTTTGCGCTCATAAAGGAACGTCACAATGAACTCAGACGAGCAACACATCATGTTCTCACAAGAGTTTAGAAATGCATGATGCTGGTGGTGGAATTTTTGAAACTTTTATTATAAACTGTAAGAAATGTGTAACTTGATCAGTAAATATAAGAAGCAGTATATAGTATCTCTTTCTTATTCATTTTAAAACGGTACATTTAAATAGTTCTATCTTGGAAACCATTCAGAATAGGACACTTGTTCATATGATATTTTTGGCTTAAAATAACCGATACTATCACCTCCCAAAATATTGACCTTCCCACCTGGGACATTGACCTTCCCTGTACATTGACAGATAATAATCTAGTTGTCGTTAATAAATGCTTCCATTGACGTTAACAAAATGTAATACTATCTAATCTATATATTACTAAAATCTTTCATTTCTTTGTCTGTCTGTCCGGCGGTGCAACAATGGAAAACGGTGTTTCCTTTTGCATTGTTGCGAGGAAGTCGACAAATGCAAAAGGCGCAATTGTTGTGATTTCCAATATTCACAATGGTAGTGCAACAATGGAAAATGGATGTTCAGTTTTCATTGTGGCGAGGAAGTCGACAAATGCAAAAGGCGCAATTGTTGTGATTTCCAATATTCACAATGGTAGTGCAACAATGGAAAATGGATGTTCAGTTTTCATTGTGGCGAGGAAGTCGACAAATGCAAAATGAGCATTGTTGAACTTCAAAATGTTACGTTCTCTCAACTATTCAACTATTTTGCTCAGCTATTCAACAAATCATAACTGCTTTCATTGAAAGCGATTCTTCTTGGATAATCCCTGCTCTTAAATAACAACAAATATAAATTCCTAACCTTATTTACTGTAAATTCAAAGAATCACCAAGCCAAATTGTTAACAGTAAATAAGGTTAGGAATGTATATCGGTTGCTATTTAAGAGCACGGGCTGATTGTATAGGTTTATAAATTATATTGTGAAAGATACTGAGAGGAAACGATTGAAAAGAGCACAACAGACAGATTTGGATCGAAAGAATGAAGCCGAACGTAAAAGACGGTCAAGAGCTAAGGAGACAACGAAGAGATACAAGAGAGACAGAGGTTAGACGCCGAACGACATCAGGCAGAGAAAGACACAAGAGACAGAGGTTAGACGTCGCACGACAGCAGGCAGAGAGAGAGAGAGACAGAGACAAGAGACTTTTAGGTCCCCGAACTCTACTTCATCTAATATCCATTCATTTTATCCATCTCAACATATCTCTTCTTCAAACATCTAATCGATCAATCTGTATTTGGGGCCTAGTTAGGTATAAGATTATATAATACTGTTCACCCTTTGCTTTTCATGAACCTAAATCCCGTAGTGTTCGTCAAATTAGAACAATTGACGACCACGAAGAAGAGAACGATCATCTTGGATTGTAGCGATGATTTGAACAACAATGCGAGGAAACAACCTAACTTGGCTGAACTAACAATGTCTACTCTCTTGTTTGTATTTCTCACAGAGTTTGGGAAGTATAAACAAAACGTACTACAAAGATCGACATGTGACATTTTCAGATATCGATATGTCCATAACCTGTGATATTATGCACTTTTTAATTTCCCATTTCCTTGTTCGTTTGTTTTTTAACTATTAACTTAAAAGTATCAGGCTTAAATAGATTAAAAGAATCAGAAGAAAATAAATTAAAAACATATAATAAACAACACGAAAACTCCTGAAAAAAATAAACAAAAAACATCAAAGATTCGTTCAGACGGAATCCCTAAAGAAGTCCATGAAAAATTGACGAAAATGTATAAATTTCCGTTTGGCTTTAACCATATTCATCTTCATTAGCGGATGGTGAAGTGGCTTCTTCAATTCTATTAGGAAACCATCTGTGGAAAAGCACATCTAGACGACGCGGAAATTGATTTGCTGCTCTTAATTGTGTTAGGGAGGTCTCAGACAAAATTGATGTCCCACGCAATCAATCAATTCGACAGAATAAAAATGGGCTGCTAAGGAAAAAGAAAAGACAAGACGTTCACAAAGAAGCAAATACGCTCAAATGTGTTATAAGCTATTCATGTATCGCTAGATTTGACAATTTAGAAAAGAAATTGCGCTTTTACTCAAGGGGATTTCGTACAGCAAAAACGATCGAGACTAGCGGTGTAAAAGGAAAAATATCTTATGAAAGACTTTTTTTTTTCTTTTTGCTGATTGTGTGTAATCCGAAACACTAACAACACTCGATAGGGAAAGATCAGTCAACATTTGTTATGCAGTTGCAAGGGATTTCCTTGAGGAAAAATGTCTCGAACGACCAAAAAGGTAGAATACCATCGAATACGCTTGCCGCGAATCCAACTAATTAGAGTGAAGATTTGAAACACGTCACTAAAGACATCATTCAGATTTTGCTGCTCCGCTTACAGTTCTCAATCCGATTGCACTAAAAGCACCGTACATTTATTCTCGCAATAAATAAGATCGTCATTCGAAAGGATATCGAACTACGGTCGAGCCCCGCTTTTACATTCCCGCAAAAAAAAAAAAAAAAGTTTTCCCGTCATTTACTATCACTGTAATTTTTTTTATCCCTCTACCACCACTTCGATTTCTTCATCTTCTTGATGTAATTAATTCCCCTACCCTAACATGGTTCCTTCAATTTTCCTATTATTGTAATATATTTTTCCCCTGTTTACGCTGTCGTAATATCAGACTTCCCGCAATTTACGTTGTTTCCACCAGACGGAGTTAAAAAAAAAGATGGCACCCTTGAGAAAAATTGCAACTACCAACGTAAATTTCATAAATTATATCTACACAAATTTCGATTTGCTGAAAGTTATTTTATTCCAAATTCAAATTTTAGTCGACTAAAATAGATTAATTTTAGTCAAATTAAAGCGCTCTCAAAAATTTAAAAATGGATTACGATGCTGTGGGTGGCATTCCCAATGTCACATTGCGAAGTAGTGCTTTCTTGCATTGCTTTCCTTAAACCAGTAAATCAGAGCGGAGAGCTTTTTGCATGCGGGGAAGCATCGGGCAGCTAATGTGACATTGGGAATGCCACCCACAGTACATTCTTAGACCTAGGGAGAGATCCATGGTTTGCCATCAGTGATAATTTGTTGTTTTCGCTTATTACTTTGGTGTAGGAATTTGTAATTCAAGCGCAAAATTTTATTGAAGATGAAAAAGAAGATTATACAAAGAATTTTTCATATACAGAAGATATATTGTTTACTGTCCGTAAATCTGCATCCCAAGATTTAAGAAGATCTATTTCTAGATTATTGGCGGAGTGCACCAAACTTCAGTTAACTTTGATGACAGCAGTTTGGACGGAACTAAAATTAGTGGGGGGTGCTGCTCCAGAAAAATTTTAGCCTTTGTTTTGAAATTGTGTGAAAGAAAACAAACATGTATAAAAAGAAAATTTTTCAAGTTTATGAATAAATTTTCTTTTTATACATGTTTGTTTTCTTTCACACAATTTTAAAACAAAGGCTAAAATTTTTCTGGAGCAGCACCCCCCACTAATTTTAGCTCCGTCCAAACTGCAGTCATCAAAGTTAACTGAAGTTTGGTGCACTCCGCCATAAGAGTTATTACAGGAAAATACATGCTAAAATACATTTTACTGATTTTTTTTAAGAGAACTTTCTTAAAATAGGGCAAAAGAAATGAAATTAAATGATTATTATTATCATGTTTTCCTTCAAATTAAATAATAAGATAATATTCGAAAGGAACGGTACCCCATAGGTCCTTGATGAAGGGCACCGTTCTTCTAGACTATTCGCATTTGAATGTCTATTTTAAATTTTATGTGTTTAACTGTTTAAAATATTATCCATTTTTTTAATGCATGTTAAATATTTTAATATATAAATAATAAGTTTTACATTATAAACAATCTGCATGATAAATTAACATACATAATTTTTGGTTATATGTACGTTAACTCTTATGCCAATAACATAGGAAATTTCTGACAGCCGTAACATATGAGGAAGTAAATCTCTAAGGAAATGCCAGTGAAAACACGGATAACTTTCAAAAATGAAGCAGGCAAATATTTCCTCTTGTGAACAGTAACCTGATACATTAATTAATTATGTCAGAATGAATCGAGGCAAGTCTCAATAGTTTGCAAAGCATTAGTAAACATCTTCTTAATTAAGGTTTTTTTCCCTAAGGAAACAGGAACGTTTACAGTGGGATAATATGGCAATTAAGAAAAGCTTCCATTCTCTTAATTAGTTAGCTTCTAATGTTGTTTTTTTTCTTTGACAGACAATTGCGAATCTAAACTAATTTAAAACGAAGCTACATGATAACAATAACAACAACATGAAAATGGAAAAAATGTAGAAATGCACAAATTCATTTGATTTCCCGCCTTTGAGCCTTTTGTGCCCAGCGCTTAGCGATTTTGCTATCTTCGTTTGCTTTTGTGAGGGTCCCACTTTCGAGAGCGGAAGAAGGATTCATAAGTTTTCACGCGTTCTGAGCTTGATCATCGAAGCTAAATCCGGCTGATGAGTCCTAATAAGGACGAAACAGCTGTTCCAGATTGCCGTCGATGATAGCTCAAAGGCGTGAAAGCAACGAATTTGTGCATTTCTATATTTTTTTCCATTTTATGTTATATTTGATGCACGTTAAACTTTCTTACAAATCCGCGGACATCTCCTGTTTCCATTTTTTTTT
>JAFIDM010000002.1:49972558-49982810 GCA_023159025.1 Thereuonema tuberculata
AATAACGATAAAACTACGATACAACTATAAAAATCACTACAATATCTCCAAAACTATCAGTTCTAGAAACAAAATTTAAAAACTAAATTGTAGGAAATTGTATTCTCTACAACATTGAGTCGAACTTTTGTGTCGCTAAAATGCACCAAATAGACGATATAAGCGAAAATCTAAAAAAAGTGCCGAGTTTTTTTGGTTTTTTTAAGATGGCGGCGGGCGCGGCGGGGGAGGAATTGTGCATTTTGCATTTTAAACACTTACTAACCATCCTAGACAACATATCAAAAAATTAGAACTACCGAACCTTTTGTAAGGTAAAACACCTCTATTCGTTGGATTAGGTTGGTCAAAGGTACAATCGGTCAAAGTTACAACACCCTTCCTTACTGTTATTCATGTGAAAACGTAAAAACTGCATTCGAAAATTACTCCAGGAAAGAAGTTACCGCGTTGACCTATGAATTTCAATATAATTAACTAAATTTTATCACGATCGTAA
The DNA here is from genome assembly GCA_023159025.1 of Thereuonema tuberculata. Taxonomy (NCBI): domain Eukaryota; kingdom Metazoa; phylum Arthropoda; class Chilopoda; order Scutigeromorpha; family Scutigeridae; genus Thereuonema; species Thereuonema tuberculata. The sequence continues at coordinate 49,973,058 of JAFIDM010000002.1, forward strand.
TAATGAATTTCAGCTTCTCCTAATTTCGAGGACTCGTTTCTATGAAAATAATAGTTAATTTTATTTCTACAGATTTCCTTTGAATTGAACAAATGTCGAAACTTATTTTTTTCAGAAAGCAAAATAAAACTCAGCCCTTGTGTTGTCGGCTTCTCACTTTCTTTGAAGTGACTTTGCTTCTTTATTGTGAGGATTTCCCTTTCATGTGTGTGCTGGAGCTGCAATTCTCTATCTTCTTTTCCTTTCCTGTTGAATTCGAACACCTTTAGGACTGAAATGAGTTTAGTTGCATCCGCGAAAGTTTGTGTCCTTCGTTCTCTCGTATCGTGTTTATATAATTCCTCTACTTAACGTTTATTTTGAACTATTTCCGTTGCGCTTCTCAAGGCACTTCCAAAACCCCCTAGTATTGAATTAGTGCTTATCAGTGTAGCCCTTTTTAGTATAATGCACTTACAAACAGTCACACACATACAATCTAAGCAGAGAAATGTTGAATTGGAAGAGTAAGACACGTTTCGCACACTCAGTCGCTAAATAAACAAAGCTTTCATTAAGTTTCCTGTTAGAAATTCAAAGAAAGTCGGCCCTTGTACAGTCCGACTACGATATCTTGACGATTGGAAGAAACCCCACACGATTATGACGTATCTATTTTTCAGCCAATTACAAACAAGCGCGCCTCAAAGCACAGGGCTTTAAAAATACATAATATTTAAAAGAAATACCTAAAACTTAAATAGAATAGTATATTGAAAGCAGTCAACCAATAACATTGTATAGCATTTCCTTTAAACATCATTAAAACTATTTTTTTTTACATTTTTATAGCTGTAACGTTACATTTTTCTGAACCTCTGAGAGAGGCTAGTTATAACCTCATGAGACTGAAATTTTTCCAATCGTCAAGATTTCGTGAACTGTAGTTTTTTAATAGACAAAAAACAGAACTGCACTGCTGGATGTACTGCGTCACGAGTGAGAATTTTCAATTGTGTGATCACCGTTTACCTCGAGATCGATAGATATCGCTTTTGATCTCTGTATAGTGATCGTAGCAGTCTGATTTTTTAAAGTTAAGTTTTTGAACATTTGAGTACATTTTGTCTATATTTGAACATAGAATAAACGTAGCTATTAGAACAAAACACGTGCACTACAAAAGACAGACAAAATAAAAAGCCAAATGGTGTCTTGACGATCCAACAAACGGGCCTCTCTCTTTTTTTATATCGCGGTCGCAGATCCACACAATCTGTGACGATATAAAAAAAAAAAAAAAAAGAAGAGTCAGTTAGGCCAGCCTGCTGGTCCATTTTCGAAGTAGGGGTGAGTCTCTAACAACTTATTTGACCCTAGAAAAGAAAAATTTCGACTTTCCCTTGAATCGATCCGTGAAGGAAGACCTCTTCTCAAGATGAAGGGCTTGGAAAAATTATTTGGTAAAAGTCCTCGAAAATTGCTCTGTCAACGGCTTATTTAATATCTTACCAACAAAGGTTAATCTTCAAATAATGATACCTCGTATATTTCTAAGACGTCCTACTTAAAAATATGGTTTTTTTTTTTGTTTTTTTTTTTCTGGTTTACAAAAATCTTTCTGAAAGAATAAATAAATAAAGGATTTTTAGATTCACAAAAATCTCAAATAGAATGAAACAACAAAACTTCTAATAACAAATCTTGAACGAAATTTTAAAAACACAGAAATAAGTCTGACAGATTAATCCCTTGAAATGCATCAAAATCAAGGAAAGTAATAAGACCGGAGCCATTAGCTAAGAGATTTTTTTTATTACTATTTTTATGTTCGTTCGAGCGTCGTAAATATACTTTTATCATCAACGTCACCTTTCCGAATTTACATATTGAGAAAGACAGCCTCGGAATGTTAATCAAGCGTGAGACGCATTGCCGATACCTTCTTCCGTTTTCCAGTTTTGTTTCCAACGGTAATCTTTAATTCATCGGATACCTAATGGAGGAGGTGCCACTGAATTCCAAGTGCTTTATCATCCCACATTGACAACGAAATGCCATTTAACACTAACCTTGAGTCTGAGAGTTCCACGATTTACTAAAGGACTGGCAGAGAAACCTGTATCGAATCCCGGAAGTGAAGTACGTATCTAATCCCCTTCTAATCCAAAGTAAAGTAAATAGCGAGGGAATAAGAGTAGATCTCGGCAAAATACTTTCTATAGTTGCTGTCTTTTCAGGCAGCGTTCCTGAGAAACTAATGTTAAATAAAAGACGACTGTCTCTTTTCTTAACGTTAAATAATAGACGAGTAGAATTATTTTGTAAGTGCTGTAATTTACCGAGTTAGAATTCTACTTAAAATGTTACACAATTTGTTGAACTGTCATTGCCGTGTTGTTGACGATTCACTTATCAAATGAATTTTAGAATAGTGGGCAGGATTAAGAATTCGACGCTTAGATTGTTGAAATGGTCTTGTATGATCTACTATCATAAAATACTGCGTAATCCAGCAACTTTGAAAGAACTATTAGAATCACAGGTCAATGTATTTGTATCAATAATAGAGCCATACACCTGATTAAGCACAAAACAATTTATAGAAATAAAATAAATTACCCGACGTTTCACTGTCGAGAGACAGCCTTCTCAAGACAGTTAGACTTGAGAAGGCTGTCTCTCGGCAGTGAAACGTCGTGTAATTTATTTTATCTCTATAAATTGTTTAGTGCTTAATCAGGTGTATGGCTCTATTATTGATACAAATGTTACGCAGTGCACGAAAACCCTATGTCTTAGTACTCACAGGTCAATGTACTCAACAATTTCTAAATAGGAAAAAACAAGGTAGGGATAGTGATTAGTAAACCAAACACAGTGCTTCGCAACGGTTTCTAGTCACCTTTACTTTAGAATATATTGCGCCGAGGTGGTCACTGAATTCCTAATAATGATTAAAAAAAAAAATAAGTTGAGAAACTGTGAAAAGATTTAAAATGGGGAGAAAAAAAATGAAGAATAAGAATTGCCCATGAGGGGATCGAACCCACGACCTTCGCGTTATTAGCACAACGCTCTAACTAACTGAGCTAACAGGCGCGTTATTAGCACAACGCTCTAACTAACTGAGCTAACAGGCCACCTACAACATTCAACATTCAGGCCACCTACAACTGAGCTAACAGAAGCCGTTGCGAAGCATTGTGGGATATATGTCCACAGACCGACAAACCAGGGATAAAAGGCGTCTTTCAGAAGCCTAAATAATCTCACAAAAGAGATGAGGAACAACAATGGGGAGATCAAGTTGTTTACCAAGTGACATCTTACCAAGTTTCACCTCTTTGGTGATCAGAGCCAGGAGCAGTCACCAGTAAAACAAGGTCTCGTACTGAGGCTAACATGAACGATCATCGGAAGCGCAGTGGTGCCTGGCTGATGAACGCCAACGAGCATGAACCAGCTGTTCCAGGATGTCACTTGTAAACAATTTGGTCTCACCCATTGCTGTTTATTAATAATTCAAATGCGCAGTTTGAATTTTTATGCTTTAAAAAAAATTCATTGAAGCCGGCGAACGGCTGGCACAAGAATCTTCTCACTAATTTTTCATTAGTGAGTTTTTTATTGATCATTTTTTCTATTGAGATGAGGACGTTTGGTTGTTTCCGACGCGTTTTTCCGATACCCACGCTTTTATGGAAGGAAATTGTGGACTAATTTGCTGAATAGACAGTTATCAGTTGAAGCTATAGGATAACACGCGCAGTTTCAGGAATGGCATCAAAGTTGCTGGCTGTGATCATTCCGAACGACAAGAGATGCAGAAATACGAAAGCATAAGGGGAAAGCAGTCGCATCATCACAAAAGATGAGATGATTAATTACAGAATCACTCCTTCTGTTCAAGGATAAATTTGCCTCTGCAAACATCTACATCCATCCATTGCTTGTTTAAATTTGTGTTTGGAAAAAGAATTTGAAGTGCTTTTACTGTAATTGGGCATGAATTGACATCTCTTTGCAAATGCGATACGAATTCACTGACGAATATCATTTCGAAAAATGGTCCATACGCTTCTCCTTTTAGATCTTCGCACTGTTTTCCTTTTATTGAATGATCCACCGTTCATTGGTTAAGCAATAAGTGATACATAGAAGGATCAATGCAAAGCCTTTACATCTTTAAATCCATTTACGTTCGATTTATTAAATTTACTAAAATAATTTGACTTAATTTGTTTGAAATCCAAGAAATCCTTAGCAATTGTCTAAAATCTTGTTGCCTATCTGTTCAATATTTGTCGACGTCAGTGAAAAAAAAAAAAGAGGTGACCTGGAAAGGAGCTGACTCCGATATCTGGCAAGGCTCCTACCTTACCTTATCCAAACAAATTTCGCTAAAATATTTTTGAACTGAGACAGACGTTCCAGCAGACGCAGAAACCTAATCCATTCTGATTATAGTATAGGTTGGGAGATTGGTATAAATACTAAAAGGTAAATAAATATCCCAAAATCTTGACCAAAAGATAAAAAGTTGGTCAAAATTACTAATGTAACTTATCGCCTTATTAGAGAGGCAGAACGTTTCAACCCAACAACCTCAGATAAGGTTGAAACGTTCTGCCCCTCTTTTAAAATACGACGATAAGTTACATTAGTAATTTTGACCAACCTTTTATCATTTGGGATATTTATCTACATTTTAGTGTTTCTGATTATAGGTTGATAATTTATTTACTCATTAAGTATGATTCAACTAGTTATAGTCCGTCTAAAACTGCAAGGCAGTCCCGTTCAGGCGTTGGGTCAGAGAACTTGAAAAAATAGGGGTGAAAGGGTATCAGGTAAGTGCGAATAGGGAGAAAGGATTAAGCACAGTGGGGGTGGATTTTTCTGTGGACTGAGATTAGAAGGGATCTAAATGACTCATTTCTAGGAAATTAACCAACGCAACAGTACAGTTCCTCATTTTGTGGAGATAACTTGTGCTTTTTTTTTTTTCACTCCTGAAAAATATCCAAGCGAGAGGTTTGGAATTCTCAATCGACAAACATAGTAATGAATGTGAACAAATTTTTTGAAGAGGAAAAAAAATCAAAACTGCCTTTGATTGATTTTAACAAAGTTATTGCGAGGACTAGTGCTGCAACTGGAGTCCCTGAAAGAACAATTTTTAAAATGAACAAAAGGAAAAGAAAGGCGGAAGAGAACGGTGAAGAATGCGGAACACCCAACAATAATTTCACTTCTTTTCTTTAGATATGGAGAGTATACATACAAACATTCAGGTTTTGAAACCTTAAAAATATTGGATAAAGTATCATATGAACAACCTGAAATATTGTTAAAACAAAATATAAATTACATAAAATTAATGGAATTGATTAAACAGGTTACGGATAATGTATATTTTAAGCATAATAACAATATTTTGAAACAAGTAAAAGGTTTTCCAATGGGGTCATTGTTATCAGGAACTTTATATAATGTTATATGAATCTTTTAATGTTAATGTTAATTTTAATGTTATATGAATATTAAACTGTTATATGAATCTTTTCATATAACATTTCTTTGTAAATTTGATTACTTATTTAAATATTTTTATTAATTACCCAAGTAAATAAATAAATAAATAAATAAGATATTATTAGTTATATTGTTGTGGAATTAAAAAACAGTCTTATGTGATCCTTTTTTTTAGTATTTTGGAGAATTCAGCTCTTCTGAAATAGTCATTTAGATCCCTTCTAATCCACAGAAAAATCCACCCCCACTGTGCTTAATCGTTTCTCCTTACTCGCACTTACCTTTCACTCCTATTTTTTCAAGTTCTCTGTCCCAACGCCTGAACGGGACTGCCTTGCAGTTTTAGACGTACTATAACTGATGAACAACCTTTGCTGCACCAACCGTATTCCAATGACATTTACCTTACAGTTCTGCACATCGTGAATCCATAGCCCTCTGCACAACGAATTAATTATGCACTTTTCAAATCTTCCTTGAATATTGAAAAAAAAAATATATAAATACCGATTCTTCAACGATAAAAATTCTTTACATGCAGGATCACATTTGGCGTTCTTGGCGTTCATTTGACATGCGGCGCCAAAATTTTATTGTGTAATCAGGATCTTTCTTCCAAAATCATCTGGATATTTACATCTGAAGGAGAAAAACCATATTTCCTTTCCCGTTACGGTTCTACTTACAGTTTACAGAATTATAAGCCCTCCGTCATATTTCATCGAAAAATGGAAGAAATCCAGAAAATAGATTCTTTTTACCGGCGAGTCCCATGAATCCTACTTCGTTGGACTTCCCTTGGCCTGGAGATTTGCTGGAAAATCCGACTTCAATTACAGTTCACTTCCTGTTTTAGGTGTGACCACTGATTGGGTCAGAAAAATAGTGTTTTTTTTTGGGACAAAATTCGATTGGGATGTATCTACCCTGAATCGAATTTACTGAGAAGGAATGTGATACCCTCGATATAATAGGACCACTTCCGAATACGTGGGTTGCGGGAATACGTGGATGGCAACAACTCTTCAGCAAAGCCAATGGTACAACGAGGTGGCCGTGATGGAATACTTGATCCTTGAATAACTACGTTTTGAGTAAATGAGTTTTGCACGCCCATCAATAGTGCCACTTTTAATAATGCAAGCGTTTGATTGATTTGCAAATCAAAGCGAAATCGCTATTTTTTTTTTCTTTTCTATAAAACTTTGAATTTACTTTTTTTTTTTTATTGGACTACTATGACGATTATAACTCTCGTCCATTCCAAAATTCCTGTGCATTCCTCTGCTTACAATCAATTTTACGTAAAACAAAATGGGGAATAAAAAAATAAAAATAAAGAAAACTTAAGCACGTTTGGGGGAGTTCGCTTTTCGTCCAAGTTCTTTGGATCCAAAACAAAAAAAAAATCAATAGGGGCAGTTCGTAGGAGAGAGTGAGTGAGTGAGTGAGTGCGGCATCAATTCTTCTGTTCTTGATGGTTAACTTCTAAAGCGTCATTAATGTCTAACAGAGACACTGAGCTGATTACAACGAACGACCTTCATTGGCTTTGAAGGAACGTCTCCTCTTATTTATCACTTTATTTATCAGGGTGTGTTAATAATGATTAGTTCACTGTAGCGAAATAGAATCTTCGAAATCCACGTTAAATTAACAAGGAATAAGGATCAGGTTTCTCCGAACGGATTAATATAAGCCAATTTGCATCAGTTTCACAAACTTGAAATACTTTTTACATTAATGATTTTTGTAGTTTTTAACTGCGGAGTTCTTGAGTTAATCTTTCTACAACTGCGTTTCTGTTTTTTAATTTTTCGGAGAATTCTTTTGTTAATTATGATTTAGCCTCTTTTCCGAAGGAAAGAAGGCTTAAATGACCGCCTTACATGTAAAGTCTAACAGATGGATTTTGACGATCTCGTATTTTCGTGATTTCACGTAATTTACGCGAGAATAGCCTCTATCCATGTCTTCTCACAAAATATTGAAATATTTAAATGAATTGTAATACGAGGAAATGCATGATACTTTTACTACATTTTAATATAGTTTTAATAAATTGAAAACAGTCAATAAACAAACAATAAATTCATTACGTAGCATTTTACTAGTGACAGACATTCAAAATACTAAATTCCCTAAGATCTGCTGAAGAGGCTAATGGCCAAATCTCGTGTTTTCCGTAATTCTCACGCAAACGCGATCGTCAACATCCATCTGTTAGACATTATTCGCTGATGTCTTTATGTGATGGTAATAGGAATGTCTCCCAGTAATATCTTTTAAACGAGTCTTGAATTTCAGTTGACATTATTAGATGTGGTACTATTTCTCTTTTCAATTTGGAAAAAAAATCTCCTTTAAATATATTCGGTGTGACGACGAGAGATTATTTAAAGGAGATTTTTTTTTAAAGGAAAATTTCATTGACAGTGTCTGAAACGATTAACAGTAGACGAAGCTTACATTGTACTCTTTTTAATACTGGCACTATGATTGGATCAATACTGAAACAGATGATTATTAAGAGAATCGTTGATTGGCTTCAGTGAAAGCTCTCACAATTCATCAAGCAAACTACAAACTAAAATTAACAACTAAAACGAAAAATAAATTAAAGTTTACATTCTAACAAACACATGCAATACAACGTTTACAGTCTAAAACAATGTTTCTATAGACAATATTTTTGTTTTATAACTTTGAAATATTTTCCTTCTCTAAAAGAATTCTGATGAGTTGGCCATGCAACAATACTCTTTGTTGCCTGACAACGCGCGTGCGACTTTTCATTGTTGCGGACGTACGCAAGCGCGCACATATTATCGTTGGATTGACCAAGCAACAATACTCCCTGTTGCCTAGCAACGCTTCTATTTCTGCGGATGCACGCAAGCACATACATATGCAGTTTTTTTTTTTAATTTTTTAATTTACGGTTATTTGTTTTTGTCCTATTCACAACTTAAAAAGAAAATTAAGAAATTTTAAGTAACATTTTAAGGAAATGAGACTTTTGAACTTCTGTTTCGTTAGTGAATTGTCTCATCTATTATAATTCTCTTGCAATTGAGTTTTCTTGAATTTCATTCGCCATGTTTCATCTAAGGCGTAATTGCTTTTAACCAATTATCCAAAAAAAAAAAAAAAAAAAAATTCGCGATTCTAATCTTCTAGCAAATTGTTTTAGTTTCTCCATAATTTACAAGCTGAACTTTAATTAAAATGAATGAAAATTACTTTAAAGTTAAAAAAAAAAAAAAAAGTAACTAAATAACGTTCAAGGCATACGTTAAGTTCCCTCATCTGTAACTTAGTATATAGTCACGTTTCAATATATTCTTCCTTTTATTTTGGGAAGTGAACTGATTTTAAGAGCTGCCATTTTTCTTCTTTCAATTTTAATATACGATGCAACAGAAAAACAGAACTTTTCAACATTATTAATTCTAAATTTTAAAATTTAACGCATGAAGAAATTTTTAAAAAAAATCAATAAAATCTTAAACGTACAAAAATTAAAAATGAAACTGTATTAGTGTGACCAGTTTCAATCACCTTTACGCTGATATTTTTTGGAGAGTTAAGGAAACATCTTTTGCTTCCATTAAGGAACACATTAATGCTATCAAGAATGGTAATGTGAATTACAGCACGGCGTTGCATGCTCAAAAGACTGGACATATCTTAGATACTAATAAACCTTTAGTTTTTGGAAGAGAGAAAGATGGTTACTTGAGAAAGTTCATGGAATCGATATTTATATTATCAAGAAACCTTCTAATGAAAGACTGTCAGTTGACTTTACGGATATTTACAGATTACACAAACAAAAATACATTAAATGATTGCTTTTGGAGGTGGCTTTGTTGACAAATTCGTTTATACTTGACTGATTCGCAGGATAAAAATGCTTGGCTGGGCGAGAACAAATCAGTTTTTTTTTATTTTTTTTTTATTGTTGTTGGTTTAAAGGGTCAACAACAACGGAAGTGTGCTCCATAATTTTTGCCGCCATCAAAGAGATCTTCAAATGTAAGTTTGACTGATGATTCATAATAATGATGAAACAGCTGCTCCAAATTCCCTACGACGATAGCTCTGATGGCAATTGTTTATTGGGTGCAGATATGTTCATACGTTTGAAGAAAATTGTTATTATTTTTTTTCTCTCTTCGGCAACCCTGGCAATAATGGAATTGACCATATTTCATTGGTCCAAGATCACGTTTT
>JAFIDM010000002.1:49989988-50011216 GCA_023159025.1 Thereuonema tuberculata
TTATTGAACTAGTTCTTTTGAGATAGTTCTTTTTATTGAACTAGTTCAATGAACTAGTTCAAATGAACTAAGTCGTTCTTTTTACCTTAACAACCAAAAAAAAAAGGTCCTCAAATACTTTTACAACCAAAAAAAAAAAGGTTCTCAAATACAAAATAAATCAATTCCAATAGCCAATAGTGGAATGGTAAAAGAACGAATTAGTTCATTTGAACTATGTCGTTCGCGAACTATAGTTCTTTCCACGAACTAGTTCATTTGAACTAGATCGTTCGTGAACTATAGTTCATTTCTACGAACTAGTTCAATGAACTAGTTCGTTCACGAACTACCCATCCCTACTTTTGTTATTAATTGTGTGAGTTTCATTTCACAGAAGAAATCCACTCGTTTAAATCATTAATGGAATGAGAAACTGTTTAAGTTTAACGAGTGTAGTACTGTGGTGTTCGTTGGCAGAGAATATTGTGTGTCAAGATGGCGACGTCGCAGCAGAAGGCATATTGTGTCCTGGAATGCGCACAGACGAAACCAGATTCCCAGTCTTGACAACGTGTGACTTTTTCCTGTGGGGCTATGCCACGGACACTGTTTCTGTGCCACCTCTCCCTTCAAACACGCAAGAGCTAAAGACAACATTAGCCGTAGACAGCATTGATGCAGACATCTTGCACCGACGGGAACTCGCCTATCGGTTGGACGTCTTTCGAGTGACCTAAGGTGGACTTATTGAACATCTGGTAACAAATAAAACTTGAACATTTCCTCTGTCCATCCATGCCTCTAATTTTACTGTACTATGCACCATTCTCATACGACATCTTATCATGTATAGATAATTTCTGAAATACTCTGTATAATTTTAGGCATTTTGAGTTATGTTAAATAAGTTTAATAATAGTTATCATGGAGTTATATTATTATTGCATGTTAAGTTTTATATATGAAACTTGAAAAACTTCACAATTGATTAGTAAAAATTAAATTTGTTATCAATTGAAGGTTTCTGAATTACTTTTTGGATGATTACATTTGTGATAGCGACCAAAATCGGTAGATGTTGCATTGGTTGGATTGACAAACGGACTTCACCATCATGTTCAGAGGCCCAAACACTGTAGGAATAGGGTATTTTCAGGGGCCAACGCCCTCCCCCCATGTTCGAAATATTTGGCATTGTTTCCATTGGATTTCCGCTATTAGCTTAAATGTTAGAAATGCAACCATCTGATATCAGTTGTCAGCTATAGCTTCGTGGGTAACGTCTCGGACTCATATACTGAAGTTTGTCGGTTCAAATCCACATATCTACTTTCCTTCCTTTTATCGAATTTGGCCAACTAGGGACCACGTAACTAGCTCAACCTGACAACGTCAGGGCGAGGCTAGTGAAGTTCAAGAAAGGCGGGACGAGAATTATATCCCGTCCAGGATAACCCTGAGATAGTAAGTCCCAGGTGGGAAACGGACGAAACACAGAAGAAGAAAGAAACAGCCATGCCACCACCGGGATTCGAACCCGTGTACTGGCGCATCGGCCACAACGGCAGCCCGCCGGCAAAACAGCACGGCCACGCCAGCACGGCCATATCTACTTTGTTTTCTTAAATTTTTTTTTTCTGAATTTCGAATTTTTTGTTTTTTTGTTTTTTGTTTTGTTTTTCTTAATTTCCTACCTTTTTTTTTATTTTTTTCCTAACTCTTTTTTTATTTTTTCTTACGTTAATGTACTTCCTTTTTTTATTATTATTTTTAATTCTTTTTATTATTATGGGTCGCCCTTAAGTTTATGCTTTAGCACAAAATTATACTCCCTTGTTATTTGTGATTTCGCTTGTACTATTACACAGTGATTTAATATATTTATTATTACACATTGTAAAGGTAATCATTGAGGATAAATAAGAAAATTCAGGAAAAAAAAATCATTGTCGTAAAATGACATGAATATTCGACTAAATGAAAGTTCTTATATAACGTCGTTATATAATGCTATTATGTAATGAAAAGAGTCTGGAAGGATCTTTTCAGCATCAACTGATGACTGACCCAGTTATTTAATAATCTATTAAAGATATCTGAATTGAAAAGCGAAAATCTGATTATACATCTCGACCTAGTTTCACTTCAAAACCTCAACTATGGGTTACGTTCGAATTGTTACAAAACTATCCTGTTTTAAAAGCAAATAAATGTTAAAATCTAATGCACGTAGTTTAATAGTGAAAACCTCAAAATAAAACTGAATAAAATAAAATTCAAATAGCTGTTTTTAAAAGCTGGATTAACGGTTATATTCTAATGACTTATTAATTTTATTATACATTCCTTTATTTCATGCATCAAATTGTTTAAATTTATCTGTTAAACTTTTAAATCGAATTTTAACCATTCCATTTTCTTTTGATTCTGTTTAATTAACCGATAACTTTTTAATTTTATTCGAATTATCCAATAATTAACAACATATGTGGTTATTGATTAACCAATCGTAATTATTTGAAAACACTCTTTAGATAAATAAAGGATCTCATTTTAAAGGCCATGTTTTGGAGGTATAGGTTGCAACGATTCTCGACCATTGGGATAAAGTTAATTTGGAAGTTAATTTCGACGTCCTTACGACTTTAGTGGCGGTTCTCATTTTTACAAAGGGATGAGTGAAATGTAGGACACGTCTGGAGAAGAAACAAACAGGGAAAAATTCCCAAATCTCCTCCGAGAATTGACCCAGTCTCCTACAGCCCACAGTCAACATTTGCCGGACCTATCTTTAAATAAAAATATCAGAAATAAACTAATATCCAAATATCCAATAGGCTTTGTAAAAAAATATGAATAAATAACCAATAGAAACACAATTGAAAAAAAAACTCTTAGTAAAACAGTATCATCTTAATGCGTCGGATTACAAAATACGAACACGTTACTGTTATTAGCCTTCATCTGTTCAAAATCATCATTCCGAACTGATGACGGCTAATACCCGCAACGTGTTCGTATTTTTTAATCCGAAACATTAAAATGATACTGTTTTAATAAGAATTTTTTTTCAACTGTATTATTTATATGTGTCATTTATTAATAACCCATTAGTTATCAAAATGAACAAAATTTGTAAATTTTAAAATTGTAATCTCTTCTAATTTACAAAATTTAAATATTATTACCGTTATCGTTCAGAATTTATTAAAAAAAAATTCAACAGAATTTCACACAGAAAATAACAAAAGCTCGAAATAACGATTCAGATTCTTGGGAAAAGCAACCCAATTTTCGGCTTCACTGCAGAGCTCGTGTGTACTGTGGATGAGATAGTTCAATTTCTTTATATAGACTTCTTTATTATTTATATAATTAATTATTATTATATATTATAAAAGCGTTATTTTGTCTGTCATAAGACTTTACTTTTTTCCAATTTTGTGACCAAACTATAAGAGATAGAGTGGTCATGTAAATGGATAAAATGTAGATCTTTTTAAGTCTAACAAGATGCTACAAAAATCTTTCGAAAAAAGTTTTTGGTTTCCAAGATGGCGCCTTTGAAAGGGTCAAATTTTCACTTTTTCTCAATTTAAACGAAAAGTATAAAAGATGGAAGAGAACATTACATTGAGAAAATGTTGGTATTTGAAAGTTCTATCGAACGATATATCACTTATTCACAAATGCTTCAGCGTTTGCAAGATACATGCAAAAATTGGAATTTTCGGTGTGTGACGCCGACCAGCAATACATCCGAGTTATTCGGAGAAGCCACAACGGGCTGGGAAGTTATATATTCCCCGACGATCGCAACATTAATTTGCTAAATAAATAAAGTTTTTTTTTTGAATGCTATATATGCAAGGGTTCCGGAGCGAAGCGACGGTACCTGGCTATTATTATTATTATGTATTATAAAAACGTATATTATAAAACGTTATTCTGTCTGTCATTCTGTAAGCAAAATGCTAAATTACAAATTACTAAAATGTTACTGAAATAGAGAATCTATTCATAAAAAATGAAAATATATTAAACAACTGTCCAACTATACTGATTGGCGACCTAAATATAGATATTTTCAAAATGCATAAAAACAATGTAGTACAGAAATACATAAAACTTATGTGCAATAATGGTTTCAAAAATCGTCTTTACGGAACAACAAGAAACTGTACAATTCATGGAAATACGAAAACAAATATAGATCATATTTTCATAAATAAACATGATATCAAAACACCATAAATAATATGTATAGAACGAATCGGATAACAGTTGAAAATGAGAAAATAACACATCCAAATATAATCTATAAAGAACTAATCAATGATGTTAACAAAACAAAATTCATGAAAATCTACATATATAAAAAGAAGTCCTGACTCACTCACTCACTCACTGACTCATCAACGCCCACCCCAAAACCTTGGATCTAGAAAGCTGAAATTTTGCACAGAGGTTTTCTTTATGATGTAGACAAGGAATAAGGCCGGATTTTTCGAAATTCGGGATAGGGAATAATCTGGCAAACTGACGATGAAGTGTATGGCGGCAACCCCAGGTGTGTGGCGCCAACCCGCAATACACCTGAGTTAAGTGGAGAAGGGCACAACGGGCTGGAAAGTCGTATATTCTCCGATCTCAATATTAATTTGCTAAATAAATAAAGTTTTTTTTTTTTTAATGCTATATACGCAAGGGTTCCGGAGCGAAGCGACGGTACCCGGCTAGTGTCAATATAAATAATTAATTTATATAATTTAATAATTTTTATTTATTATAAAAATAGTTTTAGTCTTAAAATTTATCATCGATTTACTAAGTACAGGTAAATCCATTTACATGCAAAATGTATTGTTAAAAAAACAAAACAAAAACAAAAAAACATGTAAAGCGTTTGGAAATGAATAACGGCAAATATATATATTTTTTCAAATATATTACAAATTATTGCCCCGCATATTATAAAATATTTATGCCACTTTCCTCTTTATTTTAATGTAATTTTTTCATTTACTAGAAAGTACTACCTTTAACATAGGAAAAGGAATCTACTAAGTAAAACCCCTTACTTTGTAGGAAAATATTCCAGAAATTGTATTTTTTGAAAACTACAATTTTTAAAAAAAAAAAAAAATCGTCAAAATATCCTTTAGCGAAGAACACCGAGATAACATATCTTCGTCCAGTTGTAGAGGAAAAAAATATATATATTTCGTGGCAGAGCGTTTGGACCGTCTGATTTCGTCCATGAATGACGCTGTTCGCATCCACAACATCCCCTACGACCAATGGAAACTGATATTTGGTATCATTTATGTGGTCTTTACGTTTATTCATTGTACAAACGAAAATAGATGGTCCTCAAAAGCTGAGCATTTGATAGAGTTCCATGGACATGTTGGGTGTTTTTAGGAAGCTATATCTCTAAGTATATACGATTTCTTTAGCCTTTAAAAAAAGACTGTAATGTGGAAGTTTCATCTAATACCTGGGTGTGATATTCTCTTCTACATATATTCAGAGTTAAATTTAAATTAAAAACAATGAAACAAGGAAAAGCAGAACATTCTGAGTAGGAGTTATAGTTGTTTAATAATAATAGTAATGATAATAATAATATTTTTTTTTTATTACTAATTTTAAATTACATTTCAGTCCCGTTAGGAATAATAATCCCTATCAAACGGGTTCTGGGATTAAGTAGTTTACAAAACTAACACAATAATAATAATAATAATAATAAATCCTTTTCACCCCAAGTCCCCTACGGAAAGGATGACTCTTCCCCGCAAGGAGGGAGGCCGTGGACTCATCAATCTCATCACCCTACCTGAAAAAACAAGTACACATACTTAGGGAACACTTCCACCAAAGAGCACAACACTCCTCACTCCACTCAGCCATTGTCAAGGCTGACACACACCTCACACTCTTGGACCTCGCAAATCCTTCTCTAACACTCACCACCCCCGACACGCACACACAGCAGCTGCGTGAATCAAGATAAGGAACTCCATGGCAGACATCGCCACGAACTCAGCCAGCCTCATGCCGACATGGAAGCGTCGAACAGATGGCTGAACAGATGGTGAGCTGTTTGGGGAGACCGAAGGGTTCATTATCGCGATACAGGACCAAGTCATCCCCACAGGCAACTAGAAAAAACACATTCTACACGACGCAAACACACACGACGACAGATGTAGAAAATGCCCACTACGCATGAGACGATCGACCACATAATATCAGGCTGTCTGTCCCCTTCTCTCCCAAACAGATTATCTCCACCGACACAATCAGGTATCGTCGATCGTTCATCAACAGCAAGCACACAAACACTCATTTATAAAGAACACGGTCCCATACTACAAGTACACACCACAAAGCGTACTAGAGTCACCCTCACATAAGCTATACTGGGACCGCCCCATTCACACAGACAAAAGTATACATCACAACAGACCTGACATCACATTTGTTGATAAGATCAACAAACAGACCTTCTCATTGATATTGCAGTGCTTGTCAGCAAGAATATGCAGAAAACTCACGCAGACTAGATCAGTAAATACACTGATCTAGCACACGAGCTCCAGAAGCAGTGGAGGCAGGATCGAGTACGTGTTGTACCCATCGTTCTGTCTGCCACTGGCCTGGTGCCTCACACATTGCATCACACTAGGACTTCATAAAAACACTTAAGCACAACTCTTGAAGGCTGTGATACTCAACACAACACGCATAGTTAGGAAATTTACGGACACAACCACACATCCCTAACTATTCTTCCATACCTTTTTTTTTTTTTTTTTTTTACACTTGGCAATATGTGCTTTGGTCCTTGACCCGCCATGTTGTCTTTGCTGGGGACACCCATGGTTTGAAACTTATACGATATAATAATAAAAATATTCTTTATTATTTTCTTTTCTAAGTTAAAACTAGCCAAAACTTAAGGTAAACTCCATCGATTTACGTGGGCGCGATGCAACACCTTCACTTTGTTTTTAATCCGAAGACAAAGCAAACATTCAGGCGTTAACTATTGCTGTGACTTCCCTCGCTCTGGTAATTCTGACTCAATTAGTTTCCTAATCATGTTATTTTAACCCTTCCAAATAAATTAACCGCCTGAAAGGAATATCTATACTGCAATTGCCATTCCTGTCTAATCAATTTCTGTCTGTATTTGCAAGCTTTCTCTTGAACTTTGCCAGCTTCTATTTATCAAGAAGTCGAACGATGTGAGTTACGTAATGGCTGGGGCTCGTGCATTTTATTGTAATTGGATGTTTTCTTTGTGTTTCTATTTCCTTCAACCTCTGTCTCTTTGCAGTCGGGGCGCCATTACAGCCTCGGACTATTTTTGCTACCAATAAAGTAAGGCAGTCATTCCGTGCTGTCAGCAGCTATGTAATGAATCGTAGTTGTTCTTTCTTTTACAGATCCAGACGATGCTTCGCATCAACAAGAAAGTGGAAATTGAGGGTCTTCACTCTCTCGGAATGAACTTCCTTTGCTCGTATTATCTGCCCTCGAAGATACGAAACGGAGGATGGGTGTAAGCAGTCGGAAATGTTGCATTTTGTACCTGGTTGAGGTCGTTTGTCAGTTGGCTGAGTGGTTTGATTTCACACTAGTTTCATCCTAAACATACGATTTAGTATTTAGTATTTAATAAATTATTGATATTTAAACACAAAACAGTACACATTTTAAATAGATAAAATTATTTAAATCTTCACAATATTTTTGGCTCAAGTTCTCGGGCGTTTTAGTTGTATTTATTGATAGTATTCTTTTACTAAAAAGTCCAGAGTTTTATGAGCATTTTAAAAAAGTTACTTTTTAAACCCATCAAAATATGGTTATTATTCAATTAAGCAATTTAATTTGCATGGGGTGAAATTATCATGTTAAAAAAAATAATGAGGCTATCACATATTTTAAGATTAAAAAATTTTAAACCCATTAAAAGGATTAAAATACTGCAGTTTCAGCTCACCTTCCAGCCGTTGGACTTTCCAACGGCTCGCAGGCGATCTGAATTATTGGCATCATTATATTTTTTTTTAAATATGTTTATTCTTATCCTTTTAAAAGTATATTAAAAGTTGTTGTGATTATCGTAAGGTTTTGAAGTAAATATAAGCGAATAATGTTATTATACAAATACTTCTCTATCATAAACTTCAAATTACACACAAGAAATAATAATTTATTCCAAATCTCATGTCGATATTTCGTCTTAACTTAACAAGAAGACATACTCAAGGTTCTAAATACAAAATACAAATGAAAATAAGAAAATTATTCTTAATTTAACAAAATAAAACATACAACAACTAAACAACATCAAACCTCTGTGAACAACATCAAACCTTTGTATAAGAACCGTAAGTAAGTCTTAATGTTAAGTTAACTCGAAATATCGGCATGAGATTTGGAATTAATTATTATTTCGTGTGTGTAATTTGAATGATGTTATTGTTATCTATTTTTTTAATAAACGCAAAAGTAGCTTTTGTTTTTAGATAATTTTTAATATAAATTATCAGCAATAGAATGTTGTTATTTTGGATTTGGTAAATAAATATAAGAAAAATAAGGCATAATTGCATTTTATCAAAAAAAATATATAATAATAAAATTCTCTTGAATTTTTATTAAATTAAATGATTTACTTAAACCTTTAAAATTATTATTTCCTATTTTTGTTTTATAATAATTCTTAAGTTAATGAATGTTCTTTGTTATAAAATGCAACATTATAAAATAAATATAAAAAGTTCATTTCTTCCGTTGTTTGAATATGTTGAGAAATACATTACAGCGTAAAAAATACATTCTGTGAATAAATTGTGAAGAGTGCTTTTCACTTGTAGGCGGAAAGAGAGAAATAAAACGATAGCATTACAGTTTATTTTTCGCATCAAATTGATAGTTAAACGCTTTGCGGATGCTTGACATTTCATTTGTTTTTATGTAGTCACGCCTGCCGTTGACCTTGAACAAAGGGAGAAAAAAAAGTCTTCGTTGTGGTTTCGTGACATTGCTGCTCTCGCAATAGCGAAACAAACAATAAAATCAGAATTTAATCGTACTTTTAAGTTTCATAAATTAACATGGAAAAGGGGATTTTTTTAAAAAAAATTAAAAAATATAAAAAATACTGATCTATTCTATGCTACTTATATTGCGAAAAACCAATTACAGAGAAATGTCTTCACCTGATTAACGGTCAGTATTGAAGGAACACAACATTAAAAGTTTGATTAAAGACAAAAAGGAAGTCCATGGAATCCCCATCGATAGAATTTCTCGGCTTTATGATCCCAAGGAATTAGCAAGAGTTTATTTTTCTAGTGTTTCTTAGGTGACCAAATGTATTCCTTAGCATAAGGGGAATGGATGCGCAGCTATGCATTCACCACATAGGCAGGACACCATCTTGGAAAGTTCCGGATTTCGGAATACTATGGATTGTGGAATTCCGGATTAGCAATTCTGCATTGCTACTGCAAAAGCAATTTTCAGATCATAATAAATCCCTCAATGGTATAGCTTTTATTTATTATTTATAAATTTATTATTCATACATACTTATTTCTAATCAATGATGTAGAAATTAAACAACATGAAAATAGAATTGAATTTAATCGAACTTAAAATAAGTTCTGTTTGTAAAGGAAGCGTCTTAGGTTTTTCAGAAATTCCTCAGCTGATGTAGAAGGGAACATCTTACTTCATGCAATTTTTATTCATGAGATCAAACGACGTCACAACGTTGCTGGGTTAAGTTAGGCGAACACGGGGCGATTTTATGGCAATATGATTGGGACAAGTTGGCCCAATTGTATTGCGGACAACTTTATCAAGCGCGAACACTTAGTTTTTCCTGAACCAATATTGCCCTGAAATTTTATGGTTACGGCGCTTGTGACTAGGGAGAGCTAAAGAGAGCGTGTTTCCGTACAGAATTGCTATAGTTTTAAACGCCGTCCCTCTGTAGAAAACAATTACGATTATTTCCTTATCAATTGACAAAATGTTGTTGTTGGAATTATCTGTTTTGGGCCGACCCATTTTGCTGATTTTAAGCTTTGTTTCTCAAAGAAAATGGCCGGCGTGAGTGACTGAATTGCCGATGTTCAAAGTCCCGCCTTCTTCGACGTCAGTATTGTCACATGATTTCATCCGTTCATTTGATTCGCTTTCGTACCAGCAATATTTTGCGACAACTAAAATTGGGCCAATATTGTTCAGGTTGGGGCAATCAAATTGGGGCAAACGGTTGCCAGCAATCAAATTGGGCCTGGTTGTCCCAAAATATCGCCTCGTGTTCGGCCAGTATTAGTCAATGTTATCGTCTGCATCGTCTTTTCTGTTTCCTTTTTTTTATCCATGTTACCGATAAGAAACACGAATTTTTTTTTTTTATTTCTTAGTTGAAACGACATTGCATAAAACGCAATAAAATAAAAACACTTACAGTAGACCCCGATTATCCGCGAGGGCCGCAAAATTTTTTTTTTTAATTACGAACCTCAAAAAAACCCAATTTTAATCCAAGCCAACAACAGGGAAAGTACAATAGGCCCTATAGTGCGAAGGTCGAAAATTACTGACAGGTTTATTGTGCATCGTAATCCTATAGACCTTCCCGGAATTTGTGGCTCTTGCTCTGCAAAAAGGTTTCTGCTATTCTATACATATTTTAAAAGTTTTGCTTATTATGTTTTTTATGTAATAAAACATAGTTTTTATGTTCAAATATTTTCTTTCGTATTTACACCTCATTTATAGTCTTTTTTTGGGCTATCCGCGATTTTCGCTATCCGCGGTACCCTTGCTACCCAATTCCGCGGATAATCGGGGCTCTACTGTATTTATGTTTCGGACATATTTTGTGATACTCATTCTATCACCCAAAACCATGAATTTTATTCATCCTTTCATTAATCAAAGCCTAATGCAAAATATCCGAATTTCGTAAGGTTTTTTTTTTTCGTAATAATGTCCTGAGAATACTTATCTGATCACTCAGTCTGTTTGTGTGTATTCTCTTCTGATAACTTTTCAACATCTGAATGGATCTTCTTGAAATGTAGTATGCATATTTTTAAGACTGGACACGACCAAATTTTTATATTTTCAATCTTTTCCAAATGGATCTTTGTCGAGAGATTAGCTCCAGAAGATGACAAAAAGTTCCCATAGGAATCTAAACAATGGATTTCTGTTCTGTTTCTATTCATACTTAATTGTTTTAAGCAATGAATTTTACCCCTTTTAATTAATTCATTAATTACCGCGTTTTTTGTTATAATTCAAGTTAATCAGATTTGACAACTTAAGTAAGGTATAAGAATTTTAATTTTTTTTTCTATGCTACGATATTAAATTATTATTCTAAAAATAATTTAATTAGTTTAAGTTGTAGTAAATTAAAAGCATATACAATGCTTGAAAGAAAATTTATTTATTTTTTTTTTTTCTTCGAAATGGAATAGTTCTATTTGATAATTTAAATATGCAAATTAGGAGTCATTACGTTACACGAAAGTGACGTCATACAATGAGAGACTGAATCCGTTTGGACACCCACACAGACACAGACAGTTTCGGATTGGACACGATTTGAGGATAGTCCAACACAAGTGGAGAACCAGTGAGGTTCAGATAGTTCAGATAATTGAGACGAAATGAGTTCAGAAGACTTCAATGGCAGTTTATATAAGAAGGTCACCAATGCATTCAGACGGAACACCTCGGATTATCAATGCCAAAATTGAAGCAAAGTTCAGTAAGTCAAATCAAATTATTCGTCCCAATATTAGAAGTCAACATTTGAGGTCTAAGTAAAACCTGGATATTGTTACTTGAAGAAAATTCTGAAGAGAAGCGAAACGGAAGCTACCGTAAGCGAAGGCTTTATTCTCGAAGAATTGAAATTAAAGAGAAGACTAAGGTTAAGAAGAAAACCGGAAGGCTGTGAAATACGGAAATACGGAAGGCTGTGAAGGGCGTCATAGCAGATACCGAAGTCAAATTCCTGCGTGAAGAACGGACGAAATTAAATAATTGCTATAGAAGCAGCTTGGTATTAATTTTCCAACTACTAGATAGAACTCTCATAAGTATTATTATTTTGGACCAATCGAAAGCCAACTATTAGTCAAAGTGAATATTATAAGTTACTGAAAGATTACGCAGGAAGAACTCAGCATTAAAGGACGTCTCGTAAGTGAACGAACTTGATTAAATATTTTTAAGAAATATAATTATTCAATTATCAAAGAAGACAGAAGTGTCTCCATGATTAAAGCGCCGTTAGTTCCAAGAGCACACGCTCCTTATTCCCGATGGATTCTGGGTACAAGAAATCATATGGTGAAGCGCCATGTTTAAATGTGTGTGTGCCATAGGATGTATCCAACGATAGAAGCCTGCCTAATTCAACGAAGTCTGGCGGACTAATTCCCCGATTCAAATCAATGCAGTGCATCACAGTAAGTTGAAAAGCTACGAGATTTCATCAGACTGTAAGTAGATAATTTTATATTATTTACATTTTGGAAGGGCAAGCCGCTCCTCAATGATACTTGGAATAATTCCTGGAGTGCCGTGAATAAGAGAAACGGAACTTAAATTTGTTGTGAGAAAGCAAAGTTTGAATTTAAATTCACATAGGTGAATTATAAAAGCCATAGTGTTATTTCACACAGGTGAATCGTTAAGTCATTATTGTATTATTATTATTGTGTTCATTTGAAGATAATGAAAAGCTATTTAGAAAGCATACAGGTGATTAAACCATTAATTATTTTCACATAGGTGAAGTTTAGTAATAGCCATTATTAATTTAATTTGTGCAGTGAAATTAAATTGTGTGAAAAAAAGAAACGCGTGTCAACGATACTTAAAGAAAAGTAATCGTAATCATTAACAGTAAAGCAGTGTTAATAATTAACAGAGAAGTGTGCTACTTATTATTAGTAGTAATTTATTGTGCGACGATAATAAATATCGAGCATATTGTATTAAGTAAATTAATAAGAAAATATCAAGAAGATATTAGAACATATCAGTGCAAAGCAAACTTTGGAACTGTAGGTGGCTATATGAATGATAGTTGTGTTAAAGGTATCACTAATGTAAATAGTAATTTTAAGAAAAGAAGTTTAAAAAAAAGGCGGCTAAAACGGAGAAGATGGTACAAGCCAATCGCAGTGTTCGGAAGGATACGTGGCGGAGCGAATTAGCCTAAGAAACAACTTACATGCTATTGAGTTCCGAAGGAACGAATCGTCGATTCCGATTAGCTGTAGGTTAGAGAAGTTAGGTCTACTTAACTGCAGAATGTATCTGTTGGTAAATTTCGAAAAATTTTTGGCCCTTTCAATTTTTTTTTCCGATTCGGAAAGTAGTTCCAAAGCGGCCATTACCTCGAAGGCTTGTACCCTCATCTCCGGTTTCACCAACTAGGGTTCTGCTATTTATCCCGGCATTCTACAAATGGAAAATTTGACTATTTGTATTCAGCAGATGTTAGTAGAGGCAGTCCCCGGGTTACGAACGAGATACGTTCCTGAGAACGTTCGTAAGTCGGATTTGTACGTAACTCTATCCCTGTGCATTTACAGTAATAATAATAATAATAATAACAATAATAATAATTATTATTATTATTATTGTTATTATTAACAACAACACACTGTTAACAACAACAACGGAACAACAATTCACTGACATTTACCCTACATGTCCTTCCATGATATTACTCTTGCAGACATACAGACAACATTAAAACATGCACCCAACTGGAAGGCTCCTGGTAAAGACGGCGTCCAGAACTTCTGGATCAAGAGGTTAGCGTCCCTGCATGGAAAGCTACACTCACTGAAATAATCCATTACCCAGAACATATGCTCTTTTCCTCACACAGGGTGTCACTTACCTACAGAGCAAGAACAATGAAACAGCACACCCTGCAAACTACCGTCCAATCACTTGCCTGCCCACACTTTACAAACTCGTCACCTCTGTCTTGCAGACAAAATCTACACACACATCGAAACACATAACATCCTTTCCGAAAACTAGAAGGGCTGTCGCAGGAATTCCCAGGATTGTAAGGAGCAACTCGGTAATCCTGGCCAGGCGCGCGCGAAGAATAGAAACTTACACATCGCGTACATCGATTACAAGAAGGTATTTGACTCAGTCCCCCATTCCTAGCTCCTACATACTCTTTATCTCTACAAGATACCCCCAAGATCTCAGCATTCCTGGATGCGGCGATGAAGAGTTGGAACACAACATTACAGCTATGCACCTCTAACACCTCCATCACTACAGTCCCCATTCCCATAAGGAGAGGTATTTTCCAGGGAGATTCCTTGAGTCCTCTTTGGTTCTGCCTCGCCTTGAATCCATTAAGCCACATGCTAGACAACACAAAACACGGTTATAGGCTTACCTCAGGCACTCTGACACCATACAAAATCACACACTTACTCTACATGGATGATATTAAACTCTATGCCACAAACAGTGCACAACTTACTAATTTACTACAAATCACCACACAGTTCACTGAAGTCATTGGGATGGAATCGACAAATGCCGCAAGCTACATATAACACGCCGA
The DNA here is from genome assembly GCA_023159025.1 of Thereuonema tuberculata. Classification (NCBI taxonomy): domain Eukaryota; kingdom Metazoa; phylum Arthropoda; class Chilopoda; order Scutigeromorpha; family Scutigeridae; genus Thereuonema; species Thereuonema tuberculata. Next base: position 50,004,636 of record JAFIDM010000002.1, read on the forward strand.
AAGACTACGAACTTGGAGGGCTTTGAACTGGACCTTGGGTTGGTCATCCCATCCATGGAAGAGGGAGAGACCTACAAGTGCCTGGCTTTCCGGCAAGCGCGTGTCATTGACAACGCAAACATAAAAAATGCACTCAAGTACACATACGCGTTCACAACATCATCCAAAGAAAATTCAACGCCAGAAATAAAATTAAAGCCATCAACACTTTTGCCATCCCCACATTAACATATTCCTTCGGCATAATTCCTTGGCAAACACCGAACTCGAAGCACTACAACGCACTACATTCACGAACCACAACATGCACCACCCCAAGTCCGCCACGGACAGGATGACTCTTCCCCAGGAGGGAGGCCGAGGACTCATCAATCTCATCACCCTACACGAATAATAAGTACACACACTTAGAGAACACTTCCACCAAAGAGAGCACAACACTCTTCACTCCACACAACCATTATCAAGGCTGACATACACCTCACTCCCTGGACCTCGAAAACCTTTCTCCAACACTCACCAGCTGCGTGAATCATGGGTTCGTAAGGAACTCCATGGCAGACATCGCCACGAACTCAGCCAGCCTCATCTGGACATGGAAGTCTCGAACAGATGGCTGACGAGTGGTGAGCTGTCTGTGGAGACTCACAAAATCGAATAAATAAGTTACTACGAAAGTGATGCTGTGCATAAGCGACCTTATATACAATGAGACTAGCCGCTAGCATAAAGATGCTGCGCTAACGAACCTTTTACGCCATGCGAGTTTGTTTACATGCGCGGAAGAAATTAGTTGCCGAATTATTATCTTATAATTTATCCTTATGAGGAGCCTTGGGAGCTCGTTCGTAAGTAGGGTCGTTCGTAACCCGGGGACCGTCTATATTTGAAAATAAAAGTAGCATTTCTGATTTTGCCGTTTTCACGATTTAAAAAAAAAAAAACCCAGACAAACAAGGAATAAATAAATAAATTTTAAAAAATCACATGTTTGCAAAGAAAACTTTTTTTCTTCGATTTTCTTGTTATAACTGTTTCACTTGATGTAAAGTTGCATGTGCTAAAATTATTAAAAGACTGAAATATAGCTTTGAAATAAAAATTGGTTGTGTTAAGCAATTGAGCACCGCTGTGCTTTTTACAGGACAGATGGCGCGCAAACAAATTTTGCCTACAACTGACTAATGGTCATTCCTCATTGTCCTGACAATAAGCGAAATTCCCGCTCTTTCTAGCTCTCATCCGTATGTCTGTGATCAGAAGTTCAGGATAATAGCTTCCGAAAATTGCTTTTTAAATTCAGACAACTTTAGGTTAGTATCCATCAAAAAATCACGGAATTCAGCATAAGAATTAGAGAAACAAGACTCTCATAATCTCCTTATATCAGTTCTCTTCTCCTCTGATTCTCCATAAGAAAGAGCAGAAAAATTGTTGATTTATTCGAATTTCGATTTCACACGTTTGTCCAGCTGTTCCGTAACCTAAATTTCTTAAATAGTGCATCATATTAAGAAACACATTTGGTTAAGTGTCCTCATCAACTTTTCTTTTTCTTCTCTCCGGAAGCCTCGCATAAGAGAAAAAAAATATTAAAAAACAAACAAATTACATCAAATAAACTAAAACCTGAAACTTAATCTGAAACTAAATTAAAGCTTAAAATTCTAGAAAAATACATTCAATGGAATATTAAAATCCATTCGTAACAATCGGAAATTTATTCCGAGCGTATTAAATTATATTGCTGTGGACAAGGTTGACCAAGCAACAATATTCCTGTTGATAGGCAACGTGCGCTCTAATTGTTGCGAAATTCAATTGTTGGTGGACGTACGCACGCCACACATGATTTTTTTAATAATCAAATTAGTATTTTTATTACAAAATATAAAATTTACACTGTTGATATTTAGGAAATATTAGCATTTAAAAATAAATGTCGCTTTTAGGTTTTGTCATTTTCCCGACTTTTTTTTTTTAAAAAAAAAGAAAAGGAAAAAAGTAAAGAAATTTAAGAAAACACATTTTTACATAAAGTAGATTTTAAGTTCTTCTTGGTTTATAATAAGTTTAAATAATAAGTTTTTCAATATTACTTACAAATTTAAAAACCCACAATAAAAAAAAAACTTTATTTCTAGCGAGAGAATTCTTGCTTGAAAATAAAACGCAGGTCATTTTGAAAACGTTTGCGATTTTTTAATATAAATTTATTTATTTTATAAACTTATTTTATGTATATTTGTGTGTTGGCTTGGATTTTTTGCTGTGAACATTTTACGAACATTTTAAATCTAATAAAATAAAAACTTACTACTAAAAAGTTAAATCTAGTTTACATAAATAATTAATTAACTAATCAGAATTTATAATTACAAATTATAACAACAACAAAAAAAGTAAAAAAAATATTAGAATCAAATGAGTTTTAACTATAAAATCGAGTATTAACGTTCTACATTTGGTTCCTTTGTGAGACATAGCAGAGCCGCAACTTTAATTAAAAATATCCTAAGAGTACTTTGAATTGAAAAAAAGAAGTTACGTTGTGATCAGTAAGAATGAAGAGAAAGTTAAGAGTTGTTTGTTTGTGATTTCGAATCTTACAAATTTAATAACATTTAATGCTGAAACGAGATTCAGGGGAGAGATCTTGGGTGTCTCTAAGGAGGCATTAGTCTAGGGTTGTTGCGTGACCAGACCAGAACGGATGTATGTGTAGTGCTCTTCTGCCAAGGGAGTCTCCTTCAGCGCCAAACACTTCAATCTCATCGATTTCCAAACAACATCAAGTTTATTACATTTAACGATCAAAAGGTATCGAACACTCAGTTTATTGGTCCCTTTTTTATGCATGCACAAAGTTCTCTAACTGGCATTTGGTGACACATCTTATCCGAATCTGATCTAGAACAATTCAAAAACTATTATTTTACGACGAAAATTTGATGGTAGGCTTAGGTTAATATTGTGAAGATCTCAATGATTTTTAGCAGTAATTGAATACATAGTTAAAGAAAGCATTCACGTAATAAAGATGCACATGTACTGAATTACCAGTGAAATTGAGACAAAATTCCTACTTAGTCTACGTAGTGGATTGCTACCCTGTTTTCGTTAATATCTCAATAATAATCCATTGCGCATGGCTTGATACAATTAAATTTATTTCTATTTACACAAAGTAAATAATATGACATAAAGTAAAAGAAAATCCGCACCTAAATAAGAGAAAGAAAAAAAAAGAAGAAGAAATTGCCTTTCTGATTTTAGATTTTGGGGAGGAGTTGGGAACGGCCGTTTCGTCCTTCAACGGACTCATCAGCCCAACCCAGCCTCACCCTAACCAAAATCAGACTGGGTTGGGCTGATGAGTCCGTTGAAGGACGAAACGGACGTTCACAAGTCCTCCCCATAATCTAAAATCATAAAGACAATTTTTTTCTTTTTTTTTTTTTTCTCTTATTCAGGTGCGGATTTTCTTTTACTTTATTACTTATTTCGCCGCACGTTAAGCTTTGTTTTCGTAAATAATATGATTTTAATTTTTTTTCAGAAATTGGAAATTTGTGCTATTTGTATTCGGTATTCTAATTGGAATAGAAATTTATTGTTTTGTCCTTTTAATACTTAATAAGTGAATAAGTAAAGATATATTAAGAAATGATATTTTAAGGAATGTAGGCGTTACATTTTAAAAAAATGCCGACACACCACTGTAAAAAGTTTAAAAATTTATAACACATTAAAAGTAAAGACAAAAATGACCGGTTTCGCTTTTTCGACAAAGCTTTGACAAGCGAGTGACTTTAAAAATACATGAATTTAAAATACAGATAACAAACCAATGACAAAAAAAAAATTGAAATTAATAGAAACAGGAACCAATGAACATCCAAGTCTTGGAATGCATGTGACGAGTACAGGAATCACGTAATTTGAGAACAACATCCGATTATGTGATTCTGTGTTCGACACACATATTCCAAGACTATTCATTCGTTCCTGTTTCTATTAATTTCAATATTTTCTGTCATTCGTTTGTTATCGGTATTTAAACTCTTGTATTTTTAAAATTAATCATTGTCAAAGCTTTGTCGAAAAAGCGAAACCGGTCATTTTGTCTTGTACTTTATTGTGTTATAATTTTTTAAACTTTTTCTAGTGGTGTATCGGCATTTCTTAAATCAAAGACCTTTGCACACGCTATAACTGAATTAGGCTTTGCGTATTTTCGAATTTCTTGTCGTGTTATAAAATTAATTTGAGATGGGGATGGGGTGAGTCCTGCTCCATATTTTGAGCTCGACTATAAAGAAGCACGTCACAAAATTTTAAGCAAGCCATCCAGTCATGTAAACGGGGAATTTCGGGTTAATTTTTTGAGGGATACGAAGAGTGGAAACTAATATAAATGGCCTTTTATTTTTAAGCTAGACCGTAACAAGCTACGTATTAAATTTAAAGAAGACCTGTCCAGCCGTTTTAACATGATACAAAAAGATAAGTGGATAAAGAGAGAAGATAAATATTCAAGTGAAACAGATTTCATATATTTCAATAAGTTCATTTCAATTAATTCATGTTTATTTTACTTAACATAAATGCTTAAATAAAATAAAGAGCTGGGTGGCTTTAGATAGATAACTGGGCGAATAGGTAAATAACGATTGACTAAATCATTGGCTACATTTTCAGAAATCGTAGGCAGAGAATAGATTCATTCTAATTGAAATAACCAAACCATTTCACTGAGCTAGGTACACTGGGCGAGTCGGACTGAAGAGAGTTATTAAACTCGAAATATAACTGTCTCCGATTCCAATACTCAAAACAGCTCAGTGAATTTTTATTTTTGTTTAGTTATTTCTGTCGTTTTTTTATATAATATATATATATATATATATATATATATATATATATATATCCAAAATATGTTTTTGTCTCTTTCTTTGTCCGTCTGAAGGCTGTAGACGTATTGTCCAATCTTCTTTTCTTATCCCCTGCTTCGTCTCATGTTTCCTAATATAAGAGTTTGGCGACAGACGTCGACACCTGGTCTTAAAGAATACTTGAACCTTGTAAACACACTTGGCTGGAAGGTGGGTCTCTGTCTAAGTATATACTATAATGGTGATTGGTAAATGAAAACGAACAAAATATAGCCTCAATAAGTGAAAAGAGACGTTAAGAATTTAGTTGTACTATCCATCCCTGATTCAATGTACATTATAGAAGCCACTGGTCAAGGACCCTTCTACGTATAAAAGAAATATTTTAAACACCCTATTTTCATTCCTTAGTAATTCGTTACTATTACTAACTTTTTAGTGAAAATCGTTACTAAGCTAAGCGGAATGCTAGCATGGATTTATTATTATCCCCTTTTATTCTTGATTTGTTTTTTGATATTTTTAAAATGAGAGGTCATTGTCTTGTTCGTTTGTCCATTTTGTATATTGTCCTTCTTCACTGAGCTAGGTATACTGGGCGGATCAGACTGATGAGAGTGTTGAAACTCGAAACGGTATCATCTCCGATTCCCAGTACAAAAACCAAAATTAGCTCAGTGAATTTTTTTTTAGTTATGTGCGTTTATGTTTTCTGTTATGTAATAACTATTTGTTCATAATACACGACAACCTCGTTTATCCGGCCCTCGTTGATCCGGATCAGATTTGTAGACATTTTTTTTCTATTTAATAATCACATAGATAATAATTTTTAACTATGATAGCAAGAACATAACTATTAGTACATTCGCTTTTTATTTTGATTAAATCTACAGTTCCTGCAGAGATTGTTCAATAAATTGTGGTAATAAAATGCTTTTTGTCGAGTTTAAGAAAGCTTTACTAGAGTAATTTTGTTACAAAACATATTTTTTTTATCGTAATAAACCGTAAGTCTGCTTATTTAAGGATTTGTTTTGCTTATTACCCATATTACTCGGATTATCCGGATTTTCGATTTTCCGGATTGCCTTTGGTCTCAGTTAGTCCGGATAAACGAGGTTTTAGTGTTCTATTTTTATCGGTAGCTATACAATGGATGATGTTTTTTTTGCTGTAAGATTCTCAATGTCAGACACAATATTTGACATGTTGATTCTTAAGACATATTCCACATTTCATCGGCTCGAGTATACATAGGCCTAGCAACATAGAAAGCCGCCTTCACAAACGAAAGTTGCAAAAAGGGAAATAAATACTGCAGGCTTTTTTTCCTGGGTAAATATTTCTCACTGATAACCAAAAATCAAAGACAGTTTGTTTGAAAATAATTCTTATGGATCCATCAGACGATAGCTCTGTAAGTTTATCCTGTTCGGAAATTGTCTTTTTTTTTTCACGAATATTTTCGCGCATCACGAATAATATAAAAGTTCGAAAATCACAGAGTTTTTTTTTTTTTTGAAAATGCGAAGTATTTTATCTGAGGAACCTCGAACACTATCTGACGAAGTTTTGGAATTAAGAGTATAAACATATTAGAATCTCGGGTTATTTTACCAATAAAACAAACAAGCAATGTTGAATTATTGTTAAATCTTGGCATATTTTTCCTTGTTATAATTA
>JAFIDM010000002.1:50012517-50034737 GCA_023159025.1 Thereuonema tuberculata
GGATATTGTCAGAGAGTGGGATATTGTCAGAGAGTGGGATATTGTCAGAAAGTTTGCCCTCGGCAAAATTAATCTCAAAGAAAGTAGGAATTTGAAAATTGGTATTTTATATAATTATTAGAATAATAATAATAATAAATACTAATAAAGACCGAGCACAAAAGCCACTTCTTGGAACACCATACACTGTATTTACAAGTCAATCATTTGGATGAAATATCATCCAACTCACTGATTCGAATCTCCATACAGAAACAGAAGCATTTGCTCTAGTCATACAAGACCAAGTAATTAAAATTGAAACTATCGAAATCATATAATTGAGGATCCCACATTAACTTTATCAGATGAATACTGATAGTGTAACGATATCCCTGAATTCAGAACATCTCATCCTGCCCAAACCGACTACAAGTGGCAACACGACTAGGTTTGCGATATCTTCTATGGGCAACTCAGTGTAATGCATGTTCCCTTCAACATATAACCGCCCCATATTATACACTGTCCGACCACTTTATTAGGTATATCCCTGCTGTAATGGTAAATGGTACGGGTAGTGGGGATAGCTTCTTGGCGTGGGGGATGTTTTCCTGGCACACGTTGGGTCCATTGATACCTCAGGAGGTTAGAGCTTATCTAAACATCGTATGCTTCCAGCACAAAGCCCGCATCACTATGGGGTTATTTGAGGAACATGACGATGACTTTTCCTTGTTGCAGTGGCCCGTTAAGTCCCCGGATCTCAGCTCGATTAAAAATTTGTGGAATGAGCTGGAACTGGGTGTTCGCTTCAGGCCTACACCTCCATCAAATCTTCAGGAAATGCGTGACACACTCATGTCTGCATGTTACGTTTTCAGCATCTTGTGGAATCTTGCCTCGACGAATTCAGGCTGTTTTGAGGGCTAAAGGAGGCCCAATACGCTACTAGGTAGGTGTACCTAATAAAGTGGCCGGACAGTGTAAATATAGGCCTGAAAAATAGAAAGAGAGTAGCAACTATTTTGATCTATTTTCGCGAATAAGACCGTTCTGTTGCGTTGTATGCAACAGATCAGACGTTACATTGATTGATATAGATACCTCAAGCAATAATGACATACGATCAAGTTATCACAATAAGGAATCCAAGCACTCCGATCATGCTACAGAAATTCAAAAACAGTGGAACAAAAAAAAAAAAGTTTATAACGTCTCAATCGTTATCTCAGCAACCTATAACAGCCTTAACTTACTGAAACCTCACCCAAATACAATCAAGAAAATGTTAAAAAAAAATGCCACTCTCTTAATTCATAGAGTTCACACGGGAATCCAATTCATTAGAAACCACAGAACACAATATGACCTTCGTCTTGAGAAATAAATCTCCGATGAAAAGTCGTACCCATATCGCCAGTCAAAAACTGAGCCAAAAAAATTAATTATTATTATTATTATTATGATTTAATGAAAAAAACTAATCTTCTTCCTAAATGTATTTAACATAAAAAACTCGCAATAACTCCTTCATCATCATTCTAAACTTCTTTAATCGATATTTCAACTTTTTTAGCAGAAGTTTTCTTCAGGAAAAATTACAGTAAGTGTAGAGAAAACCCTAAGATTTTCCTCTCCACTTTAAAAAAACAGAATTCAAATATAAACAATCATGAAATCACTCATGAACCAATATTTCTTGAACAACTAAACTGTTAATACTATTACAATCCTTCCCAACAATAAAAAACTTATACACTTAAAACAATTTATTTACAGTTACAATTATAACAATTTCAATTTTTGTTTCAAAATTTTATTATTTTTTATAATTTTTTTAAAAAATCCGAATGAAATAGGATTCTTTTTTAACGATTTAATTTTGTTAAAATAGCTTGCCAAATTAATAAAACCTGATTCCAAAATGAATCTTTCGGATACATCTTGAGATACATAGTTCATATTAATAATTGGATCTGGGTTATGGGCCAAATTTATCGTATGATATGCCCAGTCTGACAGTTCTGGTCTATTGTTTTCATAAGCGTTTGTATGCTCCCTTAAACGTTCTTTAAAAGATCCTGAAGAAAACTTCTGCTAAAGAAGTTAAAATATCGATTAAAGAAGTTTAGAATGACGAAGAAGGAGTTATTGCGAGTTTTTTTGTGTTAAATTATTATGGTTTGTTTACTGGAATCACCAGATGTTTAGGGCCGGGATTTTGGAGCCTCCATTGCTCGGGTTCTAGCCGAGTCCTAAGAGTCAGTGAGGTATTGTCTAATTATGTGGCTAGTATCTAATAGTGCTATTCTACGCAACTGTTTCATTATGATCTTATGAATACCAATGGCACTCAGATGCTTTTTCAATTCTTTGGGATTGCTCCCAGTGCTGCTATCACTTCTGATAACACATTGTTCTTTTCTCCCAGAGACATTGTTGTTCTTTTCAGATCCTGGTATCATGTGATCTTTTGAATTTGTTTTTCTTCTATTCAACTTGGGATCACCACATTAGCTTAACCAAGTTTTTCTCAATCACAGCTATGACTGGAGTGTTGTTCTCATCAATTTGGATTGCCAAGATCTTTACTACGATAAAGAAAACTTTAAGAAATATACAAGTATCTTTGAAATTGTAAAGATACTTTTCTAATTTTTTCAATTTTATTTTTATATTCTTATCATTACTACAATAAGTTATGTTTGTATCTCCTGTTAAATGTTGATTTTTATCATTCTATTTTTGTTTTATAAATATTATTGATAATAAAAAAGATTATATATTATTTTAATGTTAATTGCAATAACCTTAGAGATTTGAATCTGTTTTAGTGGAAGACAAATTTCTTAAATGTTTCATTACTGTCACTTCCCATTGAGGCGGTGTATCTGGATGGGTCTGTTAATAATTTAAAAAGAGAAAAAGAAATGTGTTTTTATTCTCTTAACACGAAAACAGTTTGTATCATCGATTCACAGTCATATTTCAAAAAAGAATTAAAATTTCATTTGGCTATTTGTGAATGAAATCAGTTTTGAAGATTCACATTAACGTTTCGCCCTGACGTCATCTGCACACGGTCTAGCCGACATCGGGAGTTATCGATCGGTCGGTGTTTACAGCCCACGCCGTCGCCCACGCGCGCCTTGTCCCGCAGAATCAGCATTCACACAGTCCTCGACGCCGCAGTTTGCCAACAGTATTCGTCTGCAAGCGTGCGACGAGCGGTGTCGGCCGGTGGCTATCCAACGGCGTCATCGTACGACTCACAGACGCCCGTGCCGGCCCCTCTACTGCCGTCCGACAGCTGCCATGCACCGCCGCCGCGCCGATCCCACGGTCGTCCCCTGAGAAGCTCAACTGCTCGGTGAGTACTCACTGCCACTGCAACACCTATTCGCATATCTTCAAATCTAAAACAGTACGATTTAATCGAAAGATTAGTCTAAATAATTTGCGGCTATATTTGGATGAAAACTGGTGTCATTCTTAGCGGATCTTTTAAATAAAAAATTAAAATAAAAAAAAAAAGCCGTAGGATTGAAAAATACTCCGTCGTATGAATTCCTTTTGATATTGAATTGTTATATTTTAAGCTATACATTGCGTGAAGATCCTAACAAAACACTATTTTTTTTTTTAATGTAATACTGACTTAATGAAAGTAATGAAATAGTTAATGAATTAATGTATCTTAATAAATTTCAACTAAACATCATCACTTTCGTTCTATGTTTTTTATTTTATTTTTAAGTGATTATTTATCTAATTTAATTTAATTTAATTATTCTTGATGAATTTTTCTGATTTTAGGAACACTCACTGCTATTTATCAGTTTTTCATGTTAAACATTTAGGTGGTTTCTTTTAATTTTAATTCTTAAACTATAACATCGCAGTTTTTGCATCGTTCACGGATACTTGCATTTGTATCTTGTTTACCATCATTGTAAGGAGACCGAGTGTAATGTCTTTGATTTAAACAGGTTCTAGTCTAATTAGAATAGAAGATGGGTTGTATCCTGTCCTCTCCGGACACGCAGTAAACAATAACGACAGAAGGTAACAAAAAGAAAAAAACGTAAACTTACTTACGTTGAGATGTTGTGTATAAACAAAAAAATAGACCAACAAATAACGGTATGAAGTAAATAAGAAGTTTTAAAGAACTTGAAGCCTTAAAATGTTATTTCTTAAAATTTTTTGTGTGCGCGTGGTTTTTTTTTAAGTTAAAATATTTTTTTACGTTAAAATATTCAATTTATAATATTTACTGAACAGAATCAGTGCACATTTCCTACTTACTGAATAAAATGAATTAAATCCGCATTGTTTAATTTCTCTAAATCCAATAAACTTTAATCTGCCCAAACTAAGCGGAATGGATTAGGAGGATTTCATAATCATTTTTTACTACAACGAAATATTAACAGAAAAAAATGTTGAAAATCAATCGGTTTAGATTCTTACTTTTTTTTTATGAAAGTTTTTTGGTTGCTTTCGCGAGGTGATTTCTTGAGAAGGACTCAGTATTTCAAGGTTAAAAATAGATCATCCCTAGTCCTGAAATTTGCAGACCAATTTCAAGAAGACTTATTGAAAAAACCTCACTATTTGCCTCATTATGAAAACCAGGCTAAAAAAAAAAATAGAACCTTTTCAAATTTATATTGAAAATATTAAGACTAAATATAGAATTACTTATGTAGCCATTACACACAACTTTATTTTACACGTACGCATTTACAGCAAAGATTATCTTAGAAATTATTAAATTTCAAAATATACCTTGAAAGTTGTAATCACTTAAACGCTTGTTTACACATTTTAATCATTTCTAGATTTGTTAGAAACTTGGAAAAAAAGCTGAAATGTTTACAAATAGTGAGTGTCCACAAATATCCTAAATTTATAAATAAAATAGATTTATTCTAATTAACAATATTTCTGTTCTTATACAAAACTTCCGAATACGAATCATCTAAAATGGTATTCAGGTACTCTACAGTCCTTGTCAATTGTAATACTCCTCATCATTTGCTGTCGTATCCATTCTTAAAAATAAATTGTAATATTTTTAAATGTAATTCCGAATTTAAATTTACAAATTTAAATTTACGCCACTTTAATTATGATTATTTTGACAATGCCGTACAATATCTAAATCTTCTGTTCTATCTAAATCTTCTGCGCTATTTACCTGATTCACTGTCAGTACTTTGTCTCAGAATATCCAGCTTGAGATACACCGGAGGCAGTTTGAGATACAACGGTTCAACGGATAATCGGCTTTTACAAATTAAATAAAAAAAATAACGGAAAAAAATTAAAAGTTATTAAAAGTTATTTTATGAAAGATATCAAAATTAATATATTTACAAAGATTTTTTTAATGTTAATTTTGATATCTTTCAATAACTTTTAATAACTTTTAATTTTTTTCGGTTATTTTTTTCTTTAATTTGTAAAAGCCGAGTATCTGTTGAACCTTTTTTTTTCTCAACCTAATTTAAGATCAAATTTACATTGCAAAAATCGTATTGCATTTGGATGATATATCTGAGTAAATATTGTCATTATTATCATAGTGGTATGTCTCATTTTTTTTCAGAATAGAATATTTTTATTTTATAATCCGTTTCTCTTCTCTCCAGTGACAGTTTGTCTCTTTAATCTTTTAGGTTGAATTTTTACATTCTATATTTTCTTGCTTTGCCGATTCTTTTTTCTTCCTTTCCTTCGAAGCATGTACAATTTCCAATCTTTTACTTTTCCATCTGTTCCTACACGGGCCTCGCAACTCCAATCAGATCTCGGCACACACAAGTTCGATGATTGACAGGCGTCTTCGATCAACATTTATTACGAAACGACCCCCTACACTACATTTCCAGATAAAGATCGGGACTGCAGCCAGGTCAAGTTTGTATTAATAGACTTTCAGAAGAAGATCCATTGGAAAACCTACAAGCAAAACTCTATTCAAGAAAGATAGGATTACTCCCTTGAAATGAGATTTTGTTGTCAAAATCTTATACAATCAAAATTGTTTATTTTCTGAAATATGTAAAAAAAGAAAGAAAAAGTACAAACCTAGCCAAAATTGATTGAATAGGGACCTGTTCTGAAATTTTTGTAATTGCAAATTTAAGCAGGAGAAGACACTCGAACTCAGGGGTGGGCGTATTTAAGGGGAAGCCTAAGGGTCCCTAATCACCTTCCAAAATTTCTTTGAAAATTTTTGAGTTTATAAATTTCCTTATGATTTGCTCATATAACTGGTGACTTCCCCGGATAGCTTTTCAATGGTCGTTCGGCATCTGTTAGGTATGCCGTTTCTCTTGGCTGCCTGAATCTCGATTCGAATCCCTGGACCGGAGTGGATGCTTTTTTTCCAGTATTTGTTTGTTTCTTCTTCTCTGTCTCACTTTCAGGCTTGCTCTGACCATTATTCCGTACATTAAAGTCTGACAATAGACCTAAAAGACTATCCAAGGGCCCTTTCAAAAATATGAAAAAAAAAAATTTAAAATAAATTCGCTTTATAATGACAAGCTTCAGGTCGTTTAAGTTAACACAATATCCAAAATATCCAAGTATAACATAAATCTATATTACTAAAATCTTTTATTTCTCTGTCTGTTTGTCCGGCGCAATTGTTAATTATTAGTTTCCCTTGCTGAGAAAGTCAGATTATAGAATTTTCTTTTTTATTTATTTAGTTTTTTAAATCCCTTGCATGGGATTCTAATCGAGGATCTTTATCCTCGCAGTCAGGAACGCTAACCATTGGACTACTCCTGGTCCCCCAATATCCAATCCTACTTTTATTCTATTTGTTTGTGCGCTATCAAATAATGAGTTCATTCAAAAAGGAATAAAATATTCAGTTTTTGCCGTAACCGCTTGGAATCGATTCTTCTTGGGTTATCTCATACTTACCAGGGGAAGACAGAGGGATGACCTAGTATATATTAAAAAAGAAAAGTTATCGTCATAGAAACTCTTAGGACAATGGGATACAATTCTGTAAATGCCAGTGAATCAGTAATTCCTCGTTTAATTGAATCTCGAATCGAATTTATATATGAGTTCAATCGAATCATCTGTTGATTCATGTAGTTTTACATTTTGACTATATTTTATATATTTTGACTATGTATTTTGAAAGTCAGGAGTGGTTTTTAAGAACAGACAACCTATTGATTGATGTATTTTATTTTGTTTTTGTATGTTTGTGTGTTTACATGTGTATGTGCAAGGCCGTACTTACTCTTCCTGGGGCCCGAATCCCTATTAAGTTTCGGGGCCCTCAACCAGCATAATGCAATTACTAGGGCCCAGGTAAAGTTTTGTTTTGAATTTTATTTATATAATTATTTTGTATAATCTTAATTTGATCTTGATATTCATTATTGTAATTTTTGAAGTAATTCGTAATTTCTTAAAACTTTTGTAAAATTTAACTTTTGGAGCCCTTATATCTGCGGGGTCTCAGACTGGCGCCTAAAGCGCCAATGCGTAAATACGGCCCTGTGTATGTGACATCCATTTTTGGCTTCTGATACCGTGAAGCCGTATATCCCCGGTTTGTCTGTCTGTCTGTGAAAAAGTATCAACTCAGCAACCACGAAGGCTAGAGACTTGATTAGGATGTCATTGAAAAGGTCTTGCCAAGGGTATTTCAGAGCCGTAGTGTTTGTGTCTCTAGCTGGTCGAGCTCCAAGGTAGCGATAGCAATTAGTAAACCAATCACAGTGACGCATTTTCTTCATTCACATATCAGAAGCAGTTGCGAAGCATTGTGATTGGTTTACTAATCGCTATCGCTAACTTGTTTTTTTTTTGCTTAGATAAGAGGTGAAAGATCAAAAACTTTAGGAACCAGTAATTAAAATTGATACTAGGTTTTTTTTTTTAAAAAAAATAAAGCAAATGAAGAGAAAATCGCCAACCGGACAATAAATATGCCTTCGCACATTGAGCCAACATCAACGGGAATTCTGTACAGCTGTTTTATCCTTATTATGGAATCATCAGCAGAATATACCCTTGACGTTTGGCTCGTTGCGCGAAAGCTTTACCCAAAAGCATTCTCGATCCCGGGAATGGGCCGCCGAGATAAAAAACAATAAAATAAAAAATGATCCTGAAAGATCCAATATGTTAACCCCTTGTCCTCTCACTGAAAGGCACTAAGGAAATTAATTACAAAAAGGCAACATCATAAGTTCAATTGAAAGCAAGTTGAACGTGAGTAAAGCTTTCGCGCAACGAGCCAAACGTCAAGGGTATATTCTGCTGATGATTCCATAATAAGGATGAAACAGCTGTACAGAATTCTCGTTGATGTTGGCTCAATGTGCGAAGGCATATTTATTGTCCGGTTGGTGATTTTCTCTCCATTTTTGAATAATTACGGACGTTAAACTTGCTTTCAAGCAAATAAAGTTGCAGGGTTTTACACGAACTCATACATAGGAACCTCTCTATTCCACGCTTGCCTACAGCCTTGCGTAGCCTAAAAGCATCTTTGGCGTAGGTGTAGGTCCTCCTACACTGAGTATTTTTAAGATATGAAGTTTCAGAGATAAATAAATTTGATTCTTTTTTCTTACATAATATTTGTTTAGCAAAATCGAATCGCGTAGGAAAGCTTCAGCTATAGAGAGAGACGTACAGACACAAAGCAATCAGTACAAAATGAGTAGTACAGTTTCTACTTGACGTATTCCTACGTTAGCCAACGATTTATGTATTGATTTGGCTTCGGCAATTAATGAATTTTAACTTCGAACTTTTTGACTTATGGAGCACTTTTCTGTTCCAATTAATCGAAGAGCATAATTATGAGCTTGTTAAATTTTAAATATATATGGTGGAGGTCAAATCCCATTATAATTAAAACTAATTCATTAAAATTACTGCGTTCAATTTATTGCTGGGGCTCCTGGACATTTATACAATGCCTGTATATCTACAAATTTTAAGCTTAGACATTAAATCGGTGAAAGGAGAAAGGGCAACCTCTATGGGAATTTGCACCACCCTGTGTAGTGATAAGTTATATACCTATAGAAAGATCTCCTTAAACAGAACATATGTTATTATTACGACTCGTCGGAGTTATGTAATTCTAGATATGACGTTTGAGTTATTGATTCTGATGAGTGTGGGTGACAGGGAAGCCAACCACCCACAGCCATGCACTCCCCGCCTGTAGGTGGTTGGCTTCCCTGCCACCCACATTCACCACAAATCAATCACTCAAGACAATATATATTTAGACTTATATAACTCTTAACGGAGTAATAATTGAGACAAGTCGTAATAATAAAAAATGTTCTATTGAGAGAGATCTTTCCTTATCGCTTATACAGGGGTGGACAGATCTATCCTTTATACATACTGTACACGTAGAAATATCTTTTAAACTTAAAGATGCAGGTAAAATTTACAGATATGTAGGCGTTTTATAAATAAAAGAAAACATGTAATCGAAATTTATTCTGTTTTTTTTTTTTTTTTTTTTTTTCATTTTGATTGTAATTTATGTAGGCCGTCACGTCCTTTCCAATTACAAAATCATTATGTAAGGGTTAAAAGCTTATATAGGAGACGTGTATATATAACTGATGATTAGGAGACATGGTTGATGATAACACAAACCACAGATGCACTTTTACTTTTTGCGGTAGTGATTCCCTTTTAAAATTGTGATATTTTAATATTAAACTCGTAGGTTTTGATTGGTTCCTCAATATTATTGATTCAATGTGTAGATGTTGTATTTAAAACCTCTACACATTGAATCGGCGATCAATAATATTAACAGTAGTTAATAATAATAATAGTTTTCATATTTAAAGTTATATTTGAAAAGCTTCATTTACATTTAAAAATATTTTCGAGGATTGTGTTCAAAGCAGTTTTAAAAATAATAGCCGACTGGTGTAGTCAAGTTACCCTTGTTGGTATCTCGACTTTTAGGCTGGAGTTTCAGACAACATTTCATCGGCAACGATAGACTTTTGATTAGACAGAAGACAAAACAACAAAGGGAATATATCCGGGGCATTGGATATTATGTAATTGGGTCTTAGGTTATTATTGATATTAGATAATAATATTAAAAATTTAATCATAATAAATTAATAGTTACTTAGTGCAAGTAACATTTCAAGGAATGAAGCCTGGACACCTGCTTAAATTTCTCTAAGATAATTTAATTACACAATGTTAATTACAATTTCACGACCATGAAGTTTCTATTGCATACGAGAAATCATTTTAAGAGAAAATGGTCGTGTAATGGTAATTAATATTGTGTAATTAAATTCTGTCAGTGTAATTTAAGCAGATATGTAGGCTTCAATTTTGAAATATTACTGTGCTCAGCATACGTAAAACCTTGCATATTTTAATTTTTTGAGTTCATGTCTTTGGAAGATTTTTTTTAAAGGTTCTGAAGTTTCTCATTGTTTGTCCAAGTTCTTTCTGTGCATATAATTAGTCAGACTTCCAAATATTATTGGTTAATTTATTATTATTTAGAAATAATAACAGAGGTTCATACTTGTTGACTTGTAAGATGTCCTTGGTATTTAGTTTTTCAACAGTAATAATCTTACAATGGAACTCTGGAACAGCTGTTTCTCATTTAGATTATCGTCAGCCAAGCCTTTCTAGTGTTCGAAGACCTAAAGGCTACAGGGGAAGACAATGCTAATTTGGAAAAAGAAAATACCTAAATGAACAGGGAAGCACATTTATTTTATATATATTTTATATATATATATATATGTACTATAATTTAGCTTATAGTTGCTTAAGAAAAATGTATATTCATTTATGTCCTTAGGCAGCTTACCAGGTCCTATCGTCGTCATTCTTGCCATTGCGTTAATGCATTTCGATATTTACAGACTGATTTCGCCTCTTATTGGATGGGGAATGTCGTTAACAGACTTCGTCAGGTCATCTTAAGTGAAAAACTTTTTATAAGTTGTTATTCCATTAGCCAATTCTAAAGAACATTAACACTGTAGGAACATTTGAAGGAACGCTATTGGAAAACGTTGAGTAAGTCCTTCTATAAGACAAGGAAAGAAGATAAATAGTAACAGTCCAATTGTTTTTCAGGCAAACATAATCACTTTGTCTGCCCAAAGGTACAGACAAATCGTATCGAGAGTCCTCTGCAATTAGCTCGAAAGGCAACTGTCTGCCAAGTAATCCAGTAACGTGAGTTCTGTCTGAATGGATTTTAAGAGATTGTTGTCTACAATAATGTAGGTGGTTACAGATGGAATGGTTACTTTTTATCAGTGTTAGTTTACTAGTAGCTGCGTTCTATTTGCGCTTTTCGGGAAAGAATTATGGAAAGAATAAATACTATAGCAAAAATGCTCCTCCGTTATTTTTTTCTTAAAAGCGAAAATATCCAAAAGAATTTGTTAGGAAAATACCCATCTCAGCGTATCACCCCTCTGCGGAGTAAAATCATCCGCCAGTGGTGGCTCTGCCTTTCTAAAACGCACAGTACATACTTTTACACACACAATATTGAAGAACAGTGCTTTAAACTTAAGTTCCTTATCCACTGTCTTAAATCGATTGGCAGCTATCGATTTAAGAACGGAAGTAAAAGCACCTGCACACGTTTCTGGAATATTCCAATTTTAAAACTCTGAATCGCTGCTATTCTCTGTTTCATCGATTGCCTGGTTATAGAGCTTATCTAATTGGAGCATAACAAACTGAATCTAAGAGATGCCGTGTTTTTTCACTCTTTTTTTTTTTTTTTTTTTTTTAGAGGGGAGGCAACTTTAAATGCCATACATAACGACTCTTAAACTTAATTCTTTTACTCATTAAATTTTGTGAATTCAAAAGCACATTTAATTAATATCTGATGATGAAAACGTGAAGTCCTATTTGCAACTTTCCACTCATTGGTTGATGTTGTTGTTGTTTATTAATTAAGGTACTGTGATGTCGTAACTCCCACGAACCTTTTCTCGGAAAACTACCTACGATTTAAGTTACGAGAACCATTCCCCTGTTGAAGGGAAAATTTCATAAAATTTTGCTGTTGCTTTACCCACGTCGAAGATCTTTGGGACCAAACAACCAAATAAATTTCAGTCGTCTTTTCACATTCACTGAAGAAATAAATACTCGTCAATAATGATCTTGAATACATGACATGACATGAATGTAGTAACCTCGTTCACTAATGCGCACAATCTCCAATAAATGCTGTTTTCTGGCTTCATTGATTCGTCGCATTTCAATACAATGTACGGCTTCTATGGACGTATTTTTTTATCCTCTTTTCAAGCATAATAATTTCCCTTCAAATTTCATTGCTTAATTTTTCGTTTTCATCAATTATATAATCCAGCAATTGTTTTTTTTTTTGGTAAATATTAATCACTTACCATTCAGATCTATTTATTTTGTTAGTTTTAATTTATTTTTCAAAGGATAGTTAAGCTCATGAAATCTGTGTGCTTCTGCTTGCGTTCTGTAAGACCTTTTGAACCAATGACCAAATTCTCTTGAAACTTAGTTACGTAATTAAGGATTTCAATGATTGAAAAAATCTACATATTATAATAATTATTTACATTAAAAATTAGAAAAGCTTAAAAACATATGCTTGCGAAAAAGAACAGTTTCGACCTACTTACTATTAGGCCATCATCAGCGTCTTTGATGATGGCCTAGCAGTAAGCAGGACGAAACCGTCCTTTTTCGCATTTTTTTTTTTTTTAATTTTTCAAATTTTTAATATAAATAATTAGAACACGTAGATTTTCTTTTTAAATATGTGGTATTAATTTTATATGTCGGTGTTCATTTTGAAATACATCAAGTTTTCCACACGTTAAAATCAAAAATTAATTGTTTAATTAATCTCTTTAGAACTCGATGGAGAAACTTGCAAGTGAAGGTGGCAAAATTTCCATCGAAAAGCAGTGGCAGAAACACAATTAATTCACTGATAGACAATAATGAATTTTTTTTTTATTCTAATAATGCATCTTAATTCAGTTTGTAATCCAATTTGCGCGTGATTTGGTTTGATATGAAGTAATTGGTTTTAGACGACATACGTAATTACTTGTGAATTTAATTAAATTTCCAGCAAATAGGAAATTTGGTTGTATATC
This sequence comes from Thereuonema tuberculata, assembly GCA_023159025.1. NCBI lineage: Eukaryota > Metazoa > Arthropoda > Chilopoda > Scutigeromorpha > Scutigeridae > Thereuonema > Thereuonema tuberculata. The sequence goes on from JAFIDM010000002.1 coordinate 50,025,681, forward strand.
GCAGACAGTATAATTTACAAAACAAATTTTTGTCTCGAAAAAAACGAAGAAAAAAATAAAACTCAACATTTTAAGAAACTGAGATTTCGGTTCTTTCAGGGATGTCTTGTTTGTTTGAACTCTTGTGACAGGATATGTCCTTCATGTAAAAACAAACAAAAAAACAAAACAAGGTAGGGATAGCGATTAATAAACAAATCACAATGCTTCGCAACGTCTTCTGATAAGAAAATATAATTGATATTGCTTTAATTTCCTTATTATTATAAATGTGGTTGTTGCGAATGCAAAAGATGCAATTGTTGTGATTGTTGTTGCGATTGTTGCAATTGTTGTGATTGTTGCTAATGATATTTTAACGATACTTGTCCACAGACAGAGAAAACGAGAATATAAGTCTTCTGATCCCTATCAGAAGACTAAAAAATAAATAATAATAATTGCCGAAATTTGTCGTCTTCAAAAATTTTTGCATCGCAGTAGGCTGCGGGATCTAAATAAGAAAGGTGCCATAAAGCCACAGGGGTTGACATTCCCTAATAGCTAACTGGAGCTGATCACCTGGGAACCACCAAGTGACAGAATAGAAAAGCAAGTGGGGATAATTGGCTCAAAGCGAAATCCTGGAATAGAAAAAAAAAAAAAAAAAAACACAAAAGGTTCAGCTAAACGATTACAAAATTCTAAGTTAAAATATTTAGAAAAAAGAATCCAATAATAGATTTTATTTTTATTTATTTTATTATTTTATACTTACTCAACACTATCGATATTTTTTTTTCACTTTTTCATCAATATAATTTTTTTATGTACAAAAAAAAATAATAAAAAAAACTTATTGTTAGTAATTCGATGCTTTAATCATATCCAATTAAAAATAATACTCCGTAGAAGCATTCGTTATCCGAAAAATCTATTTGTGCAATAAGGATGTCAAAGTTATTAAAATATAACGATTTCTGCCAAAATTATATAAAAAAAAAATTTTTGAAGACAAAGACGTTTGTAGTATTTTTTAACAAAAAAATAAGAAAAAAGAAAAACTCGAAATATCGTGTCGAAAATTTTTATAATAATAACTTTGAAGATTGTTATTTTTTTTAAATCAAAATTTTTGATTGTTTTGAAACGAAAATTTGGAAAATAGTTTTTTATTTTTATTATTCTATTATTTAATTCTTGAAGAAGTAAATATTTGTTTGTGTTTATTTTTTTTTTTTTTTGGAGAACGTGATTTAAAATAAGCCTTTTTATTTTCAGTCTTTATAGAATGTATTTTCATTTATGATTGATTTTAATTTGAAATTCTATTGTTACTTCGAAGCAGACACTCTTCGTTTTTACAAATTTTTAATTGACTTTTCTTCGCTAATTCACTTACATAACAACATTGTTTTTGGCGTCGAATCAGATTCTGTAGGAAATGCTATTATTGCTTTGTTTTTATAGATTTTTTCCCCCTCGCTCTCTTAACGTGCGAGCGTGCAATCATCCTTCCTAATGCAATTGAATCATGCAAGTTTAGACCGAAGATATACTGAAAAATAATACCTAAATAATTATTGTCTCTAAAGGAGAATATCACCATTAAAAATGAATAAAAATTACTATCTCCATAAAAATTCAGTCTTATTAATAGCTAACGGCTACCAGGCAATAGTGCTAGTATGTTGTTTCTTCTTGTATGTTTAAATATCTTGAACAAAAAAAAGCTTATATTTAAACATACTTACGAGGTAATTAAATATACAAATAAGATATGATTGGATGGATTTCCCTAATTGGGGATAAACTCGTTCAATATTTCGGCTCGGTACCTTGAGCCTCGGTCGTGTGACTTTTTAGAATTATATTAAAAGGGAAACAAAAAAACCTGTGAAGTGTTTTTAGGTTTCTTTCATTGTCTTGGACAAGAAAACCACGACATTGTCCGCTCCAAAACATTAAAAATATTGGCCAAATAATGGCAAAATGTTTATGGTTTTTTTTCTGATGTAATTCTGAAATGTCTCCTGATGAAGGCCCAAAATGCTGAGCCGAAATATTGAACGAATTACATCAGGAGTGGAAAAAATCTTTCATACAATCGTATATTATTTGTTTATTTAGTTAACAAAACCAACTCTCAGGTCTAGGTTATACGATCCAACTTATAAAAAAACTTGATTTAAATATTATTTAATTTATGATGAACTATTTTTTTTTTTTAAAAATCTTGAATTCTTTTACATTCCACACCAGTTCTTCGTTCTTCAATATGTCATTAAAGGTTCTGAAATAATTCTTTTTGTTTGTTTTTTTTTCTTTGTCTATTTAATACAAAATATTTGAGGTATTTGTTCTCAGCAATTTTTTCATTTTACATTTTATTACTGTGATAACTTATATACAAACTATCAAATCTATATAGTCAAATTTAGACTATGTAGCTTCTGTATTATCTAGAAATCTAAGTTGGATGAATACGAAGCTTTAAAGCTTGAAATATTGCCAAACGTATTCAAAAGTCATTCCATTCACATGTGCCTTTTGTCACGATATTCAATTTCGTTGAATTGTAAGAATCTGTTTCAGGATGGTGCGGAAAGAAAAACGAAGCAATCTTAAGTTCATTTCCCTAGCTTTCCTTAATTAAAATGGTAATTAATTTGCAGTGATAGTGAAAATTGTTTTTGTAATCTCATTACTGTCCCATGATACATAAATCGATTTTTTTTTTATTCTTCAACTACTAAGCAGTTATTTTTTTTTTTAGCTCATCATGTTTTTTTAGTAACTGTTGAATTACTAAATGATCATAGTTGAAAATTAAAATCAGAAATGTGGGGAAAAAAAAAAAAAAAAAAAAAAGAGTTCGATTTCATGTATAAAATCACATGGTACAATAGTCACACCTAAAATACAGTATGAAACAAACTAAATGATTTTTTTTTTGAAACTCTTGGCTAATTGTCTTCTAGCTGTGAACCAAAAATCAAATAAAACGACTTGGGGTATTATTTCAGTGTGAACTTGGGAAATTGCCAATGAAGAGTGTGGATGATTACTAACATGCAAAGGGTGATGCCGATGTCGAACACGGAAAGGACCTAGTAATGACAAATATTAAAACAAAGATCAAAAATATTTAAAATCCTCTTAAAGAAATATTAACGAAACGAACGCGTTCATAACAGAGTAAATTTCTAAATTCTTTACGAGCATTTTGTTTCTATATGAATACTCAAAGTGGTATTATTTTGATTTGCAGCAGAATTCGTTAATTTAGAATTCGTAATTTTAAACTGTCTGCATTTTCATTATTGAAAATACTTTTGAGTGAATTTAAAACTTTTGAAGAATTGTCTTTACAATTTTTTGCATATGATAATTTTTGCATGTAAGAATTTTTTTCATGTCGTAACGTTATTCAATAAATCGTAATCTTTTATGCCGTTATCAGTATCCATTACTGAATTTTCAAGCTACAGTTTTAGCCTAATTTTTCTAAGGAAAGTGAAATTCATAACAAAATTGTATGTACATCTAATAAATTTCGAAATAGTAAGTATCGGGAGATCTTAAAATTGGCGTGCATATTTACAATAACAGTATGTAATTTCTGTATTTGAAAAATTTTCCGTAAAGCTTCCTATCCAGAAATTGGAATAAAATTTATTAGATTTCTAAAGTCCAACAGACGGATCTTGACGATCTCGTTTTTTCGTGATTTCACGTAATATACGCGAGAATACCTCTATCCAAGTATTCTCACAAAATGTCGAGAAACAGTACTATACGAAGCAGCGCACGGAAAATAGTATTGCAAGTTGAAGAATATTTTCGGAGGGAATTAATTAATGGAGGACCTCTCATTCCTTTAGAAAGAGTACATGTAAAATAGCTGAAGCTACTCGTACATATGTCGTACATCTCCCAATTCACGCAGTTATTTACTGGACACAACAGCTGAAAGAAAAAAAAAACAAAACAGAATTTACCTCAGGACCTCAAAATTAGACGGAAGAGCTGTCAAACATACTTGATCGCCCATAAAAAAAATTGCTAAAATTAGTAAAACGTTAATTTAAAAAATGTCCTATGTAAACATAACAAAACAAAATAATAAAAAAAATAACAGGATTATGTAAATACATTTATACAATCTTTTTACACATGTGTGTAAAATTTGTGTTCTTTTACACATCAGTTTTATTTCTTTACAAAATGCAACTTCCAAATTAAAGTTTCGTCTATTAACTGCAAAATTTCTTTCTTCTAGCAATTCAAAGACAATAAAAAGACAATAAAACAACAAAGCTAATTCCGAACACAATTAACATTGATTTCTATTTCATCTATTTCTATCGATTTTATCTTAGATTTCTATGAAATTTCGATAGGACTGACTCAAATTAAGTCAGTCCTATTTGAGTAAAAAAAAATGTATATAAATTAATTCTAATTCTTAGATGTTCAGATGACAAAAACGTAATAATAAAAATCCTTGTCTTCGAATTAAATTTCAACTTGGGTTTTCTCGTACACCACAACAATCTAGTAAGCGTATACTGAGAAACGTAATAAATTCTTGAAGGGGATCTTCGAAAATAAGTTACTCTAATCTAGTAGACGACAGTGATTTACTTAATAGAAACTTGCGAAGCAGGACAATATAGCTACAATCTTCCTCTATTTATTTAGAATTAGGTATTTTAAGCGTTTCCCTAAGAAAATCCTCAATTCTTTTTTCTAATTTTAGTCTCTTAAAAATTGAAACAAGTTGTAAGTTATTTTTATGTTATTTTATTTTATTATTCTAGTTCACTTTTTTAAGCTTAATTTTTTTTTTAATAATTTAACATGTCTGTAAATAAAATAAAGGCCATCACACTGGGATAAAACCCAAATAAATTATATTAAAATATAAAACACAAACGCCTTCAACCTGATCAGCAGGACCTTTTCAAATGTTTTATTTCAGCTTAATTTCTATTTTTTGGTTGGCTTTTTGGATAAGACATTGGCAATGCGCCCCCATAAAAAGAAAGAAAGAAAATACTCTTATGCAAGCATGGGCCTCAGGAAATCTTTTTGATTATTACTGATCCACAGCAGAAAAAGTACATGTGTATTTTTGCTACGATCTTTGAAGGGAGCTTAAGTAAATACCATCTTCAACGAAGATCAAGGAATTTTTTAAAAAATAATAAAGAAATGTAGAAGAACAAAAAAAAAAAAGTCAATGAGGGAATAAAAATATACTTATTTTCAAACTCCCAAGCCTATTTCAAAATCCTGATGCTGAGAGAGGAAATAACTCAGTGTTAGAGAAAAGGAAGCTTTAGGGTCTCTGTATTGTGTTGGATTGTAAGTAAATTGAATTTTTGTTACAGTATATTATGAGGATGCAGGAAAAAAGTTTTGAACAATAAATAGGGTGTTTGAGAATTGTAACATTCAAAGAGGAAGTATATTTGTATTTAAATCGGCGAAGAAATATCGAATTTTTCAAGCTTCAACGTCCAAGATTGATTTTTAGGTTTTTTTCCTCTCCTTTTTTTTTTTTTTACTTTCTGTTTTATCTCAATGTCCTCTTTTTTTCTTTACCGAGAGGTACATATCTGATGAGCAATCTTGAAAGGGAATCGATATATTCTCTCTATTTATTTCTTTACTTATTTACTTTCTGCATCTTAAATTTCACATTAGAATCGCAATGTACAGAATAGTTAAAAAAAAATTTTGGACTTTGAATTTATTTTGCGAGATAAGTACGTTCTTTTATTGATATTTCGCTTCAACTGTTCTCTTCCAAGGCAATTTGAAATTGAAATACTGATACGTTGTTTGGTTGAGTATAAAAAGACGTGAATTGGTTGGCCTGAATTCTCTATTTCTCTCTCAGTTCGTGAATTTCACAACTATTGTGGGATAGCTTTAGAATATCGAATTTTGATCGTATAGAATCAAAATACAAAAGTTACTCTTTCCTGGATAACTTTCAAATGTCCTTGTGTTGTTTAATTCTTGGAATAAAAAAGAAAGTCCACTGGTAACGAATCGTAGAGAAAGTCTCATATTTGTGTATCACATTATTTCGAATCTGCGATCGTCCTCAAGTGACTCACGGCTATCATCAGATTGCCACAAAGCAATAAGCTTTGTTGTTAATACGATAGATACGATCTCTACGAGGTTTTTTAAATCCTCGAATGTTTTCCTTACATTTAGCTTAGTGACTGTTCGTTGCCTATCTTCAAATTTCTTAATGTGATGCGTCATAATTGTCTCTTTGGCGATAGCTCTACTCGAAAACGATTGAACGATGCCAATACACAAATGCCCAAGCATACAACAATACTCTGGAGGACTACTTTCTCTATGTGGAAAGGGGAAATAAGCCAGCTTCATTACAGTTACTCCTCACTTTACGACCTATCTGCTGAATGACCACTCGCACTTACGACCTTCGCCCTTGAAGGTTCAACTTCTATTTCATCGCCATCATCTCCCTTACCTGGACCCTCTACAGCTCCAGATAATCAAATAAACAAATGATATAAATGATTGTCTTAATGAATAAATTTGAAGTTTGTTGTATAATTTTTATAATTTTATAATTTTACACGATCCTATATTCTCGACGCAAGCTCCTCGCTTATCGACCAATTCGCTTAACGACATAGTCGTCGGATCGGAACCTGGTCGTAAAGTGAGAAGTACCTGAGCATAACCACATTTCTTTTATTATTTATTGTTAACTGAATCAATTTCCTTCTAGTATTATATCAAATATTTTGTTGAATACATAAGTATCACTAAGAATCTGGAGGCGACAAAGTCAGAAATGTTTAGGCATTAGACAACACAAAATTAACTCTGAATTTTAAAACTACCGTCAACCATTTTAAAAAGTTAAATCGCAGTGGACTTCATCTAGAAACCCACAACATTTAGCAGAATCAAATTATATTATTTTTATATTATAAATTATTATATTATAAATCTACTATTATTTTTATTAGAGCAATCGAAGGTCCTTTGCAATCTTCATTGTGTAAACAAATCTCCTCACGTTTTAATGCTCAGAAGAAGAAAATGAACTCTTTAACTAGTTAATTTTTGTCCTTTGATCTGTTTCCAAAGGATTTTTATAGGTTACTCCTTTGTTTATAGTAAACCTTAACATATAGCGTAGGATCACATTAATTTTAAGTCGAATAAATCTAATTCGTTCATTAGCCAATAACTTAATCTTAGGGAGTGAAATGTATTGGGATCATTTAGATCTTCGAGTCCCATCTTCGCCGAGCTATCTCTGAGTAAAAAATTCTGTAATAGCATCTACATCAATTCGCATACATTTTGTATTTAACTGCCAAGGATTTTTAGATTGTAAGACTTCGCGATAAAAATTAACGTTGAAAAGGATTTGCGAGTGAAAAGACAGTTGGGAGCCATTGATTACACTATCCATTGAGGCTGTTCTAATTAATTTGACGCAAATCTCCCTATCATTCGAGAAGAAATCTTAGAGGCAAGAAAAAACCTTTCTTGTCTAATTTTAAGCGTCTTACACATTTAAAAAAATGCAGAAAGCACGTCTCGTCACTGATTTGTCTGTCGGTCGTAAGCACGGGACAGCAGAATTAGAATTATCACAGTAACAACAATAATATTTTTCACTAAAATCTAAATTACCAGTAAGATAAGAGACGTAATCTACTAATCAATTATAAAATATTTTGTTAAATAGCATTTACCACTGAAAGTATTGATAATTGATATTAAGTTGCGAAATTACGTGTATTTGAAGTAGTAAAATTAAAAAATAATTTTTTTTTTGAAAGTTCCATTCTGTAAGAACTACGTACTTAGAGATTTATTATAAACTTTAAGCCTTCTCTACCAGTGAAACTTTTTTCTATTTGTGTTAGCGTTTACCATCTGGTGGTTTCTCAAAGCTTTCCAAGGAATTCACAATAAAATTTCTGTAATGGTCTCTCCATCAAATTAATAAGGTAAATTGCTTAATATTTACATAAATATTAATAATAATAGGAGTCGAAGTCCTCTAAAAATTTAATCTTGAAGTGATTCGCTAGTCAAAAGAAGTTAAATACCACTGCTTTGTTTAAGAAATCTAAAATCTCATCAATACACGAAAGAGAATTGACCGAAATTTTCGTTCTAGTAGTCAATGAACAAAAACAAAGATTGCTTCTGTTTCGATATTGTGTTTCGATATTCTTCTTGATGTTTAATTGTAAATTGGAAAATGGTTGCAAATCTCACTCACCAAAATCTTTAATAAAATCCAGACGATATTGTCGTAGTTCTTGGAAAATCCATATCTGACAAAGACCTTTTTCCAAATGGAGACGCCATTCTGTGCTTCACAGAATCCCAAGCAGTTGAATTCTTATATTTCTGTCTTGAAGGCAATTTCTTTTCATCAGCTGTCATTGAATTTCACCCTTAGCTGGTGAATGTTGTCTTTGGTGATCGAATCAACATTCGACAATTATTGGGCGGTGAAACATTTCATCTCTTTTCGCTCGTCAACAAATCCTCAGTGGAATTGGAAGGAAAGGAACAATACGAGCCATAAGACATAAAAAAAGGAACCTATTCACTTCATTCTGGAAAAATGACTTCGAAAATACAAGAGAAATAAATTTAAACAAAAGATTTAACGTGCCGAAAAATAATCAAAAATAAAAACGAAAGGACACAGAAATGAACAAGATAATTAACGCTTTTAGACAGTGTCAAAAGCAAAGCGGCCCCATAATATGCACAATTTTATAAACAAAATTAGAGTGAACCTAACCAACGTTTACAGTGAACCTAATGGACGCTTAAGCAAACCGGAAGTTAGGGGTCAAAAGTGATCACTTCCGGTAAAGAGGAAAACGGCGATAGACGTCCCCCCAAAATCGACCCTTCTGAACACATTGGTGGTGGTCACGTTTTTGCCAGACAAACGATTGCTGAGATATGATAAAACAAAAACGTATTGAAGCACCGACTTTTGACCCCCCCCCCCCCATCCACATCCGGTCAGGGAGTGGT
>JAFIDM010000002.1:50036296-50054882 GCA_023159025.1 Thereuonema tuberculata
AATTCTAATTTAAACTAACTCTAATTTAATTCTAATTTAAACTAACTCTAATTTAGCTTCTGCTCAATCAAACTGTGTTCGATTAGTTTCAGCTAATATAGTAATTAGTTTTAATGATTTTAATGTTTATTACAGTACTTTACGAGATATCTTATTGATTGTATATATAAATAAATCTATAGACAATTTTAAATTCTACAAATGCGATTCAAATAAAGATGGTTGAACTTATCGATCAGTAAACGAAGAACAGGCTCGGAATTGTGAACTTCAAGCAGATAAAAGGACTTTTTTTTATACTGGCGAGATAGATTGTTAGTAGCAATCGTTGGAGTCGGAGTCGGAATCTGTATTACTAAAATCTTTTATTTCTCTGTCTGTCTGTCTGTCCGGCGCAATTGTTAATTATTAGTTTCCCTTGCTGAGAAAGTCAATTTTTTTTTTTTTTTTTTTTTTTCGATTCGAAAAAAAATGGAATTTGAACCGAGGACCTTCGTCCTCGCAGTGAGGAACGCTAACCATTGTACTACTGCTGGTCCCCCAATATACAATCCTACTGTTATTCTATTTGTTCGAGCGCTATCAAATAATGAGTTCATTCAAAAAGGAATAAAATATTCAGTTTTTGCCATAACCGCTTGGAATCGATTCTTCTTGGATTATCTCATATTTACCAGGGGGAGACAGGGGGATGGCCTAGTTGATAAAAAAAAAATCGGCTATATAACGTTACAAGTCTGTGGAGTCGCGAAATTGGTAGTTTTTGGACGAAGTCGGAGTCACACTATGTTTATCGGGTCTTACTATGTTTGTGGAGTCGAAAGAAGATTTTCCGACCCCCACAGCCGTGGTTAGTAGAATATTACAGATTTGATTTTCCATTTGTTAAGATTCCTTACTCTTTATCGTAAAGAAACGAAAAATAATTAAAAAAAAAATTAAACATAACGTAGTTTTCAGTCGATATACGCACATCTGTCCTTTTATGATCGAGTTAACTGAAAAATTATGTATCTTAGCAGCTAAAATTTTTCAAATATGTTTTGATTATTATTAAAAGGAAGTTCCCCATCGATTTTTGTACGTATTACTGTTCAGTAGATGAGGACTTGGAGGTCTAAAACACAGCGTATTCGAAAGTTGGTACTCCAACTACATCTATGCTTCCATTTGCTGTTTATTAATTATATATTTACTAGCTATACCCGGCATGCGTTGCAATGCCACTCAAAGAAAGAAAGTGTTTGTGTTTTAATTCTGTTTATTGAAGTGCTTTTGGATAGAAAATATTTTTTGTTTTTCCATCTGGTGCACACACGAATAAATCAGAAGGTTTTCCGACGCGTGAGAAGGCAACATACAGCTGTACATGTGTGAAGCATGGATTTTCCAAATTTAGTCCACACACTTCTAGCGATTGTCCTTATGCTTTGTTGACGGTCATTGCAAATGCGAGTCGCACCGGAAACTGCAATCGTTGAAACCGGAAATACACTGATTTGTTGAAACGCCTCGCGCACTAGATATTGTAAAATGGTTCTACTAATTCAGAAACCTTCGCGGGCGTGCGCACAACAACTCACCAAAGTTTCATCGCAATCTCATAAATGGTATAGGAACGCCTATGGGACAAACAAACAAAAAAACATTCATTTTTATATATTAAGATAAGCAATTTGCCAAGCGATATGAAGACATGAATTCATGCAAAGTCGATTCACATTTGTAGAGGCCTTTTTAGCCTGGATTTATTTCCTTTTTTCGCTACAGTTCGTTACTTTCTGTAACGAAACAAACGGAATTGCAGTGATTTGTTCACTTGCCTTGACTGTCAAGTAAGATAAATGGATACTTAGAGATATAAATCCCTTCCCCCAAGAGTTTCGCTCATAGAGATAAGGTGGTTTTCCTATGCGAGGAAGGAGACTTTACTAGGATTTTTTTTTTGTGATGGAAATATTCTTGCTAGATAGTGTTCAGGTATCCAGTGCACACCGAAACTTATCTAAAACAAGATCGAAAGTTCAACATTGGAGCCATTACTACATTACACATTCTGGCTTTTGTATTTCCATTATTTTGTTTTAAAAGTATGTGATTTTCTTTATTTTACAAGAAATATGTGGAAAGTCGAATTGAGGGAGTCTGGATAGGCAAATACCTAATCACATATAAAATCTTTTATTTCTCTGTCTGTCTGTCCGGCGCAGTTGTTGTGATTTGTGAAAATAGAAATAATTTCTATAAGTTCGCTACGGGAATCGAATCTGCAACCTTACGATCCGAAGTTAGACGTCTTATCCATTAGGCCACGGGGACTACATTCTAATCCCTACAAAAAATATAAATATGTCGTAGACGCACTCGCTGGTTCTAAAAGCAGTCGTGGGTTGGGAGAATCCACTTTCCCCGGGTTGCTAGTTTTTCTTAAAAAATTATTGAAAAATTTGAAATTATGAAGTTAAAAGGAAAGAGATGCTTTTAAATTTAAAAAAATTGTTATGAAACGAAAAAACACGAAGATGATAGGTAAATTTAATAATACTTCTCTACTAGTTTCTGATGTTATGTCCACTCTTACATAGGCTACAAAATTATAAAAAGGAAATAAATATTGTAATAGTGTTTGTGGAAGAGTCGTGGCGAAGGAAAGAAACGAGTCAAGTTCTGGAACTGAACTGAATTAACTTATTAAACGCAAAACACTGGGTTTTCTACAGATTTTACATAGTTTGATTTGATTGGCTATGTAATTAAAAAAATACAGAATGATTGGATAAAAACATAACGAATTTAAATTAATTAACTGAGTCAACGGCTGCAACGGAAAAGAATTTAAAAACAAACAGAACATCAGTAATGACGAAATAGAAAAGGAATGTTTTAAAATACATAACAGTTAACGATTAAAATGAATAAAATAAAGATAAATAAATAATTTCTATAAAAAATACCAATAAGTGATTTCTAAGTGATTACAAACATACAAAACATACAAACTGTCACAATATTTAAAGGATTCTCTTATTTTAAATAAAATTAAACTATATGTTACAAGAAAGAAAAAAAAAGAAGATTCTTGTAAACAATAGCTTGTTGGTGTTTTAATGGCGCAAAAGCAGCAGTGGCTAAGCTGCAAAAAACAATAGCTTAATAACCTTTTTAAGCTATTGTTCACTAGAATCAATTATAATAATAACCTTTTTATTATTGTAAAGAATCAATTTGAAGTAAATATCTCATGCTTTCTATTGATGAGATAATTTTATTGTTTTTGTTTTTTTAATGTCTCTTTTAATCTTTAATCCATATTTGTTATTATCTTTGTTCAGAATTTTAACTTCTTCCCTATTTAAATACATGATGTTCGTTAGGCCTATGTATTAAAAGGTGTTTCACAGCTGAAGTGCTGAATTGATGCTATTGAACACGTTTAAAAAAAATAGCCGTTGGGACATTCCAATAAATATATGTTTTTACATGTAGAACATTCTAACTGATAAACAACACCAGTATTACGTAATTTAGCGTCTTTGGTGTGAGATAATACATTCAATAGCTTATTGACAGGTTTAAGTTATGGTAAAACTAAATTTTCTTATAAGAATTTCAAAATTTTGAGAAAGTAAACCAAGTTAAGGTAATATGATAATTCTGTTATCCTTCAAAGACTTTCTTCTTATTTTTTTTTTAATTTTCGCTTGTTGCTGATTAAACAAAGCTTTCGAAGGCCTCATCATTCTTGTTTAATTAAGATCTTTATATAAATAACATCTCTAATACTGTGTGAATGAAGATTAATATTATCTTCCTGATCTTCCTTCAATTGTGGGTTTAGATGTTGATTCTTCATCGAAGCCTGTGTTCAATTTGCAGCAAACAATTAAGATTTTGGGAAGATTGGAACTTCTCGATAACTTTCTGAAACAAATACCTTTTTCTAAACTGCAGAACAGCAAATATCTTCAGAAAGATTTTTTTTTTTCTTTTAACTGAAAGTTGGCCCGAAAAATAGCGTAGATAAGCTACAGCCTACAATAAAAATCGTCTATTAAATTCTATGATTAATCACAATATTTCGTTTCGTTTTAGCAAGAAACTTCATCGGATATTAGAGAGTATTAGAGGACAGGAAAATGTTTTTCTTTTCCTCAAAAATTAATTTTCCTGGATTAGTATTAGAGGACAAGAAAATGTTTTTCTTTTCCTCAAAAATTCATTTTCTTGTCCTCTAATACTCTCTAATACCCGATGAAGTTTCTTGCTAAAATGAAACGAAATATTGTGATTAAATATGGAATTTAATAGAAGATTTTCGTTGTACGTCAAGATTTGAATTGAAGAGATTACCATTTTCTGGAAACATTAGATAAGTTATAATTTAGTCACGTTTCCTCAAACTATAAACATGCTCTAAAATAAAGAGTCAATTTGCACCTCATCATTATAGATTAAGCTATAAAGGGGCCTTCAAAAAGCGGACATTAATATGATCACTTAATACAATCATCAAAATTTAATGAGACTAGGCAGTAAGATTTAACTGTTAAATAATATAGAGGTTTAATTTGCAGTTTAGTTGTTAAGAAAAAGGGGAAATTTTGGTCCTTAATTATAAGTAGCCCTTATAATGGATTTACATATATCAGTAGTTAGTTTTACACAGCAATTCCAAACTTTCAAATATAAAGTTTCTTATAAATTAGTGCATTATTCTTAAGAGCACTGTATAGGGTTCTAATTGTGAAGTGCCCATAAACAAGTCCCTCCAAAATACAATCAGGGCTAGGCAACAGCATTTAACGTAATGCTCTCCCATTACTGTCATATGGAGAAAGAAAAGAAACTGGTAATTCCCTATTTCCACAACGTTGCAGCTGTAAATGACTTGTTCTTTCCTTTATCTTCTGAAGTGGACAACCGCATGATATTGTCTAATCGGGACTTAGTCCATCTGTCAGCGTCGTTGCGCAGTGGTAATGCCTGCCCTTCAAGATCCATCATGTCTCCGAACGCCAGATAAAAGGAAATGGTAGCCACAAGAGAATGAGGGTTCCTCAAGCAAAACAGATGGAACGGAAGGACCCTGTCTCTCAAATCATGGTTAATGAGCCACAAGGAAAACGAGTTTCAATCCTAGATGCAGTTTTATCTTTAAAAAGAAAAGTAAAAAAATTGGTTGGTTTCCCAATTTTCAAAACTGACATATTATCTGTGATTTGGTTTCATAATCTTAGCCCTTGAATTTATGCAGACATTTTCCATTAAAATTTAAAACTTATCTACGGTTATTTCAATTTCAAAAACAGCTTCTAGAGTGTTTTATCCTAAATCTTACTGCTCTCTGTTCTCTACAACAGGAGGGTCCTGCTTTTGCCGTTCAACTAACACAGAGGCTTTAAATTATAGCCAGTTCATTTCTTTCAGAGCTTGTCGTGCGCTTTCGGAGGTTTTCGGAATGTAAAGGTTGCATGCGGTGCCTTTTTATTACAAACTACAAACATAAGGACGAAAACTAAGTGAGCAATGTGTTTGCGTGGTGTATATTAATTTTACATTTGTATCATTTTAGATCTAACTCAATTGCATACCTAAAATTATACATAAATTAACATATAAATCGTTAGTATAGTATGTTCTTTTTTACTTTCGTGTCGTTTACGCCTAGCTCTTTTATGTTCTTAATGTATGATAGTATAAACTTGTTTTATGTACATTGCAACTGGAAAGAAAAGGCTGTAATTCCATTTTTCTGCAAAGATATGCTAAGATATGGGTCTCCACTGTATTATGGAAAATTGCAGTACAATCACATTAGTTTTCCTGAGATTATTAGCGACCCATTTGAATGCTGTTATGAAAGCGACCAAGATCGGTAGCTTTTTGTTTGTCCTGTCCGTCTGTCCGTGTCTGTCCACCCCTAACAACTCCCGCACGGAATCGACAAACGGATTTCACCATCGTGTTCAGAGGCCCCAACACTGTAGGAATGCGGCATTTTTATGGGCCAACGCCCCATCCCCCCATGTTCGAGATATTTAGCATTATTGTCAACCCCCTTAAACTCCCTAACAGAAGGTCGGATCGACAGACGGACTTCATCGTGTTCAGAGACCCATGGGAATTTTTAGGGACCAGCGCCCCCCCCCTCCCCCCATGTTCGAAATATTTGCATTGTTTTTATTGGATTTCCGCTATTAGCTTAAAGTCAGAAATGTAACCATTTCATTATAGCTGTGGTGTGATCGGTAAGTTTTTGGACTCCTATGCTGAATGTGATCGGTTTGAATCCGTGTATCTACTGGTTTTTTCCTGATTGTTTTCCTAACGTTCTTTTTTATTTTTTTTCCTAATTTTTTGTTTTGTTTTTACTTTCATTAATGTACTTCCTTTTTTTTATTTTTATTATTATTAAAGTTTGTTATTATTATGGATCGCCTTTAAATTTACGCTTTAGCAAAACAATTACATTCTCTTGTTTTAGATGGCTGACAATCACAATGATTCTGTTGTTTGTTTATCTATTGACTCACCGAAATAATGAATCTCGTATTTGATTATCCATTGCTACAGTGCTCTACATGATATCGCTACCAGGCATCAGACAATGAATGCAGACATAACAATCTACCTTACATTCTTCAGCAACATCGATTCCCTTGAGATCACTTCACTTTTTAAATAAATTTCTCGAGTAATCATTACGTAATTGCGCAGTTAGTTTCATTGATTTCCTCTTCTGTTTCTTCGCACTATATGGACAGTCAGCAATCAATAATGCTCATCAAGCAAAAGCACAAGTTAATCAATACATCACATCAACGGTAATCATCTTTCTTTTCTTATAACTCCGTCTTCTTAATTGGTTCATGAGTTCCTCAGATTTTTTTACAGGTATTTGTAGAATTTGTGGTTACAGTTTCAAAAAATACTTTTTGTATTTTTTAGATTTAGTCAAGTCCTAATTCCCTCTAATTGCTTCTCTTCCTTGTAAGTAGTTTTTAATCGGTATTTTTTTCTTTTCTCCTTTCCCTTACAAAGCCTAATTAATATTTGCATGAATTATTGAAACGACGGATAAATCTAATCCTCCAAACAAGGGTAAAATTAATTAACAGCCTTAATCTGCAGATCAGGATTCTCAAGAATCAATGTCTCAGGTCAAAAACAAGCTTCTTCAACAAATATTTGAGATCTTATTTTCAACAGTTTTATTATTATTATTATTATTATTATTATTATTATTATTATGTTTGTATGTTTCAAACCTTGGGTTTCCCCAGCAAAAACAATATGGCGGGTCAAGGACCAAAGCACATACTGCCAAGTGTAAAGATGTGTGCAAGAATGATTAGGGATGTGTGCTTGTGTCCATAAATTTCCTAACTATGCGTGTAGTGTTGAGTACCACAGCCTTCTGGAGTTGTGCATAAGTGATTTTGTGAAGTCCTAGTGTGCTGACACTGTGGTGCAATGTGTGAGGCACCAGACCAGTGGCAGACAGAACGATGGGTACAACACGTACTCGATCCTGCCTCCACTGCTTCTGGAGCTCGTGTGCTAGATCAGTGTATTTACTGATCTTGTCTGCGTTAGTTTTCTGCATGTTCTTGCTGATAGGCACTGCAATATCAATTAGATAGGTCTGTTTGTTGACCTTATCAACAAGTGTGATGTCTGGTCTGTTGTGATGTATGGTTTTGTCTGTGTGAATGGGGCGGTCCCAGTATAGTTTATATGAGGGTGACTCTAATACGCTTTGTGGTATGTACTTGTAGTAGAGGACCGTGCTCTTAATAAGTGAATGTTATTATTATTATTATTATTAATGTTAATGTGTTTTAAACTGAATATTTCTGTTTTTTGTAAACTAGCAAACCTGTGATCACGTGATCTTGGATTCTGAGATAATTCTCTCACCACCTTTGCCGCGACCGCTTTCTTTTTCTCGCGAGCGCGTATCGGAGACCGTCTCGGAGATCTCACGCTTGATCGTAAGTCACGTAACTTCCGGTTAACCCATATAGGTGAAAATGTGAGCATCTCGGAGACCGTCTCGGAGATCCGGTTGACCCATATATAAAGATCCATATATAAAAATGAAAATGTGAGCATCCTCGCTACTTTACCTAACGTTTGCCACCTTATTTGTATTTCTGTGTCTTACGGAGGAGATGGGCCCAGAAAAAAAAAATCAATTTTCTTTTAATAATGTATACCGTAGATAGATAATGAAATGTTATTCGTCATACAATTAAACCTTTATAAAACATACTTCAAAGATCTGGAATTTGATTGTATTCCCATGTAATTGAATAGCTACTTTGTTTCTAATAGTCCAGTTCAGAGAATTCAAGACTTTTTTAAAAAAATCTGCTAAATTTTACCGTTTAAAACATCACACAACAAGAATAGATCTTAAGAAAATCGAATTCAAATGTATATACTGTATTAGCCCACTCCCATCTCTTCTTCATTTTCCAAAATTCTGCGTATATTCTAATTTCAATAATATTTGTGGTGAATGTTCTCGATCACTGGTTCGTTTAATTACACTGAAATCAATTATACTGAAATTACACAGAAATTAATAGTAAGATATGGCAAGAACTCTTTTATTTATACGATACAGGAGTTTAAATACTGTCCGTTTTTGTTTATGAGAACCTTCAGCGCTTTTGCGCATGCGTCAGGTCTCCTTCGATTTCATCAAAATAGGGGTTAGGAGAAATAAAGAGGGGATATTTACTTTCTATCAGTGTTAGTTTACTAGTAGCGACGTTCCATTTGCGCTTTCCGGGAAAGAATTATGGAAAGAATAAATACTATTGCAAAAATGCTCCTCCGTAATTTTTTTCTTAAAAGCGAAAATGTCCAAAAGAATTTCTTAGGAAAGTGCCCATCTCAGCGTATCATCCCTCTGCGGAGTAGAATCGTCCGCCAGTGGTGATTCTGGCTTTCGAAAACGAACAGTAGGCTATTTACAAGGCAGTGATGTGCTTTACGAATTGATTGGAGGATTTAAATTATTCATGGGATTTAACTGATATTTAACTGTCTTTTATTTAACTAACAAATCAGAGATAAGAAGTGCAGTCAACGGAAAGTTTGAATAAAATAATGGAATTAAATAATATAACAGTAAAAATTAGAATACTCAATAATAAAATAATTGCTGATAAAGATTATTAAAATTGTAGACAGTAAGATAACTTAGAATATAATGATGAAAATCTTTATGATTACAATGAGATAAATTAGAATACACAGTGAAACAAAAATCCTTACAATGTTAGAACGGCGGCAATCGGCCAGAAACAACAGCAGTTTAGTATTGTGTTTATTGCATCGTAAGAGACGCATAATTTATACACGAGCTGTCAAAAAACACTACGTATTTGCTTGTCTTTTATTTTTTTTTAAACATAAACAGTTCTGTTGAGAGCTGTTTAAATCATGATTTATTAGCATCCTTCGCGCTTATAAAGAACAGGACAGGTTGCCCGAACAGCCGCGAAGACGATCAAAGGTCACTGGAATTTTCGAAATGGGTGCGTGCTCTCTAACGGTCATCACAGAATCGACACGAATTCTTCCGATAGTTCTCAGTTGAGAATTCCATTGCCAGTCGGAGTGCTGACCGATTGTCGCCGGCGTAACGTCCCTTCCATGCGAAAGCTTTTCCTGCCCTATCGGGCGGAATCCCATCTCACTCCAGGCTTTGTACTCAGACTTTAACATTGTACAAAATCGTAGTATTCGTAGTCATGGAACGATAAACAATCAACAGTTACAAATCTGTTTCGTCAATGCACTAATGATCGTTACATCTTAAATTATATATGAAATAAACGAGAAAATAAATGAAGAAATACTGTTCGGTTTTGTTACGCTTTTGCGCATGTGTCAGGTCTCCTTCGATTTCAGCAAAATAGGGATGAGGAGAAATAAAGAGGGGATGTTTACTTTTTATCAGTGTTAGTTTACTAGCAGCTGCGTTCTATTTGCGCTTTTCGGGAAAGAATTATGGAAAGAATTAATGCTATTGCAAAAATGCTCCTCCGTTATTTTTTTCTTAAAAGCGAAAATGTCCAAAAGAATTTCTTAGGAAAGTGTATCACCCCTCTGCGGAGTAAAATTATCCGCCAGTGGTGGTTCTAGCTCTTGATAACGAACAGTATATGCTGAAGGAATATTTTGAACAATATTGAAATTAAAAAAAAAAAAAATAAATAGAAAGTTAATATTAATAACCTTATCAAATGTTGATTTTATTTTGAAATATCATGAAACTGTTTGAATTGTAAGTCGAAACGATTACATCAACAAATCTCAGATTTGTTTATCAATCTTTACAAAAAACTTGAACGCAATGAAACGTCATATTTAATCACAAAGAATTAATAGAACTTTCGCAACATATTTTTATTGTGAATGTTAAAGAAGAATAAAACCTGTTCTATTCTTATACTGGTTTCACCCCTCCCCCCCCCCCCAAAAAAAAAAGATAAGAATAAAATCCTTTACACTTACATCTGTTTCCAGTTTCTTGAGGATAAATTTAAAATATTGAGCAATTGCAGAGATTATTTGTTATTTTATATTGCTGCTCATAATCTAGGTAAATAGAGTTGAAAAAGAAGAAGTTCGAAGAATTTAAAGTCTCTTTTTTTGTATGTTTGGATGAAAATGACAAAAATTCTAGTAGCCGCAAATACAAACAGTTTAATTTTGCATTTTCTGGAAAAAAAAGGTAGGAGCAGCAATCCCAGTAGCGATCGCATAATGCTCCATGGCTTCTATACAGAGCGAATGTTAAAATGTCAACTTCAAAACCCCATAAAAAAATTGAAGCTCTCCGTTGATTTGGAAGATCCCATTTTAATAAAAATAGACCAATCAATGAATTTCTCGCGGCAGACAGACAGACAGACAGATAGAGCGGTGGTATAAGACTTCTCCTGCTTTGAGCTACACTGTGTGTAGAATCCTAAAAAAAAAGGAATTAATTACGCATTATTTACTCAAATTGCCGAATTCGGGTGAATTTCAATCGTACCAAACTGCAATGGATTAGTTGAATTTTAATATTCATTGTTTATTCAATGAGAGAGATTCATTGTTTATTCAATGGTGTAGAAATTCATTATTTAGAAGCATTTGATGTACAATCTAATTACCAAATCCATTCTCACTTCCTTGAAGATGAGAGCTCCATATTTTTTCTTTGTCATGGCAAATTAGTGAAGAAATGTTTTGAATCAAACAAAACAAAAGAGTTTAAGGTGTTTCATTATTAAAACAGCAGTATTACTAATTACTAGTATTAATAATAAATAGGTTATTTACATTTCATGTTTTCAATTTGTTTTTGGAAGTCATTTGTTTTTTTAAATTTAGCTTGAATAACGAAAGGCGTAATATCTTTCCGAAAATATGCTGAATAAGTGTTATATTTCATGGGTGGTTTTTACGTGCGTTATGAAGAGTTAAGATCAATGGAGCCAAACACACAATGAAAATTAAAAACTTTATGATAAAATTAAAAATACATACAGTTTCAGTTTGCCAAATTACAAACCTTTTTCAATGTAAATGAAAACCACCGATAATAACTCCACTGACCATAGCAAAAAACGGACTTTTGCTCTAATGGATTACCATCCTTCAATATATCCTGTAGTTAAACGATTCCTTTCAAACTATAACATTTCCTTAACTTCACCAAACAAACACTCCACTACAGCGATTCTCAAAAAACAGCACAAGGCTGTCGATCCCCTCTCAGAGCAAGGAGTCATATACCGGTTACCGTGCCTAAAAAAAGGACTGTTTTTATATTGGGGAGAC
Organism: Thereuonema tuberculata; assembly: GCA_023159025.1. Lineage (NCBI taxonomy): Eukaryota > Metazoa > Arthropoda > Chilopoda > Scutigeromorpha > Scutigeridae > Thereuonema > Thereuonema tuberculata. Next base: position 50,048,147 of record JAFIDM010000002.1, read on the forward strand.
GGGCCGTAAGCTAGATGACCGCATAGGTGACCACCGTAGAGCCCTAAATCGTCAAGACCTCTCCTATAAAACAGTGCGTCATTCCCTTGCAACAGGACATTCCATTGATCTCCAAGGTGCATCCATTTTGGGACGTGCAACAGCTGATCAACTCAGAAAAAGTATTGAATCCGTGCTGATACTCACCACAGACAAATTTTACAATGATCAAATATCCGTAAAAGAGATGTATCAGTACGGATTCCCCACCAAACCCAAAGATCAACCGGCCCGGAATTTTTACTGACTATTAAGAACTTTCCTATCCTTAAAAGATAAATACAATAAATGTTGGTCATTCATGTCTTTAATTTTTAATTTATAACTATTCTAATGCTCCTTGTAAAGTACTTTACTATAAAAAGAAGATATAGCAAAAAAAAACAAGAGGAAGAGAAGGAAATTTGTTTGTTTTTATCATAGTTCCTTAATCGACAATATAATTTTTTTTTTTTTTTGCTAATTATAAAGTGTTTCCAATAAACACTCTTTCGCATCTTTATTGTTCTATTAGGCAGTGCCATACTTGTCATTTTAACTTAAAATATTATGCATATTGGTTTATTCATGGTTCTTTAATTTTTGTAATTGTGCTCATTAATAAGTGTTTTCTTATAAACACTCTTATAATATAAAAATTTCAGTTTGTTTACTTTTTTAATTATAATCTGTGACACCAGATGGTGACTAAAGGTGTTGGGATTGGTTGGGTAGAGCTTGTTTTTTGATTGATGCTTGGGTTTGACTACGGGGTTTACACACCATGTGATTTGTGATATATCCAAGATGGTCCTGTATTTAAGGGGTTGTTCCCGGTGGTTTTCATTTACATTGAAAAAGGTTTGTAATTTGGCAAACTGAAACTGTATGTATTTTTAATTTTATCATAAAGTTTTTAATTTTCATTGTGTGTTTGGCTCCATTGATCTTAAGTGTTATATTTATACAGAAGTGTGATTAGTTATATGTATTACAACAATACGTATTGTTATTTTTAGTTATACATACAGTTCAATTCATGAAAGAAGAGCTTTTGATGACGTAATTTCCTTGTAGATTGATGTTTTCAGGACGTAACAGCGCCATCTATTGCTAAAATTCATAACTGAATCTTAGAAACATTACGAAAACATTCAGGTTTTTGTAATTTCTACAGTTACGAATACATAATAATAATTAAAATTGAAATAACTAAAAATGTTCCACACTATTCCCCTTGCTTGGATATGCAAAGTTTGTCTTTTCTTGGTCACGCTTATGCGATCACAAAACGACGCCATCTTGGACTGACTGCTCGGAGTTCAAGTTGCTGACGTCGTAACTGGTGACGTTTGTTCCAGACAAAATCGATCGCTACATAATGATCATACATGGCAACCCCTATTTTTTGAAAACTACTATTGAATCTCTATTTATATAAGCCGTATAGACAGATCAGTATAATATAGATGTGTTTATTTGCAATCAGATGTCTGCATAGATTCAAAACCTTGTTATTATGTTCTCTATTTTTCGAACTTATGTAAGGATGTTTTTCAATCATTCTAATTCTTTAAAATCCATTATAATAGCCAAGGTTATATCAATACAGTTCATAGAACAAAAATCAGTCAACACCAATTGGCTTAATGTATTTTTTTATATCAAAAATGTATTGATATATAATCAATTATTATCATTGTAAATAACATAACACCTATTGATAGGAACTAACTGTTCGTAACAGGACAAGAATTATAATCACTTATAATGAAATTAATAATAATAATAGCTATCTCCCCTAACACTTTCTGTAGTATTCACAAACTGACCCAAATAGAAACTTCTCTGCTTCGCATCGCTGTTGTACAGTTTAGTTCATATTTGGTTGTTTCTACTCGTACTATTCACGAGCAACACGCAAATTTCAAATAAATTCTTAAAATGCCTTATACAGTTGGAGAGAGAGATATTGGAAAGAGAGGCCGCTAAGTCGAAACTGTCGGAAACTGAATGACTCGAAGATACATATTATTTAATTAATGTACCTTCGGTTTTTCTCCGTTGACCCACAATTAAAGATCATCGGAATAACAATTAAAGTTAGTGGATAGAGGTTATAGAAAATTATCCTGATGTGAATTGATGAAGTTATGAACTCGGATTCGATCTTAAAGAGTATTATTAGTGTTATTTACAGAAATAGTGACTCGACTAAAAATTAAAATCCCCGAAGTAGTTTTCATAACATCTTCCACTTGATGTTTCTATTTCTGTTGATTTCAGGAATGCAAGAATGTATTTAAATAGTCATCGTACTAATAAGAAATCATTGTTGATAGAAAAAAAATGTATGATTTATTTTGTAATACCTTATTAGAAGTTTCCCCAATTCTGTAAAAAAAAAAGCTAGCTATTTTGTGAAGTAACTCGAGAAACTTTTAGACATTTTCAGTGAGACTCTTCTGCATCCACCATATTCACCTGATCTCTTGCCAACCGACTTCCATTTTTTAAAATATTTGGATCACTTTTTCGTGGGGAAACAGTTCAACTATGAAGCAGTTGGAGAGCCAATAATCTTCTGGCTTTTCTTTGTATCTAATTTCAAATAACGTTTCATCAGAAGCACATAATGTCTACCTTCATTTTCATTATTGAGAATGGATAAGCGTTTATTGATATGGAGTGAACGTTTTCATGTAATGATACAACATTTTAAAAAGTAGAATAAAAAAATGTACCTATTAATTTAAATTCATTAGAGAATGATTGTACTGACCAATGGGCACTTATTGAAGACCAAAATAACTGATTTGATGAGAATTGAATAACTTAAATCAGTCTGAAACGGAAACTGTGATTCTTATTTAATTTGGATCAAGAGATTTTTTTTTTTTAAATAAAGGGACAAAAAAAATTGACCATCCCGATAAACAATCTAAAAACTGGCGTATTAAGAATGCAGATATCTCTTGGCAGGCATTCAAAAGAGTAAAGGCTTAGGAATCTCAATGATATTCAAGAACTCATTTGAATCGCACATTGTGCCACCGATGTAAGGACAATCAGAGACTCGCTGAGAATCAGATACGTAATGTTTTAACCATTTTTTGTTGGTAGAACCAGTATTAATAGCAGCACTAGTGAACTCATCAGGTTAAAGCGTTTAGCGCACTAGTGTTCTATAAGCAACTGCGCGAAGGGTAACATCGTTGGACAACGGGAAGAAGTCTGATTGCATCCAGGAATCCCGCGAAGTCATCTTAGTCGCAGTACTACAGCAGTGTAGCGATGGTGAAAACGTGAAGGAGACTCCAGTCGCCCCAGGTAGACAATTGTTAAAGAGTGTTGTTTAGTTAGGTGTTAGAATCTTCTCCGTTATATCCGAAAACGGAAGCTTTATCTAGGAATTATTATCATTTTTTTTTTTTTTTTTGCTTGGGAAGTTTTGGCATGATACTGTAACTGTAACTCACCCCCCCCCCCCAATCTGAGAAAGGACAAGACTTTTTTTTTGTTTAAATCACTACGACCATCATGATGTACAGTTATGTTAACCCCTACGACCATCATACAGAAACAGCCATGAACTGCTCCGATGACTACTCTGTCCAGCGAGATGTAACGTCCTAAATGCATTCTCCCTTTTCACTGCATACTATTGCGAAAAAGCTTATCACATGTTAATATGAGCTATGTTTGCCTCCGTGCAACGCCGTACATCGTCAGTTGTCATATCAAAGATGGCTGTACTAAGTAAGTATAGTAGCGCCCCGATTATCCGCGAGTGCAGCGAAAAAATTTTTTAATTACGAACCTCAAAAAAACCAATTTTAATCCAAGCCAACAACAGGGAAAACAACAATAGACCCTACAGTGGGAAGGTCGAAAATTACTGACAGGTTTATTGTGCATCGTGATCCTGTAGGCCTTCTCGGAATTTGTGGATGGAAACGTAGAGCAAAGGTTTCTGTACATATTTTAAAAGTTTTACATAGTATGTTACAATAAAACGTAGTTTTTAATGGTGAAATATTTCTTTTTCGTGTTTACACCTCATTTTTAGTCTTTTTTCGGGTTATTCGCGATTTTTGTTATCCGCGAAGCCCTTGCCACCCAATTCCGCGAATAATCGGGCGCTGCTCTACTGTATTAACAATCACAGAACTCGTCAGAATTGTTTTCTGTAATTGCAATCAATCGTTATCGATATTACATGTGAAAACCTTCAATTAAAATGTAATGCTTCCTTTGAGATTCATATAACTATAATTCCTTATAAAGGATTAAGAAAGTATAAAGGAAAGATCTCTTTAAGAAGATTCTGTTGTCTGTTCGTTCGTCTGTCACGAACATCTCTAGAGCCCAAATTATAAGTCGGACAGACATGAATGATAATTTATTGGAAAACTTACGACTCGTAGAGATAGGGAAAAGTACGACTTCCGGTCTGCGGTCACTTCCTGTCTCACAGGGAATGACCGAAAACGAAACTAGTATCGGCTCATCACAAATGAACAACTTAATAAAGACTATTTCTTTTCTACTGTTTAAATACTTCCAAGGGTATTTACTAGGTTAAGTAAAGATTACGATTGGATGAACATCCGCTTTTTGCTTCTCACTCTTGATCATAACGTCATTGAGCAATTTATTTCAGATTGCCTTCAGTTCCCTGAAGCACTCCTCTTCCAGATTGATATTGGAAACAAGTTAATAGTTCTAGGGTTTTAACAACAAATGAAGTTAAGTTCTCAAATTTGGTTACAGAACTTTTGATTTTTAACACGTGCAGTTTTGAAGAGAAGCGAATTAGAATTTCTTCCAAATTAGTTCTTCATCTTTCTTTTTCCAGAGTGAAGATTAGATATCAGTTGCTTTTAATCCTAAAGTAAGCCGCTAAACGATTATTAAAGAGTATACATCTGTTAACAAAGGTTCCTGCCGAGCCTTCCAATTTTCAAGTGCCTCGAGCGGTCAATTGTGTTTGAAGTTGAAGCACTGTTAGTTTTACCATCTGGTAATTACTTCAGAAGCACGTGGTCTAGTACCGGTCGCAGCTAAAACTTCTCATTATCTGCAATTGTTGAAGTTTTAGAACGACACAGAAGGAGGTCCACATCAAGTAAATTAAAAACCTGAAAACGACAGAAGAGTAATAAACTGTCTCATCCCTTCATTGAAGGTGAACGTAGCTTCCTTTGTTACGCGTAACAATAACACAATCAGCGCCGTCTTCCTTACACCATATCATGCCTTCTTTAAAGTTTTTTTTCTTTTTTTTAGCCTAATCGACCTAATGTCTAACAGATGGATGTTGACGATCACGTTTGCGCGAGAATTACGAAAAACACGAGATCTCGCAATTAGCCTCTTCAGCAGGTCTCAAGGAATTTAGTATTTTTAATGTCTGTCACTAGGAAAATGCTACATAATGAATTTATTGTTTGTTTATTGACTGTTTTCAATTTATTAAAACTATATTAAAATGTAGTAAAAGTCTCATGCATTTCCCCGTATTATAATTCATTTAAATATTTCAATATTTTGTGAGAAGACATGGATAGAGACTATTCTCGCGTAAATTACGTGAAATCACGAAAATACGGGATCGTCAACATCCATCTGTTAGACATTAAATTTAAGATTTAAAGATTGATTCTAGAATTCAACGTAAATTAGAAAATAAAATTATTGGACATACAATGTAGATAACCGTTGATACTTATCCCGATACTTATCCCGTTGATACCCCGATAGTGAAATTGACTATTTCATGAATTGGACAAATTTCTGCCTAATCTGTGAATTGATTTCTTCGTTTGTAAAATACAGGGATCGGCAAAACTCGTCCACTTCCTGTATTGGATAGCGTTGAAAGCAGCCTAGGCCATGGAATTGCTGTTTACTAGAAGAATAACATACATATACAGACGTTAACGTATGTTTGAACTTTGCAGAAAAACTATTGATGTAGTGAGCTTTGTATATTAATATTAATTGGCACTGTTGAAGCTTTAAGAAGTCTTCTGTTGAAGTCGAGAGTTCATGCATTCTCTTCGTTAGTGTTATCCAATTTTAAGGGACCAAATAGCAAAACTCACAGCCTATACTTATGAGTTTCGCGATGCGAACTTAAAGAATTCAGTAATTCTCATAAAGTTGCTCCTGGTTTGGAGCACGGGATTGAACCCTGTTCCTCAATAATTACGTTGACTGCAATTTTAGTAGATTGTCTTTATCTCTACACTTATCTCTATTGGTTATCTCTACACTTATAAAGCGCAAAGCGCACAAATGTTTATTCCCTTAAAACTTAAAAAAAAAAAAAAAACTACCAAAGTAATTTGAATGCGGTTTTGCCATTCGATGGGAGATTTTAGCAGGATTGTTTATGGTCACGTAACATCACTTTACTATCTTAGGTACTTAGGAACTGAAGAAAAAAACGTCGAAACCCTGATGGGGATTGGACATATTAGACTAAAGCATTTTTGAAAACCGAAAACGAAATATAATTTTGCTGCATCTTTTCATTTTTCGCTTCGCAATTAATACAACTTATCACTTATAATTTCGATGCGGTTTTCTGAGTTTTATAGATGGTAAATTAGGCTTATTTAAAGTTTAAAATCATCTCTGCATCTCCTAGGGAACAGTGATAATAAGTTTTTTTTTTTCTTGCCCCAACTGGCACCTAAGACTAAATTTTTTT
>JAFIDM010000002.1:50055294-50077073 GCA_023159025.1 Thereuonema tuberculata
TTTTAATATTAAAAATTTTTATTTTTGGAATGTTTTAATATTAAAAATTTTTATTTTTGGAATGTTTTAATATTAAAAATTTTTATTTTTGGAATGTTTTAATATTAAAAATTAAATTTTCTTCTTACATTTTATATGTTCTAAGTAAATAATTGTTAGTCCTGAGTTTAATGGAAATAGTAACATTCTCTAATTTCTATCTACCTCTCTATACATGTATAAGCTCAAAAATGATGTTTGTCTATGGATTTCGTTGTCTCTTTTACACCGGGTAACGTTGGGTCTTTCCGCTAGTTTCGGTTTATTTGTATTAAGATTACGTTTCTCATTCCTCTCATTTTATGTTATGTTATATTATGTAGTGAATGTGGGTGGCAGAGAAGCCAAGTACTGCGACCGGAGGTTTATTGTACTATCCCACGGAAATAAGGACAAACGGAGAGAAAGACTGAGAAAGTATGGTGGGCGAAGAGCAGGGGAAACGGTAGAACCCCGAGAAAACCTGCCCTGCGCGGATCGTCCACCATCACGAAACCACAATGAGAAACCACATCTTATGGATTCAAAAGTTCCATAAATTTTCATTCAAAAACATAAAATATAAAGTAACTAAATGCGGTTTCTCTAGAAATAACCAAAATTAAAAAAGACAATTTAAAGAATGTTTGTTTTATAAGATTTCGTGAAATCTAGTAGGAATCAAGTTGTTGTGATATTTGTCTTACAAGTTAGTTAGAGCATATTTTGTTTAGGTAACACTCCTTCACCTCCCAAGAAAATTTAATTTATACTAGTGACAATATATACCTCAACAATGACGGGATAACAATGTGACGGCTTTTAGTTGAGATAGAGTATTTACGCTCGTCATTTGTAATTTATTCATTCATGTCGAGATATGTCTCTAACGACTCTTCAAGTAGTAGCTGGAAAAAAAGGAACATTGAAATTTAAATTTTAATCTAGAAAACTAAAATTAATGAGTTATTTTCTTTTTTCTCTGACTCTTCTCTCATTGCGCCACTCACACACACACACACAAAGGGAGTTATAAGAAATAATAATTTGAATGTAGTCTCGTGATTAGTCCCCGTGGCCTAACGGATAAGACGTCTGACTTCGAATCAAAAGGTTGAAGGTTCGATTCCCGAACGAACGTTTCATTGTAGTAATTTTTTCACAGGAAATTAACAATTACGCCAGCCAGACAGACAAGAGAAATAAAAAATTTTAGTAATACAGATTAAAAAAAAACAAAACGGTATTATTAAAGTTGACCAAGCAACAATACTCCTGTTGCCGGGCAACGCTTCCATTGTTACGGACGCATACACACACACACACACACACACAAGCAATTAATAATATAGATTTTTTTTTTTTAATTTCTAGTGTGTAAGCTGTAGAATGTGAAAACAGAGTCTACAAACAAGAACAAACAACAAAAAATGTAAATGAAGTCGGAGTAAGCCGCTTGAGTAAAAAATAAAGCCTTTCTTTGAGTTTAGTTTCTTTGTCGGCTTCCACATTGGAGATCATAGTTGGTCTTTGATGCTGCTATGCTCTTTATTTAACAATGATGCTTTATTGGTCGGGGAATAGATTCAAGTAGGGCTTTGTTTGAAAAGACAAAATCAGAAGCACAAAAGAACAGACAAATGCTCTTCTCACATTTTGTTCCTCTTTCACTACGAAATTCAAAGACTTGGTATTTGTCTTGATATTGGATCGCAGAATACGAATAGAGCAGCGAATACAACAACTGAAAAAAGAAATAGTAATAATAATAATAAAAATGCATAATAATGTAAATTTGATTGCTAAACGTCCGTCAATTTTGCTATGATAAAAATTGCTTCATTCTTTTATTATGATTTTGAAGCAAAAATCATAATAACATTAAAGATAATCCTTTAATTTAAAACTAGGAATTAAGACAAAATATTTTGAAATTATTACTTTATTACATTGAGCATTTGCCCTTCAAATATATTGGTAACATTTCGAAGAATGTAATGTTACATTAAGACTTCAATTCGTCGTGGTATTTATTGCCCTTGCTTTTGGGTCATTGCCAATAATTCTTGAGCTCATAAACTGAATACCACCCTCATCAGACAAACAACCCTGACCTCCTGAATAAATCACGAGATAAGGTAGATTAATACGACCTTCACTCATTTGATGGTCTTCCACAACTAGATACGACATTATCTGGCAAAGCTATCGTCGTAATGTGGCCAGATTGTGTCTCTAATAAAACAGCATTCCTACAAGAATTGATCGTATCTTATCTGATGAGTTTTACCACCAACTTTACGATTAAGAGTTTTTCTGTATTTGGTGCATTATAAAGGAGAGTGTAAATTTTTTGGGGGGAATGTTCTCCTCTTAATCAAGTCACAAGAAATTTCGCCTGTATGCTTCAATTTAACTAAATTCATGTGAACATCTCGTGCTCTATTGTAGCCGGGTTGAAATTGCAACCCGAATCCTTTTCCTGCTGCTCCGTTTGATAGGCGACGAGGCTTCTATTACTAGTTTCCTCTTGTTTCTTTTAGCGCTCTATGTCAATTACATTGCCGGCGGTGGTCGGGAATTTTTCCACGGGTGTTTCCCCTCCAGACGGACTCTAGGATTCACCAAGCCCTCTTTCAAATGAGCCACCGGGTTTCTTACTCGGGGTTTTTAAACGCGTTTTTAGATGCGTTAGGGCGTCGGGTTGTCCATCCTACCTCAACTACTCCCGTTGGGTTGCCTAATCGCTGGAAGCCTAAACCTCTTGCGCTCCCAAGGACCTGCTTGGCCTGTTGTGATACTTAACATGTCAATAATACATAAAATGTGAATTTCTTTCCTTGATCAATTAATAATGTAAATATTTGTTCAATCTTCTACACTTTTTTTCTCTTTTGCATATATTTTTTTCTTTAATTTATTTATATATGTTTATCAAGATATGGTAATTGCGTAGACACATGACGCCCTATCTGTCTTCTCGTTTGGATCTCCTTTAAGACAACTCGGTCAAAATTTCAGCTATTAAATGTAGATAGATAGATAGATAGATAGATAGATAGATAGATAGATAGATAGCAGTCACTTTTACTGCTCATCAATTCCAAGTGGTGATAATTGAAAAGAACGTTTTCTATCAGCTGAAATCTGCTAATGAACAACTTTTATTTATTTTAATGGATTTTTTTTAATGGAATCATTAAATTATGCAAAAACTCCACATCTCCTTAATATAGTATTCAAATAGTTTATTTAAAATACTTTGCGAATTTTCGGGATGAAAATTACAACGCCATCCCTTCTTCAAGCGAAATGAAAATAAAATATTCTTTGGAATAACTAAAATACAAAACAGTAATGAACATGAAACACTTTGAAACGATGTACAATTGTTTTTACAATAAAATAGCATAAATGTTCGTTTCATTAGTGCACACAATTTTTTAATAATAAATCCAATATACTAACAAAATATTAACACATTAGATCAACCAATTATTTGTTTACAATAACATATTCACATCATTAGAATCAACTAACAATCCGACATCCAACAGTCAAAACATTTCAATAATTAAATTCTTCAATATTTACAACTTTTTAATTAAATCCTTTACTAACATAATAATAGTAGAAGGGTCTACTTTAATATAGTAAGATGAAAAAGGAAGAAGTTGAAAGAAGAATTTGGAAATTTTGTATATAACTTAAATTGTTTGGTCGTCAGAAGTCCTATGGCCAGGATTTTAATGTTGTATTCAGCAGAGAATAATTTCCAAATTGTTTTCTTTCATGGGATTCCAAAAGCGCTTGTTAAAATATCAAATTCCTAAGCGAGACATTTGTGTAATCCGAATCTGAAGTTGGTCTACCTTATTATTAAATGTTAATTTTATTTTCACTTCGTTCTAGAAATATTTAACAAAAATGAAAAAGAATGATTTAAATAATTTCCTGTCTTTCTTCTAACAGCAACATTTTCGTTGAATTATAATAAAGCTTCTCCCATCTTTGGATGGACTTTTTATTAATATTGATATTTCATTCTCTGATTTCCGCTCTCTATCCGTCTTTCGTTATCACTCTCAGTTGGATCATGGATCAGAATAACAAAGTTTGTAAATTTTTAAAATTTCAATTTCAAATAAAGTCTTTCAAGAAAAGTAAATGTTTTTTGTTTTTTTTTTAAATAGAATTTGTCTGATCTCCAATATTCGATGAGAACTTTTGTCAGCTCTAAACTTGAAGTTGTTCTGTCTCTGAATGGGAAACTGAATTGTGCAAAGTAGAAATTTCCAATTCGAATGACTTGTGGAAGATTGGACTGTGAGATGTAGACGGTGGCGCCTCCTTCCTTTGAAACGTAGAAACATCAAATCGAAGAGGATCGTTAACATATTTAAACCTTTGGCTTTCGCAAGTTGGAGGTGAAGATCATTAGGGCAACAGTCGGAATATTTTATTATCTGTTCAAAATATTTTATTATCTGCAAGATATTCGATAGTTGGTATTATTTGCATTACTGTATGAAGTAATCTATGAATAAGTGAATCTGTTTTCATTGATTGGCAAGTAATTGATAAGCCTGAGGCTAATTTCCATGTCAGTCAGTATATGTGTATGTGTGTATGTTGCTAGTCCCCTTAACAACTTTTGAACCCAGGACGGATCAGCTTGAAACTTGATATGCACGTTTTAAATTTGAAATCCTCGCAGATGGATTCTGGTCAAGAAATTAGAGCAATAAGGCAACAAAAAATTCCCATTGAAAAGAACTACATTCTGAACAATGGATTTGTATCATATTTCCGTTAATATCTTATTGTCTAAAGGCTGCTACACACAAAATACTGCATGCATAACAAGCATGCAGTTTTAGCATGCTTGTCATGCATGCTGATCGTGAGTAGCGGAAATTTCATGCTTGATCAAGCTGCTTGTTGCAGTCTGAAGATTCAGACTGCAAGCTTGAAGCCACGGCTTTGCGCATGCGTGTTGCAAAAAAACGTCATTTGTGACTCAGCTCTCGGCCGAGAAACATCTCTCCGTACTGTCCTTTCAACATGGCTAGTGAACTGCGGAAAGGACACAGAAGTATCGGAAGAAAGAAACAGCATATAATATATTATTAAGAATATATAAAAACATTGATCCAAACGTCGACCGGGATATCACTGTGAAGAACATAAATAAATAAATAAATAAATAGAGATACAGCATGGAAAGAATTGAACATTTCAAACATTTCTTAACCAATTTTGATACTACATGGATCTGTAATTATACTTCTTTGTTATTTTTGTTTTAATTTTTTAATAACATATAAATATGTCTTAATGCGCGATTTTTTTTATTTTTTTTTTTTCAGTGAGTGACAAAAAATTTAAATAGGTTTCTTCGTTCATTCGCAGATAATTATGCCAATCATTAGGATATATTTCCAATTCACTCAGTAAGTTAGTGTGAGAATAGGTTTTTCTTTTCAATAACCAGTCTTTACATCAAATGCCACGTTTCTCCTTTCGTTTTTTTTTATTTTTTAAGATCAGGACACACGCAGCCAAAGCAAGCCAAGCGTCGTCGACCGAACTCGACAGATCTCAAACACAAAATGATGCTTGTCAAGCATGCAGTACCGTATGGTGGCGAGGGGTTTTTGTGCATGCTTGATCAAGCATGATGCTTGTCGTGCATGGTTGATCGTGTGTAGCAGCCTTTAAACAATGAGTATTCCATCCTTAATTCATTGCACGCGGTTTGATACGATTAAAATTAATGCGATTTACACAACTTGAGTAATTTAAGAAAATTAATTATTTTTCAGAACATGGAAAATTTTCAGTAGAAGTTAAAAATTTAAAATAAAAATAGTCTTTCATTTTTGTCATTGCAGTATCTAAAAAAAAATAAATAAATGAATTTTTAGAAAAGTAGACTTTGAATATTTTTACTACTTGTTATTTTTTTACAGTGATGTTCTATTTAGAGAAATATCACGAGATCTGTGTATTCGAATAATGATTTTTGTTATTAGATTAAATTGAACGTGACATTCAACGATACGAAAATTGTAAATATTAATCGATTTCATGTTCGAAATGAAGTGAGATCTCGCTCAACCAAAAATCCCATTAAAATGAAATTACATTACAAATTATATTAAACAGCTCTGAAATAACTTAACATAGAAATGAGTGTTGCCTAGTAAAAGGAATAATGTACAATTGCAGAACACCATTATCTTGTTTTCTTATCTGTATCTCAGGAAATCTTCAACAGTTCGCGATATTTTCTACAGAATGACGTGACGTCAGCGATTTTGAATTTCATTCACGAAACTGCCTTGGTTTCATTGGTGCATCAATGAAGGAGGGTTGGTAGGAAATGGGTCCAAAAATAGGGGAAAAAAAATCTAGGATTTTGACTTCGTTTTTTATTTGTTCTTGATACTTACCAGTGCTTTCAAACCATTTTAATATTTCCTCTGATATATCCATTTAATTTGCCCATATATCGATGTAAGAATTGTAATGTAGCCTTCCTGTAATGAAAATTCGTTTCACTTTAAGAAATTAAGTAACAATCATAAAGAATGAAGTAGAATTCAGCATTTTCTATAAGATCTCTACAGTCCCTACGCTGAATAAAGATCCTCCCAGAATGCAACGTAGCTTATAGATTGAGCTTTCCTGGCCGACCGCTAACATTGGAAGAGAAGAGGTAGCTTCTCTTCTCTTTCAATGTTAGCGGTCGGCCAGGAAAGCTCAATCAATAAGCTACGTTGCATTCTGGGAGGATCTTTATTCAGCGTAGGGACTGTAGGCGCTTGTGATACACTAGTTGGCAGATAATAGTAACTGCATTACATACAATAATGATGGTTTTAAGGTTACCTTTGATAAATTTTGGTGAAATGTAATGACTTGTAAGCTCAAATCTTTCACATAAACACATTTTGTGTCTGAAAAATAAAACGATGTTAACAAAATGGTTATCGTAATATAAATTTCATGAATTGATTCAACTTGAGCAAAAATGATCCAAAAACTAACCGATTTGAATTGAAAACATGCATTTTTGTGATATTTTTCTAATTATTCATGACATTTTACACTTAAAACTCTTAAATATAAAATGTTATCAAAAATAAAGAGTCGAATTATTCGTATGTGTAGATACGATGAAAATAATAGATGTTTAATAATAAACAAAGGCGTCTAAAAACTTTTATGAATAGTAACAAATATATATTTATAAATTTCAGCTTTTGTAAAAGCTTTTTTTTAATACGCAATCTTTAATCTCAGGAATTCTATGAGTTTTCATAGAAGTCCGTTTAATTATCACAAAATTGTAAATGTTGACTATTTAAAATCCTATCTTTGACTTATTCCAGCTGACGAGACGTGAAATCCCAAAATAACTTTGTCCTAAGGATACTTACCGTTCAACGACATTTCTAAGGTGAGAAGCGAATAGGGATATATCTTTGTATTCTGAAGCGCTATTAAAATAAAAATCTTCAGGTAATGCGTTGTTGATCAAACCACACTTTCTGGTTTGTTTGTTTTTAAGAAAATGTTAGTGAAAACCAAATCCGCATGATTCACGGTTTGGCAGCTTAGGCTTTCAGAATGTAGGGTTTATTATTTCGCGAGGTTTTCAAGGAAAAGCAGTTTTGTAAGCACTGAGGGTATTAAACCTCCCTGATGCCGCAGATGTCGTAATCCAAAGCGGTCTATTAACACCAATAACTTCGGTGATTGCGGCGAGCGGCCTGAAATAAACATCGAGCTCTTGTAGTCTCTAGAAACTTTGTGATTATTGGTCTTCAAGGAATCGAATTTAGCACCAGTTGCCATGGAAGAGATTTCATATGTGATCAACAACGCCCAAACACACATTGGTAAACCGTTCACTCTCTGGCACAACTTCAGTAATATTTCATTGTGTAAATGTCCCGGGAGATCTGTTGTCATCAAATCCTCCCACATAGATGCTATAATAAGATTCTAAGAAACCCCTGTTGAGACTTAATTCCTTTTAAACTAAAATCTCGAACTTTTGATTCATAATTAGATCACTTTTCATCTATTAATTTAAAAAAAAAATTCAAATAAGAGTGATTTTGGTTTGTTGTTTTTTTAAACAGTGTAATTGATTTCACATCAACTTCCCACAATGGAAATCTATTATGCTTGCGGTATATTTATTGTCGTTTGGTTTGACGACATTGGCTTATGCTAATAAGGTGTTTCAGTGGATTTCGGTTTCATTACTCGTTTTTCACTAACAACGTTTTCAGCAAATAAACACAGCAGACTGGACGTTGTTAACTTCTCTGAACAGATTAGTTAGGTTTGGATTAATTGTCTCGTAAACCACGTGACATGACGTCACAGTCCAAACAACCAATTGCTAAAGGACGTTTAGAATTGTGGAGTACTACAGCAATCGTTTGTTGTGGTTTTTCTTTAAGAAGAACAACAAAAACAATCTAGGCCCATATGCAGTTTTAAGACTTCCTTATTTTTGGGAATTTTTAGAAAAACATCAAATCAAGCTTCCAAGACAAATATTACTGTTAATATTCAGGATATAAAAGTTACATAGTTTCGAGAAATTGGAAATGATTAAAAAAGAAAGTTGGAAAATATATGATCCTTTCAATTTGTTTACTATCCCCAAAAGAGATGATTTGAAAGAAATTTAGAATCCTCTTTTCTTTGTTCACAATTTCTTTACAAGGTTTCAAAATAGCCAGTAGCTAAATTATCTTCATAGTCTCGTCGCGATTGTTAAGAAGTGAAACGTTCCTGTGTTTTTATTGGTTGAATTGTTCAGCCAATAGAAGAGTCAGACCCATCGTCAAGTCGAATTGCATATAAACAGATGGTTTCATTGCCTTCTGTTGTAAGCCTGTCTTAAGCTGACGATGTACAAATTTTTATGTCAACTTAACGCCTGTTGGATTTGGATACTGACATAAAAAAAAAAAGGTCTATTTTTAGAATCTGAATACTTATTGAAAATACAGTACCTACTTAAAAACTATTTTTATCAAAAAAATCCGTGAGTTTTTTTTTTAGGCGAATTTATAAATTTCTATTATCTATTATTTAAAATTTCTATTATCGTTGGTTTGTATTGTCTGTATCTCCATCCGTTCAAATGTGTCCCCCCTAGGCAAATATTCAAGAAACCTGATATCCAATGAAACCAATAAAAATTTCCTAACTAATAACCAGCTTTGATCGAAATTGGATAAAAATTAAGGCCAGATAGCTGAAATTACTCCCTTAATCTTGCCCACCTAATACTACGACCATTTAAATTGCGTCTCAATCCCATGACTAATTTTTTTCGATGACCCCCTATTTAAGTACAAGTTTCCCCTCCCCATCCATTAACTATTAAAAATGGTATCAATAACAAAAAGCGAACGTATACAAAATTTCTGTGATTTGCTTGTGAACTGATTTCTCTGTTTAACCATGAAGTGAAAACTCATTCTTCTAAAAACTTATGATATTTTGGAGCGTTAACGTCCCTGCAGCAACAAATTAATTTTCAGCAGCGAAATCCAGAAGTTGTTTAAACAAAGTCTTGATTATTACAGAAGTAAATATTCCACTTCAATGGATTATTCTTGGGAATGGCATGAATTCTTTGTGAAAACCTTAGCGACTGAAGAAAGCTGCCTGAGGCCAGTGAGGCTTCACAATTTCTTTCACAGGAAGATATAAATTTCTATTTAAGGGAGACAATCTGGTTGAAAGAGGAGCTAAGGCAATTGCTGGCAAACGTGTCGGTTTTATTAGATTGCTAGAATACATTTACAATGGCTTCGGGGAATGCCAGCGTAGCCTTCTTAAAACAGCAAAAAGCATGAATTATCTTCATATCAGCACCAAAGAGCTGTGGTCCGAAGAATCATCGAGAAAATCGAACTTTGGTTTAAATCAGTGAATGCAATCCAGAGAAAATCAGCTTTTTTAAAGAGTTATTGGGTTTCAATGCAAATTGGAAATATTTCATGAAACTGCACAAAACTGCACAAAAAACTGCAGATCGCACTCGGAAGTAATTTGTCTAAATTTAAAAAAAGAATACTAAACATTATAAAATAATACCAACAAGTAAACTTAATTACTGACGTAATAGATCACGAGTTGCGTTGCAATAATGAAGGGAAAATTCAGAAATTGGCGATGTTTTTTAATCAGTCGAATGTAAAAGAAAGAGAAAAAAACTTGATTGTCGTTGTAAAGAATAATGTAAACAATAATTTAAATTAATTTTATCAATTAAAATCTTATATATTCTGTTAACATCGAATACTTTCATTGTCATAAGTGAAGACTGGCAGTCTCAGATCAAGACTTATTCGAACTTGTTGAATTAGAACCAACTATTATTATTATTATTATGTAAAAGTTTCAAACCTTGGGTTTCCCCAGCAAAGACAAAGGGGTAAAGGGACCAAAGCACATTTTGCCCAGTGTAAAAACATGTGCAAGAATGGTTAAAGATATGTGGTTGTGTCCATAAATTTCCTAAGTATGCGTGTTGTGTTGAGTACCACAGCCTTCTGGAGTTGTGCATAAGTGTTTTGTGAAGTCCTAGTGTGCTGAGACTGTGGTGCAATGTGTGAGGCACCAGACCAGTGGTGGACAGGACTTAATAATAATAATAACAATAATAATATACATAAACTGTTATGGTCTTTTTATTCTAATTTATAAAATAACTGTTTTTTTTTGTGAACAGTTTGGATCTTTCCTATAAAGACCGTAAAGCTTTTATACATGATGTTTTTACATTAAAAAAACAACTAGAACTCACACATAAATCAATTCATTTAAAAAAGGTTTAAATAAAACATGCTAAAATATAGAAAACATTAAAATGTTCCTAGAACAGTTTCGAGGAACATTTTAATGTATTGTACATTTTAGCATGTTTTATTTAAACCTTTTTTAATGAATTGATTTATGTGTGAGTTCTAGTTATTTTTTAATGTAAAGTGTAAAAAAACACACGTTAAAAAACATGATGTTTTTGTAAGATCTTTATTTAACGACTGTACATTTTATATTTAGGATCTCCTCTAGCCTTGCCTCAAACTGAAAATAATGAATGAAGAATAAGAACAACACGAAATTAATCTTATGAATATAAAAGAGAATTTAAAATGCTAATTGCTACCAGTTTCAACCGTTCACTCTGACAAAAAAATCCACTGTCTTAACAAAATCAGAACATCAACTTTCAAAAGCCCTAACAAACGTCTATTCTGGAAGGTTCCGTTCAGTTCTTTTAACGATGGTTATAATTCTCATAAATAAAAATTATAATTGTCCTTTATTTATAAAACTATTTCTAAGCATCTTGGTTAGTTATTATTTTTAAATCATTTTAATTAATTCATTTTTCTTTTTAGATTTTTTTTTTTTTATTTTGCTTAATTGTTGTGTAGATCAGAAAACAATAAGACACAGAATAGTTACAAAGTTCGTGTTCAGTTTGCAAATATTGCAATTTACTGCAGAAGAACTTCGTGACCATTCTGTATATTTTATTACATTGATTTACATTTATTTAAATAATGCAATATATAAAAAAAAAACCATCTTAGCGCTACTAGATGCATTTCGATGTAACGCTGTTTATTTTACAATGCCTTAATGAAATATAATGCCTTAGTTTACTGAGGATTATTAGCATACATTTGTTTAAAACGCATACTAAACAAGATATACAACTGAAAGGGCAATAATAAAGCCGAGATACCTAAATAAGTTTTTTCTAGAAACTTTTAATAATTTAGATACATATAACGTTAACACAACCAAGGTTTCGACTTCACAAGAAGTCATTTTCAAGTTCATTTTTAGCGACCCATTTGGGAGCTATTGAAATAGCGAACAAAATCGGTAGCTATTGCGTTTGTCCTGTCCGTCTCTATCCACAACTCCCGAACAGAAGGTCGAATCGACAAACGGACTTCACCGTTTTCAGAGGCCCAAACAACATAATAATAAGTTGTTTTCAGGGGCCAACGCTCCTCCATGTTAGAGATATTTGGCATTGTTTTCATTGGATTTCCGGTATTAGCTTAAATGGTTGCATTTCATTAGAAATGCAACCATCACATTTCAGCTATCAACTATAGCTTGACGGGTAGTCTCAGACTCATGTATTGAAGGTTGTCGGTTCGAATCCTTACATTTACTTTTTTTTCTCTCTTAATCTTTTTATCAATGTCAGAGTGGTTTTTTTTTTTTCCTTACGTTACTGCACGTCCTTCTTTTATTATTGTATTTACATTTTATTATGAGTCACCCTTATGTTTATGTTTATGTAGTGAAGGTGGTTGGCAGAGAAGCCAAGCACTGCGACCGGAGGTCTATTATACTATCCCACAGAAATATGGAGAGATGGCGAGAAAGACTGAGAAAGTATGGTGGGAGAAGTGCAGGGGAAACGGGAGAACCCCGAGAAAACCTGCCCAGCGCGGATCGCCCAATGGGTCACCCTTAAATTTATGCTTTAGCACAAAATTATATTCCCTTGTTAAGATTTACAACTGTGCATTTGTCTAAAGATGTTAAATATAGCCAGTGAAACTTCAAAAAAAGATTTTAAAAACATTGCTATAACATCCTATTCAATTACTTCCGCACTATGAATAGTGGATGACTGTATGACATGAAAAACCTAATCTATAAGAAACGAGGAGTGTTTGTTTCATTTTAATATTATCATCATTTAAATATTTGCTATAGAGATGATAAAAACTGGAAAAAAACATTGGGCTTAAATAAAAATAAAACCACCTACAGTTTTCACGAAATAAATAAACATAAACCAATGGCAAACGGAACATGATATTATTCAGTACTTCGAAATTACATGTCTCATCTTAGAGGAAATTCAAACAGTCCTCTTGTATGTATTTGCTGATTAACTGCACAGACATTGTCACTTTCAGGCGCTCAGCTGTTCTGCAGCGAAAATCAACCCTGATGAGATTATGAACCCAAGGTTTGTCTTTCATCGACGTTTTCGGTTGTCTTTGTCTTCAAAGCTTTTATTTCTTATCTACACAAGAGCTGAACTCCAAAGCAGTCCCGCTTTTCACTCGCACATACGATTAACGGATGAAGAGATTTCATTTTGGCTAATCGAATCGGGTCTCGCACAGGAAATTCACTACAAATTTATTCTGTATCCTTTGTGTATGCGAATTGAATTTGCAAATTTGGGATTCGTTAATTAGCTCTAACCCTTTCTAAAAATTGTAAATTGGATGAAATCAAATCTTCCCATCTATTTTGTGGAAGCAACGAAAAGTGTAGGTTTTTTTTTTTTTTAATTATTGATTATTATTCATGGATGTAAACATTTTTCCTTTCATTAAAACTAAAACAGTGGCTTCTCTTCCCTTATGCAAATTATTAATTCAATCGACCCAGTAATTTAGAAGATAAATCGAAATTACAGGTTTCTCAAGGAGTGAAAGAGGTGTTAGGCTTATTGAACGCGAATGTTTCCCCATCCCTACTTCCAAAATGTAGCCCAATCGACCGAATAGTTTGGGAAGAAATAGATTACAAAACAACCTACGCCAAAAAAAAAAAAAAGATTTTTGTGTGTTGGTTACTGAAGGACTGACGTTTTTTGCCAATGCTATGCTATCTGCCAAACATAATCAACATAAAATGATAAAAAGTCGGAACAAATGTGGAACCCGCAAAATTTAAAACAAACAGTATAGACAAATGGCGATAAAATTCATGTGCAGCAACACACTGTCTTTGGTAAATTAAGAACATCCATTTCTCCAGGTCTTAGCCATTTCTATACATTCTAGTAAGAGATTTACTGTTTGTTTCACAAAAATCAAACTTCCCTATATCTTCCTATATTTCTCTTAAGCGATTCGTTGTTTCAAAAAAAAAAAAAAATCGATACAAAAATAATTATAAATTTTTTTTTTTTAATATAGCACGTTTTTAAGACTGACTAAAAAGTACAAGTAATACCTTGAGATACGAATGCCCCAACATATGATTTTTTTGATATACGACGAAAATTTTCATATAATTTACGCCTCGAAATACGAAAATATTTTTGAGATACGAATAGCTAGTACAGCTAGATGTTGTGGATCTGGTGCAGAAGCATGCAGAAGAACTCACGACGGAGGAGCTGAAGAAGTTACAAGAGATGACGCACTCAGAGGTGATGCAGGAACTCAGCAGTGAGGAGAGGGTCGAGAAAGAGGAGGTGCTATCTTCACGTGAAATTCGTGATATCCTTGCTAAGTGGCAAGAAGTATCCGATTTTGTTGAAAAGAGACACCCGGAGAAATTGTCCACAGGGAGAGCCAGTGCATTGTTCAATGACACGTGCCTTGCGCATTTTAGAAACATTCTAAAAAAGAGACAGAAACAGATCTCTCTTGATCATTTCCTTTGGAAAAGACCACGTCTTAGTGGCGATACACCCACTGCAACTGAGGCCAAAAGGGCCAGACGTGAGAGTGGCAGTGATAGTGATTAGTCTTAGTGTAAGTAAAAAAATAGTACATTTAGTAAAAAAATCTAGTTCATTTATATCATGCATACAATAAACATTGTATTTATCTTATATTAAATCTATATTTGGTTGGTATTTAAAGCATGTTAATTATTTTTTTGCGGGGGTAAATTCCTGTCACTGGAACAAATTAATTCTTTTTCCATTAATTTCTATGGGAAAAATTGATTTGATATACGATTTTTTTGATATACGACGATCGTCAAGGAAAGAATTAAATTCGTATGTCGAGGTACCACTAGTACCGTGTAATTCGGGGGAAGGTATGCGTGTTCTTCAAAATTCGTGTTCTTCGAGTATCGTGTTGTTCGGGGGTTTCCTGCACATTAAAAAAAATATTTTTTTAAATAATTATTTTCTGCTTTTTAGTCTTGTATGTATGAAATTTTTCAATCGATTTTAAACATTTAACACGAATTTAAATTTTAAACACGATAAAAAAGTGTTAATGTTAAAAGAAAGAAAAAGCCGCTGCCTTGCAATGCACGTCAACTCAGTGCCATGAGGCCATTTGCAGAAACACTTACAGCAGACACACCGTGCGGCACCGACCTGTTATCCGAAGAATTAGGTTTCCCTAACGAACAGAAAAGCGAGTTAATATTGCATTGTCATCCAATTCTGCGCTATGTTTAAAGTTTCAAGTCTAGCTCATCGAGAAGTTAGTTTAAAATCAATTGCAAAATTTGTATCGAACAGACAGACAGAAGAAAGCGAGCTGAAAACATATTAATAAAATAGTCAAGAAAAGTGTTCGTTTTCAATATTAAAAGTGTAAATTTGGACAAAAAAAAAAAAAAGTCAGCAAGTACGTTTAAAAATATAACATACAATTAATGGCTAACTTTTTGTTTATTTATTTATTTATTTATTTATTTTTCATTTCTGTGTCTGGAATTCATCACATTTTTTACAATCTTGGATACTTTGAGGAATAGGTTTTCAGACAGTGTTAGTTATAGTTAATATTAAGAAAGTCCCCCATTAGAATATTCAGTTAAATATTACAGTAGATTCATAAGCTATTCAAGGGCTTGATTTAGGATCTTCGTTAGGGACTCGTTGCTTTTAGGCCTCTAAGGAGATCGTGAATCATAATCACAGCTGTAGGTCATCGGAACAATTCCAAATTAAATTAAGATGGTGTTAAGATGGTGTAAGGTATCTAAGCATAAATCTTCATTCTACAGAAAGGGGATCACGAATTTGAGGTTAACCTTAGGTGATATTCAGAAGTTGAAGAGTTATAAAAATGAAAATGCATTTGTCGATATTATCAAAGATTTCAATTAGCTGCTATGAATATAGCGATAATTAACCTCTCTAATGACCGAGTTTATTTTCATTCATTTGAATCTCCAATCTAGTGGATCGATTTTTTTAAACCTAATTTCACAGGAAATGAATTCATCGAATTATTCTCTGTGCGTTGATCTGGTGGATTAATTCTCCTGAAAATTTGATAGACAAAGTAGGTTGAAGTTTGGCGTAATCGTTGAGATCTAGGAACGAGTTGAATTCTGTATTTGAAATATTTACCAAGTGAGTCTTTATTGAGGAATTACAGTAGTTGTCAAAAAAGAAGGGTTTGCCATTTATGGTCATTACGTAGCGATTGATTTTGTCTGGAAAAAAAAAGTCACCAGTCATGACGTCATCAACCGGAACTCCGAGCAGTCAGTCCAAGATGGCGTCGTTTTGTGATCGCAAAAGCGTAACCAAGAAATGACAAACCTCGCATAGCCAAGCAAGGGGAATAGTGTGGAACATTTTAATAATAACAATAACATAAAAATGTATTCGTAACTGTAGAAAATATAAAAACCAGAATGTTTTCATAATGTTTATAAGATTCAGTTAGGGATTTTAGCAACAGATGGCGCTGTTACGTCCTGGAAACATCAATCCATAAGGAACTGACGTCATCAAAAGCTCTTCATTCATGAACTGAACTTGTTGTTCCAGAAGATTCCCTTGGAAAACGAAATGATGGATTTCTGTCCTAGTACTATTAAAATGTACTTCATTGTTTCAAGTAGCAGGGATTAGTCCATTTAGATAATCCATTGAGCATCCATTTAACACCATTAAAATTAATCCGATTTAGACAATTGGAGCAAAAAATTTTTTGCATTTCGTTAATTTTTTTGACAAATGATACAGTTGTACTATTCGTATTCAGCAGAAAAACGAATATGAAAATAAATGAAAACTTTTCGTTTGTATCGTTTTCACGACGAAAAACAAAGAAAAAAATAATAAATTACCAAAAATAACATAATTAGGCAAACAGGCTGTAATTTTTTTCGAATATTTCTTGTGTGCATGGATTTTTTTGTACCCTTGATTCAGTGGCGAATATAGAATATATTTTTGGAGGGGGCCAAGATTAATGTAAGGTTAGGTTAATAATTTTAAGTAGACACCCCATGATACTTTATATCAGTTTTGCTGCTCATATTCAGAGGGTAATTTGCGCTGAATGCCCTGAATGCTGAATTCATTATTGCATAAATGCATGATTCATTAAAATATTTCAGATTACGGTACTTATTTTTTTCTTTATATTCATTATTTCGGGAGGGGCCCGGGCCCCCTTGCGGCCTCCCCCCCCCCCATTATATTTGCCCTTGCCTTGATTTAATATTTTCGCATCAAACCCGAAACCCAGTAGACAGTTGCATTGATCATCCTACATGTTGTTAATTGGAAAAAAAACATTCCTAGATCACGTTCTATTGTCCAACAACTATGGGTTTTTTCCTTTTTCGGCATTAATTTCAGTCTTTTTAACATTCAAAAAGTGTGTTAGTTTGAGGGAAGGCGCACAAGAGTTCATTAGGGCTCTGTGCCCAGAATACAAGATGGGAAACCGTGTAAGTTTTGGAATCTCCAACCTACCATTAATTTTGCAGTTCCGTTGTTCGGACTTACCACAGCTGGGATCGATGCCTCCGCCCACACACAAGCCATTCGCCGCCTCCGCACAGTCCGTCATTGTTAACTACACTCTGCGAGAAGACCGTCTTCTCCACAGACCTCAACGACATCGCTCTCGTACATAATTAAGGCCTCAGAGAAAGAAAGACAGACTTGGGAAGGTTTTACGGTTTTTCTTCCTTTGCTTAATGGTCATGAGATGGAGGCGACTCCCCTCCCCCGCATCCAATCAGCACTTGGTAATTTGACTTCAATTAGTCCTACTTCTATGCTAATGAAACACTGATTCTGTCTTACATAATGTGTAATTTTAGTCTGGAATGATAATGGAACCAATCCCACAAGATTTACATCTTTCAAATAATTTAAAATACAACTCCAAACCAATTTTTCGACGTCTGTTCTTAGGCTTCTTTCTCAAACTCTTATACGAAACACTATGAAATACTTATAAAGAAATTACAAACAACTAAAACAAGGAACTAATTAATGCGAGGACTAAAAGGAACATTGTTCAAATAAAAAAAAAATGCATGATCATCAGATCTCGTCTTATGACGGGATGTTAGGCGTACGGTGTTGCTATTAAGTTGAATGGTAGGTCTACTTAGATCTAGAGATGGGCAAAGTCGTTCTTTTTACTGAACTAGTTCTTTTGAGATAGTTCTTTTTATTGAACTAGTTCAAATGAACTAAGTCGTTCTTTTTAACTTAACAACCAAAAAAAAAGAAGGTTTTCAAATACTTTTACAACCAAAAAAAAAAAAAGGTTCTCAAATACTTAATATAAAACGAAATAAACCAATTCCAATAGCCAATAGTGGAGTGGTAAAAGAACGAACTAGTTCATTTGAACTAGGTCGTTCGTGAACTATAGTTCTTTTCATGAACTAGTTCTTTTGAACTAGGTCGTTCATTGAACTAGTTTTTTTATACGAACTACCCATCCCTATTTAGATCCCAAGGAACATACGATAGCTCAGAGACGCCGGAGATAAGGCTTCCGACATTTCATAACTCCGAAACTAAATTGAACTTATAGTCTTAAGACTACTGTACATTTGAAACTTTTGAAAACGGTTATTTTGTAATGAAACATTTTTTTTTAACTTGTCATTGTATCACTGATCCAAATACTGAATCATCTTCATAATTCATCATTAGTAAACCCTGACAATGTATGGATAATCTAACAACCCTTAATGGCCAGCCCAAAGCTCACCCGCCTGCACGGAAGAAAGAAGTCCAACTGCCATTTACAGAGTGTGGAGGAGAATTTTTCTGGGAAAATACCCGATTTCCTCTTGGGATGGAATCTAGCTTCTCCAAATCCACAGTAACTTATCGCTTGGACCATGCATTAATATTAAATAAGACTAGCCAAAATTTTAAAAAAAAAGTTATAAAAACGATTTTGAATGTTCAAAATAATCTCCATTTATTGTATACGTGCAAAACGAACTGGCAAATCCTGAAACTGCTCCGAGGTATTGTCTTTCAGATACTCTCTTGGTCGCCTGAATACCATCTCTAAAACCTTGTTCTTGCAGATTCCTCTTAACTCTCGTCAATTAAAATAAAAAACAAAAAATAAAATAAACAAAAAAATTATCGACGGCAAATCTGGTGAATAGGGAGGTAATCGGTAATTGTGATCACTTTTGCGGTCTTAGTTCATCCTGAATTGAGTTACGACCTTCACCGAATGCACATTGGCAGGTAAACCGTGAAAGCAATAACAATCTGGTGAATCTTTTTCCTCGAACGCTTTCATCTCAGTTTTGTCGAACTTAAGTTGATGACGGAGCTTTTGTTCCATCATTGAAATATCTTACACAGACAAGAATAACTCTTTTAACAACAACTCATCTAAAAAGTGACATTTCCGGACTAATGCCGATGAAAAGAGCTATTAAACCTAGAAGTACTAACTTATAAGATGTACTATTCCCTGCATTGTTTTACTGCATTGCTTGACAAAGAAATACGGAGTACTTAATAGACTTTTTCTGAATAAATTTTTAACTTAAACAGTTGTTTGTTTTTTGTTTTTTTTTCAATTGTTATTGTTCAATAACATTAGTAAACGGATGTCAATAACATTGCGAACATAGTTTTTTAGGCTTTTGAGTCTTACACAGTATTTCCGGTTTGTCTGTCTGTCTGTGGACAAGTATCAACTCAGCAACCCCGAAGGCTAGAGACTTGATTAGGGTACCGTTGAAAAGGTCTTGCCACGAGTAGTTCAGATCCGTAGAGTTTGTGTCTCTAACTGGTCGGGCTCCAAAGTAGCGATAGCGATTAGTAAGCCAATCACAATGCTTCGCAACGGCTTCTGATAATGAATGAAAGTATGTATAATCTAATAAATCTTATTTTAATCCCTAATTCACATTTACGGGATATGCTAAACGTTCAAAGAAAACAATCATATGTTTTAAGCAAAGAGGCAAACGTGTCTTTAGAAAAGAGACAGTATTTGTCAGCAACTGAAACTGTCCAATAGGTTCTTAGATTTTCAGTTTAATAATGATAGTTATCTCATAATTTTGTCCAAATATCTTCGTGGCCTAAAAAACATAAGCATTTATAGCTCCAGTGTTGCAGGATAGGAGCTTGTTGCACAAATCCAAGAAATCAATGCTTTGTCGTGGGCATTTTCAATATCATCTCTTTTGATCATTCTTTTTACTGTCAATAAATCAGAGCCGTTTCTAGGTATTCTGCCGCCCTAGGCGAGAACTGAAAATGCCGCCCCCTCCCTTTCACTACCATCACTCTCTAATCCAGTGTTTCCCAACCTTTTTTGTGCTATGTCCCACCTAAAGTATCTAAAGTATGCTATGCCCCACCAAAAAAAACAACAACCGACTTTTCAACTTTTACTACCAAAAAAAACAAAACAATTATACATTTTCCAATTGCCCCCCCCCCCTTAACAATCAAATTGTCCCCTGTGGCTCTAATCTATACACCCTCTGCCCATTCCACCACCAGAAACATCCAAAGGCATAACAAAATCAACAATGCGAATCTTCTATTATACATTGAATCATTAAACCCGTTATATCCCCCCTAATTATACAATTGGTTGTGACTTCGTAGATTCGTACTTAACTTCCTGAAATTAGATAGCTTGTCTTTTGTTGTTTTGAAATGTCAGATTGACAGATCAAAGTGAGGGTCAAAGAGCAGATTAAAATGTTGCGACTACTCCCGTCCTAGGGCGGGTCAAGACCCCTAGTTTATATTTTAAACTTACAATAATTAGATATTTTATAACATTTGGGTATTGTGAATAGTAATACAATTGCTGCATGGTATATTGTTTAATTTGGCATTCAATACTTTTGAAACCTGAGCTATTAAAGAAATACATGTCAAAAATACAACATACCATCATTCAGGCTAGAAAGCTTAACTGCATTATAATAAAGATGTGTCCTTCCTTCTAATCCAATGCTACCTTCCTTGCCTTTATTTTAGCAAAGTCTTTAATAAGATCTGTAATGTCAAGCTGGTGAGCCAAGTCTTTTTCTATTGAAATTGTTGCTAGTCCCACAAGTCTCTCTTGGCTCATTGAACTGCACAGATACGTTTTTATTATTTTGAGTTTTGAGAAACTCCTCTCAGCACTTGCAACCGATATCGGTAAAGTCAAAAGAATACGAAGAGCTACGAACAAATTAGGAAAACCATTTTCTAACTTGTTTTGGCACAAATAGTTCAGCACATATTCGGGTTTCGCATTTTTTTTGTATTCGGTGGCTTATTCCTGAAAGTTCGGAGCACAGAGCTGTTGCGTCAATATCCTTCAGAAAAGATGGGGTTTCTCCAGTGCTACGCCGAGTTAGAGCTGTTTCCAATTGGATGCACGAATCCATGAGTTGTTTGGAAGTTTTCATTTTGAGGTCACCTATATTATATAGAAATCCAAACAATCTTGCAATTTCATTCAACTGCATGAATCGTTCTTTTACAGAACTAATTGCCGTGTCTAATATTGCAAAATAAATTCGCTCTGAACTTCTCTTTGGGGTCAGCGACGGATTCATCTTCGGATTCATAAGCGAATTGTTTCCTTTTCCTCCTCCTTATTTCTGGCTGAAAAATTGGCTCAATATTGATTTTTTCAGCTAGCTCTCGAGCATCAACCAAAACTCTCTCAAATTCTATGTCACTCCTCATGTTTGTCAAATACTCCTCTATACTTTTG
>JAFIDM010000002.1:50077545-50110244 GCA_023159025.1 Thereuonema tuberculata
TTCAACTCTCAAAGGCTCTTCTGCTACCATGACTAAGGTAGAGGCTGTGGGACTGCAAGGGACATAGAAGGCACACGGATTAATATCCAGAATTTTCCTCTGCAGACCAATTTCCTTGCCCTTCATGTTACTCCCCTTATCATAGCCCTGAGCCCGTAGGTCTTCAATTGACTATGATAAGCTTTGAAGCTGATTAATCAGAACATGACTCATCGATTCACCCGTAGTTTCAGTTAGTGGTACAAATCCCAAAAAGTGTTCTTTTATTTGCATGAAGCAGCTTTCCTGGAATTTTTCATCAGAACACTGAACTGACGCTGTTCCTGAAGCTTGTGCGATATCTACAAATCTTATTATCATGGACATTTGTTCTTTGTGGCTGATATCTTGGGTGCAATCAAGAATGATTGAAAAATACTTGGCATTTTTTACCATTGATATTATTTTATCTTTGATATTATTAGAGAGCAGTTGGATTACTTCGTTTTGAATTACATTGCCTAGATAGTGAATATGTCTTTTATCATTATTTTATATTCTCCTGAGATGTTCATTCGTAGTAGGATCAAACAATGCAAGAAGTTCCATAATTTTAAGAAAATTGCCATTGTCAGAAGCATGCAGTTTATCGCTGCTGCCACGAAAGGCCAAATTTTGTGCACCTAAAACTCTTACAACAGCTATTACACGCTCTAAGATCTGATGCCAGTACTTTTCTTCTTCTTTAAGCGTCTTTGTATTAACACTATCTATAGTTACGTCTTGTTTTAGACGTGTATACAGGTATTTCCAGTTTTGAAAGTTGGTAATATGTTCAACACTGTTTTCGTGTGAAGACAAAATCGCTGATATGTTATGCCAATCGTTGCATCCATTCTGAGTGAGATTTATACTTGATATTGAATTTCCGCCGAATACCTTGCAGCAAAAACAGAAAACTTTATCAGTTGACACAGAATAGTGGAGGTATTCACGGCAAACTTCTTCTCCATTTGGAAGTTTTCTTTTATAATGTACAGCTGAAAACTTTCTTTTTTTCGCGTCTAAAGGAAATATTTTGCTTACTTGTTTTGGCCCATTTTCAACCAAAAGAGTTCTTAATTTGTCTCTACTTATTGGTAAGTCTTCCCGAATAATCGATATCTATCATTACGCTTTCTTCAGTTATTGTCGGGTGTTTATTTTGATCATCATCTTCATCTTTAAGGCTATCCTTTGCAATATCCTTTACAACATTTATTTCTTGCTCTCATCTGGTAACTTGTATGTCCCCGTCTGGTAGGTCTATGTCGCAATCTTTTTGTGATGTTGAAGTTGATGCACAGCAGTTTCAGGAGGACGTAGAAATTTTTCAAAAGACCCCTTCAATTTGGATATTTCTATTTCTCTATCCGCTTTTCGTTTTCTGTTCTGAGCACATGAAAGTTTTTTCCTGTCTGCCATTTTTTATACTTTCCACCTGCAAAATATACGTCAATAATAATTCTGAATATTGTACAGAAAAAGTCTGTATATTACGACTACTAGATTTCTAATAAACCTGCATATTACTAATATATAAATCATTTTAATTATTTTTTAATTATTAATTTTAATTAATTAATTATTTTAATAATTATAATTTCAAGCACTAAAAGAAAAATTAAATTTGACAGCCCTAATTCAACATTTTCTTTCTACGTCGATTCTTACATTAAGCAAGTTTAAAAAAAACGGAATCGACAACCAAACACAAAAAAAAAACCAGGAATCTCCAAATCGACAACCAAAAAACAAAAAAAACAAAAAGATATCTTCAGACTTTTGAAATCTCACATGCGGTCACTCCAAAATGCGCGATCGACGTCTTGCCCACCCCTTTACACCAGGGGTCGGCAACCTTTTGTTGTAAGAGGGCCAAATATTT
This sequence comes from Thereuonema tuberculata, assembly GCA_023159025.1. Classification (NCBI taxonomy): domain Eukaryota; kingdom Metazoa; phylum Arthropoda; class Chilopoda; order Scutigeromorpha; family Scutigeridae; genus Thereuonema; species Thereuonema tuberculata. The sequence continues at coordinate 50,079,452 of JAFIDM010000002.1, forward strand.
TATGTGGGGATTACTGCGGGCCGCATTTGGGCCAAAAAGGAAAATCTTATTTTAACAACCAAAAAAAAAACAAAAACAAAATACTGATACTGAGTAAACGAAAGTATTAAAAGAAATTTACATTAATAAAATAATAATCTCCTTCGGAATATCACAATATATTTATTTACATAAATAAAATATCACACCACAATGTATTTAATAAAATAAAAACAAATTAATTAACGTGTCCCTATAAAAAAAAACCCTACGCTATGTATACATATCAAAATATCTTAAATACAATTTCTAATCATTGCGACCTACGTGAAAATTTAAATTAATACAAACATTCCAACCAAAGGGAACTCCTTCGGAATTTCACAATATAACATTATAAAATTGTAATAACATTAACAGCCGAACTTTTTGATACGGTTTTGAAGTTATGCGGTTTGTATTTTATTCGAATTCTTACTCCCTTTTTGAAGTATTATGCAATAAAATTCGGGAAATATACGCTGCTATCCAAGATTATTTGCAGTCTAACAAGTAAGTAAATAAATACCCTGATGAAAAAAAAGTCTACAATAAAGTAAAGAAGAATTGAAAATTATAAGAAAATATAAGAAACTACACAAGGAAAATTATGAAAATGTATGTTACAAACAAAATTGTATACAATGAAAAAAATTTGTTCATTATTTTTGAAATGGTTCCTGGGCAGGATCGACCGTTTGTTTTCCCCCGGGCATTCATAAAATCTCAAGTACTAATCCAGTGCCTTTTCATTTCTCGCAAATTGTCACTTATTCACAATTATATAGGTAGAATTATTTCCAAGTGTATCTTTCAAATAAAAAAAAAAAAATCAAACCGATCGACCTAATAGTGTTTTCTTAATTGTATGTCAAACGTGACCTAATTTTAACGCAGAAAAACATACACCTCCTTCATATTTCTATCATATAATAAATTGTATTGATACAACATGAACGATATATACACATTCAGAGTTATCAAGCCTTGCTAGAACATTGTCTTTTCAAGGTGTGCACTTTGCACTGTGCAGCCTAGCGCCTGTCACAGTTATCTGATACAAAAAAAAAGTTATAATCTATATGGTAGTAGTTTATAGATGAATGTACAAAAAGAAAAAGAAGTCAATATTAACATTATGGTGGCAATAACAAAAAAATTCCATTTTGGCTAAAAAAATGTCGCCTTGCTTATTTACAAAACATTGTAAAAATATATTTTTTTATAAGTACTTATTCCATATTTCTTCCTAATTTCTTCTCTTCTGGAATTATTATTGTAAATCCACAACATACACAAAGAAATAAATGCAATAAAACATACATTTATTAAAAGAAATTTTCAAAGAGATAAAACATCTCTTCTTCTTCAGCTTGAAATGAAATTGTAACGAAATAAAAAATTTTTTGTTCAACTTTATCATTTACCTACAAACCATGATCATAATAATTACATAAAATTTGTTTTCTTTTTCAAACAACTGTGAGACACTAGGCTGTATATATATATCATTTTCCTATATAAAAAATCCACGTGAAAATCCATATAGATTTCCATATGGTAATTTCGGACGAAAATCCATGGAAGTCCATGTGGATTTTTTCAACAGGGTTTGTGTCAATAAGCATTCTTGTATACATTAGAAATGTTAAATAAAGTACCATAAAAGTCTTAAAAAAATGGATGCAATACATTTAAAATAAGCTCCTAAAGAAAGGCCTATTTATCTTTAATTTATAGGAATTGCCTCCCTTAATTATTAAGGCTTAATAGTAACTTATCTTTTCATGTGAAAATCATAAATTGCACTTACCTTTTAGAAATGTTGAAAGATAAATTCAAAACCTGGCTCATAAACGCTATTCTGAAGGAAATACTATTAGTAAAACCTCGAGTAAAACTAAAAACATCAACAGAATCACTCAATACAACTGACACTTCAGTGACCTGCGTCGGGTTGCCAGATCTCAATTGCTGAAAGTAGCGAGCTGAAGGACTAAAAGTAGCGAAGTTGCAATAAAAGTAGCCCAATTTTTTTTACCGACTTTTTTAACTTTACGGAAAAAAAACGATTCTCAAATACTTTAACAATCAAAATACAAAAAAAAAAAAAAAAAAAAAAAACATTTTCAAAAACATTTGGAATTCTGTCAGTGGCGAATGTAGAATATACTTTTTTTTTGGTGGGGGGGGGGGGGCAAGATTAATTTAAGTGCCTCGGGCAAGATGAATTTTAACAACCAAAAAAAAAAAAGAAAAACGCCAATCCTATCTTAACAACCAAAAAAAATTTCGGCTCCGAAATAATAGATATAAAAGGAAAATCCTATTTTATCCTCTTTCTTCTTACCTATTTACTTATTTTTTTCTTTACATTCATTATTTCGGGGGGGAGGCCCTCGCCCCCCCCCCCCCCTTACATTCGCCCTTGAATTCTGTAGTAGCCCAAATTAGCACACCTTATTTGAAAAGTAGTCCCAAAAGTCACAAGTAGAGAAATTCAAAATTTCCCTTTCAAAAGTAGCCCCATTCGCTACTAGTAGCCGAATCTGGCAACCACAAAAATTTCCTTGTGCAAGAGGAAAGGATGTATCAAGTTGTGACATGATCGTGAGGTAGTCTCTCTTTCCAGAATTCTTTGTTTATATTTCGTACTCATCAGTAGCGGTTCTTTAGTTTTGAGGTAGGTAGAGGCGTATTCGTTAAAGAAAAGATTTATTATTCTGTATGCCTTTGAAAATAATTCGTTGTTTTAATATGTCCTCTTTTTCATTTTCTCTAATTTGCTCAATAATTTCGCTTGTTTGATATATATATAAAATTAATTTTTTCCGTCCTTCGGCGCCCTAAAAATCTTGCCGCCCTAGGCGGCCGCCTAGTCTTGCCTAGTGGTAGAAACGGCCCTGTGTCAATTTGTTACTTTTTTAGGGGGAGGGGAGAAGGAATTGGGGGGAATGAAAATATAAAACATTTAAGAGAAGCTTTGTTTCTTATGAGTTTTATACTCTGAGAACTTAATCGAAATCAAGGTTCCTAATTAGGTATTTGTATGTAAGAGGAGTATGTTTCTAACTGGCTGAGTTTCAGGATTCAATCCGTGGGAGAAAAAAAATCAAGGTTTGGGTGAAATTTTCCGGCTGGTTTCTTTTCCGATCTGCTATTCACCAACATCTCTGTGTGATACAGGGATCCGGTTTCTTTTTCGAGGATTAAGGCGGGAGACAGCAAATCTGCAGACGTTTCCTCGCGTTTTATAAGCTGTAAAGGTGTGCATACTATTTCCAGCGAATTCCCCTGTAATGTCTTTTTTCATTTTATCTTATATTTCATTCTATTCATAATATTATTTTTCTGTTCTTATGTTAACTGTCTAAAAGGAAAAAAATACTTGATATATATAAGCAAATTTGGCAGTTAAGCCTAACTATCAAAATCAGATTAAATTTTGTTTCGCGAATACCTTAGCTTTTCTTTAAATGAAACAACATTTAATATAAATTAATTAGGCCTCAATTACAGTAAATTACTGCTGGCTGATGATCACAGCATCCTTATCTCCTGCGCTTACCACCTTCAAAGAAGGCGACGTTAGTGAGCCTTTAACATTCTTAGCTTTAAATCCTTAGCTTTAAATGTTAAAATATGCTTAAGTTATTCAACATGACTTATCGTAACCTTAAGCATAACCTTACTGTAACAAAGGTTGTGAACCCTTTGAGGCTGTTATTACCTTTACGCTATTTTCTCAGTGCTTAGAACTTTCCATGCTGACCCTCGCTGTACTAATACGTTAACATGTTAATCCAACTGATTCATCATTAACATAAAATAGCAGTACTTAAATTATGAATTTTTTGTGACATATTTCCACTATTTTGAATCTCAAAAATCCCATTAAAAAAATTTGTTTGTTTATAGCTTTGTTTGCCTATGTACGATGTATTACAATCCCCAGCTGGTCGCCGTCTCTAGGCCTAGCAAAGACATCACAGCAAACATCAATAATATCCAAAACTGAGTGTAGTCCATCTTTTTAAAGCTATGCTAGTTAAACCTTATCTACTCCACAAATGATAGCCGATGCACCTGGTTAATTTGCAAAAAGTTCCTTTAATACAAAAACTTTTTGAACTTTTTGCAAATTAACCAGATGCATCGGCTATCATTTGTCGAGTAAACTATGAACAGTGCACGTAAAATTCCATTTGTGACTAAACACTTGTCCTTACGGAGAAATACCCTACCAGTAATAGCCAACCATATTTCCTCTTTGTTAAGTCATCGTTCTCGATATTAATTTCAATAAAAATAGCTTTTCTGAATTATTGAAATCGTTAATCTTATAGTAAGAGTTTACGAAAGACAAAAAAGAAGAAAATCGTGGGTTATGGATTACTAATTCCATGTATGCTTAGCTACCTGTATTGCAAAACATCGTAGGTTATGGATTACTAATTCCATGTATTGTAAATTATCGTAGCTATTTTCTACATTGTTGCAAAGCAAAATATAGAAGAGAAAAAGATTCTCGATATTTTTTGCATCTTTAACGTTCCTATATACTGTTTTTATTAGTTTTATTTTACTCAATTTTTTTTTTAAAAGTCATCCATACACCATATTCGGACAAGGAAAAGAAAATGCTCAGGCGAGGAAAACAAATTGTGGTTACTGTCGTTTTTTGCTCATTGACAATTGTAAGCAATAGCAGGTCTTCGTAGTAATTCAGAAAAACCTATTCCATCATCCTGACTCTTAAAATAGTGGAAAACATTTCAAATTGTACTTCTATAGGCCGACACATCGTTCTTGACGATCCCGAATTTTCGCGATTTCACGTGATTGACGCGAGAATAGCCTCTATCCATGTCTTCTCACAAAATGACGAGAAAGAAGGCTTATCGATTCCGGGGAAGAAGCGGCCACGAGGAAGCCCCATTACTGATGTCGACGATTTTGACCGATGCCTTATTCACCGCTGCATCCATCGCCTTTACGCTGAAGGTGAAATTCCAACTTTAACATTTTTTCTCTAGCATTTTCCTAGTGACAGACATTCACAATACTACATTCCTTGAGACCTGCTGAAGAGGCTAATGGCCAAATCTCGTGATTTCCGAAAATCTCGCACAAACGTGATCATCAAGAACGATGTGTCGGATAATAGCCTTCAGTGTTCTCTGAAGTCGCCATATTGCTTTCTGTGCCAGGATCAACTAAGTGATCCGTTTTTTTTCTTTCAAATATGGTGATTCTTCTTTCGCTGTGCCAATAATAATTGCAATCCGTTGATTTTCTGTGGCTTCTGAATGTGTCGAAGGTGAAATCAAACAGAAGCGTCATTTTGGTGGGAAAATGAAAATGCACCGATCTAATGAAATTACCAATCACTCTCTTGGATCAGATTAAAGGGAACAAGGAAGGATTTGTAACGAAATGATTGGATTTAAGATGTCACGGTGATGAGCAGAGGGTTACCAGAAGAATATTAAATTAACTCCGAATCTTTATTTGATTTTATCGGAATGAAGAATATGAAAGAGAAATTGTTCCAGATGCATGAACTCGGCTTTCAGAACTTATGTGAGATAAAAACTAGTATTAAGAATATTCTACAAGTCTACACTGTTATAATTGAGCCAGATTAGTTGCGATTCCTTTTAGAGGATTCTAGATTCATAGTGTTAAAGTATCCCACTACAGGCCTATGTGGCCCTTGGGATCGCGGAAGGTAAGGCTCACGGCGTTCCGTGACCAACGAGAATAAGTTGAGGTCGGCCTTTAACCCCCGAGAAAGAAACCGGGAACCCATTCAACAGAGGGCTGGATAGACCCTAGGACCCGTTTGGAGAAGAATGAAATCCGCCGAGGCCGGTAATCGAACGCGCCACCTCCAATCCGCAGTCAAGCGGCTTTACGACTCGGCTCCCGGACTCGTAGAATCACAGCGTAGATTTTGTATGATAATTAATCCCAAATTTCGCAAACATAATGTTTGTCTAGATGGTAAACAACCAGAAAATCAACAGGGATTTAAGATTTCGAGGTCTTAAGCAGAAGAATACACGTTATTGTGGACCTTTGTAATAAATGAAGTTATTTTTTTTTTCTTGGATTATTTCTTTCTTTGGTTAAAACAGAAACTTTTTAGGACGAAAAGCCAGCATTTCTGGAATATCCTGAGTATTATTGATGAAAATTAAAAGTATATTTAAGATGAACATTTTAACTTGACAGAACTTAATCAGTAAATTTAGGATTTAAAGATATTCAATGCAGTGGCGTAGCAACGCCTTGGGGGGCCCGGGGCGGGAGTTCCATTATTAAGCAACAATCAAAAAAAAAAAAAAAAAAAAAGGGGATTTCCTATTTAACAACCAAAAAAAAAAAAGTGGAAATGAGCTGGCTGGTGGGGTCCCTCCCGGGCGGACCGCCCGCCTCCCCCCCTTGCTACGCCACTGATTCAATGCAGTTATCAAGGCGGCAGAACATGCGGTAAAGTTAATCTCTGTTTAGAAGATTATTCTTTCTTGATATTGATAGATCTTTTAGAGAAATAGAAATGAAGATGTATCATAAAAAAATTGATTGATTTAAATATTTGTTCTGTTACATCTTATGATTGTTCATCTGCTCGTGCTTATTCTTACTTTAATTGAAGCACGATATTGATATTAGAAATACTTTTACATTGATTTGTTAGAAGAATGAATTAGCAGTGTTTTATAAGGAGTGAAATAGATATAAGTCGGTCAACGAATAAGTGAGGAAATTCATGTGCCAGCCGTTCGCCGGATTCAATGAATTTTTTTAAAGCGTAAAATTCAAACAGCGCATTTGAATTATTAATAAACAACTATTTGGTCTCATTCATTGTTGATCAGAGAGCAATTCCATCTAGTACTGAGTTGTCAATTTAATACAGATCTTTTCCATAAAGAGACTTGTTCACCTGACTTCGTTGCGCTTTCACGTTATGTCTGATAATTACGGTAAATTTTCTTTTCCATAGACAGATGTATTAGTCTTACAAATTTCTCATAATTGTCTCTTTTTAATTGTCTTTTCTGAAGTTAATGAAGCATCTTGATTTGTTGTAATGCAGTAACACTTACGAAGAAAGTAAATAGCAATGTTTAACCATAAACTGTTACGTGCGGTAATGACTTTGCGCATATCAAATACTTCCACAAATAACTTCTTAAAAATAAACTTATATTTACAATTCAAAATTTACACAAACGGAACCGTAATTACTTTTTTGGTATCTTTCACCCCAAGCGTCATTATTCGTTATGACGTCACCAATAAATTTGTTACGTCTTATTTTAGTTTACGTAAATTTTAATTTGATTCAGGACTGATAAGAGGTGGACATGTTTGTAATTTGTAACCCGCCTGAAGAAATTGGTGAACTGACCAAAGAAACCGGTTGTGTAAGTTTTTAATTGTAAATGTATGTTCATTTTTACCTAGTTATATGTGAAATTATTTGTCATGAGCTAAATAACAATGTAATTGTTACCGGAAAATCAGGAGAAAATAATAACACAACATAATCATGGAATCCCGTGTGATGGCGCAGCTTAGCCGCAGCTGCTTTTGCGCCATAAAACACCAAACAACAACAACAACGAATCCCGTGTGTATTAACATTGCCAATGATTTTTAATCTAATTTTAATTGAAAATTAAGCTTAAAAGTTGGTAATATTTGTGTGCACGTGTGTTCGTCCCTTATAATTTTTGAATCCCGTTGGAAGAGTCTTCTTCAAATTTAGGAGGCAAATTCGAGGATTAGGGACAATCTAAATTTTATATTTGATTATTTTCCAAAATTATCGAGAGATTAACACCAGAAAAAGCTACGAAAAATCCCGTAGAAAAGCACTGGAATCTAAACAGTGGATTTCTGTCCCTTTTTTTTCTGGTAACATCTGTGTCTTAAACAATCATATTCTATGAAAAGATTAAACAGTCGTAATCTTAATACTCTAAAGGACCTTTCAAACTTTTCGAGGATCGAAACAGGATGTTGAGATTTACAGGTGAGCCACAGAGAGACGAAGCAAAATTAGTGAATCGCAACATATTAAAAATCAGTAGAAATTCTCCTTCTTTTTCCTTTCAGGCGGTTGTTTTCGATTTCAGATCACTTTCTCAATCCTACTATTAAACAGAATAATAATTTTTAAACTCGAAAACTAAGGCGACAAAAAGTCCTTCCCGGGCCATACTTGGCCCGCGAGTCCAGAGTTTGGGACCACAGCTTTAACGTATTTTGATTTGATGTCCTACTTTTACTTTGTATCCCGGTTTGTTGCAACGGAAACCGGAGAAATTGTTCCAACCGTTGCCGAGTGAAGCTCCTCAGAGACACCTTCTGGCGTAAACAGTAACTAAGTCACAAATGGTGCACGAGACAAGAAAACAGTTTTGCCCTATGAAAAACGTTTACTTAAAAGTAACGTTCACAAACGATACTATTAGATATCTTAAGATTTTCTGAAAGAGCATTAGAAGATTAACGTAAATACTTCGAAACTTCAGATTTGCCAAGCGGCTAAAAAGTTACGAGTTTTTAAAAATCGCAGCTTATAAACAAAAACTCCGGTTATCATCTAACTTAAGTTATCTATAATCTTCATTTATATTGATACTCTCACCTATAAATAAAAAAAAATGAGCTGATAGTAAGAGTTTTGGATGATCAATTGTTCATGTCAATCTTCTTAGCGCCATCTATATCAGAACAGCATAAACTAGTATTGCTTGTATATTCAACAAAACTATTGCATTTATTTTAACTAATGTTTTGTTATGTATTTATTTTTGTGAAAACAATTACGAACAATTCAGATGTTTATTCAACATTTCACGAAGTCCATCCGTAATTGACTGCCAGGTCATATCCAAACACGGCAAATTTTGTTTCTATAATATTTTAAGTGTAGATAATTAAAGATTTGATCAAACATTAGTAATATTATTTACAAGTGTATCATCCTCATCATATCGAATGAACATCTATATCTCGAAATATAGCTTTGTTGTAATACAAACAGAAGCCTGCGATACAAAAAAAAACCAACTTGTTTTTAGCTAATCCAACTTTAAACCGTATGTTTAATGGTTTTCCTTTATGCGAGTACTGCCATCCATTATGAGATCAGTTCATATTGTTTATCACTCTTCTTCTGTGGATATTTCATTCTTCATCCAATCCCTTAAACATCTAATGGGGTTAGGTGTGAAGATCCGGTTAGGTCTGGGAGGGAATAACAATATAAAATCAATATCATCATATTCAAAATACTGAACTTTCAAATAGCTCCAGCTCGGAATCTTTCAGGTTAGGATACATGTTCATATATTTTTTGTTTCTAGAGGTCCTCTCAATCAAAATCAAAAACAGCACAAGACTAAACAATTGCCATTCTGAATTAATTATCGGGGGGAATTGGCCGTCCCAATTCCCCCCGATAATTGATTCAGAATGGCAATTGTTTAGTCTTGTGCTGTTTTTGATTTTTATTGCTTTGTTTATACTATTCACAGCACGTTAAATTTATTATTTAGAGGTCCTCTCGGATTAATGATCTTTCCTCCTATTTAGTGATACACGAGATGAACTGCTCTAGTGCATAATGGATGTCAGCGCCCCCATAAGGAATGTCAAATTAATTTCTCCCAGGACACCTTGTATGTAAAGCAGAAATATTTGGAAGGTACCTAATAAAAAATGAAAACGAAATATTCGGATTAAAATAAGGCCCTATTTTTAGTACATTACGCTTCTTACTGTTGAAAGTTTAGTTATGCAGAACTATTTAAACCGAACTATTTTGCTTGATATTATTATACTTAAGCATCAATTGTTGTGTCACGTGAAATAAATTCATTTTCAAATATATTGTTCAGTTCTCTTAATTTTACTGTGGCCAGTTCCAATGATAACAATTTTTTTTTTTCTCTATGAATCTGTTCTGTGTATATTCTTCCGTAATACAAAGGAGTAAATATCACCTCCATTTCCATTATAAATTTCTTAACATCATCCAAAATTCACAACTTGAGATCCTGTCAAAAAAAAAAAAAAAAAAAAAGCAGACAGATGTACATCCAGTAATTTGATATCGATTGACCTTTACAATTACTTTTGAAATATTTATAAGGAAACGCGTGCGATGCACTGGAGCCTGCCATGTTGATATGAGACCCTCAACAACATTAACCAATAGCTTGTTCCGTCGCTTTGTGATCGAAAATAAACAAATTTAATAATTTAAACTGTTACATTTTCTATCTCTTAAAATATTTAATGTTTTCAAATCAACAATAATCTTCTAAATTCAGAATGAAATAACAAGAACGCCGGAACTATATTCTTCGCTGCAGAATAATGTGTTACGAAGTTCTCTGTCGTCACTTCAATCTTTAAAAGAAACCGACGTTAAATATAGAATTAGAATATAAAATTTTTGTTTTTGTCGTTTTCACGACTTTAAAAAAAAAAAGAAAGAAATTTTAAGCAAAAAGATTTTAAAGAAAGTGAACTTCAAGTTCTTTCAATTTTTTTTACCTTTTTTTTTGCTTTGCTTAATTTATTAATTTCGTCGTATCTTTATACTGAAAGTTCTTTATTTTCTAAAAAATTTTAACATTAAAAATAGAAAGATGTCCTAACCTAAAATGTTAATTTGATCATTAAAAATAAAACAGATTGGTTCTGATGAACAAATTTGTCTTGGTCCATCTCCGATACAATCCAATTTGTCTTTCAATTACGTAACTTGAATAATTTTTTGATTGATCTTTTCCAACACGGGGACTCTATTCTAAACTTTAATGCTACATCCCATCATTGGAAACCTAGAAAAGCAATAGAGAGCACGATTTAGAATATCTAAATATCAATAATTAACTTAAAATGGAAAAAAAAAAATTCCAGCCACCCCTATCTTTTAAGAATATGCCACGATCTCCTGGCACTAGTTTGCTATCGCCAGTAAAATATAAAACACTCTAAATTCTAATTCATTTGAGATCTAATCTTATGTATGTTTAAAAAAAATTGTGTTTGAATGTTAAGTCTTGTTTACTTGTGTCGTTCTTCATTTATTTTATTAACTTGCCTGCGCTAAGCGTGGGAGGAGATCTCTTGTTGCTAAGAGGGAATCTTTCGTATTTCTCGTGAGATGTTTCAGATTCTGTTTGGCTTTCGGAAGATTTATATTTCTCAGTTGGGATTACCTAAATGAAGGAAAAAAATATCACAAATAGTTACTTTCATCAGAATGAAGGAACGCCCACCCATTTCAGAATAAACATCGTTCGTTATTCATGGTTGAAAATCAAAAAAAGCAAATAAATAAATTGTGTAAAGCATTACAATAACAGTATGTTTTCCAGCAACTTACGAAAAATCATAATTAATAGAAAAATATAATTTGCTAATTGGATGGTGTTGTGCATCATTTCATCGATAGCCATATTAGATTCTTTTTGTAGATTAGTGCCCCATCTACTAGCGAAAGATGTAAACTCTTTATAAAAAAATAATTGTTCCTGCTTGCTCTCAACGTAAGTCTGCGGAAAATTAATCTATATAAATAAAAATGTAAATGTTCGTTTGTTCAAAATCTTAAATCTCCGAAAGTTCTTCACCGATTGCTTTGAAATTTTGACACAATGTTGCCTTCGAATACGCGCATGTTTTTATATATCTACGAACACCGGGCCCTTATATTTAGGGCCCCTTCTCGGGCCCCCAAGTACAAGTCTATTGCAAAAAGTGATAAATCCGATCCTCAATGAGGGCAGGGCACCACACTTGGGTGGGTGGAAGGCGACACGGCTACATAACTGCCCCCCCCCCCCACCGACATCGGGCTCTTATATTTAGAGCCTCTTCTCGGGCCCGCAAGTCTATTGCAAAAAGTGAAAAATCCGATTCCTGGGGGGGGGGGGGGGGCAGAGACAAACTTGAGTGGGGGAAAGCGACACAAGGGCATAAGTATCCCACGACCCCGAACCCTTATACTTAGGGCCCCTTCTCGGGACGACTGAGCCACAGCAACGCGTGGCCGAGTACAGCTAGTTTTGAATAAAAAGCCAGTCGTCTAATCGTAACGAATAGGATTTGCATCCTATGAAGAATATAATTAATTTTGGTAATGATCACAATTGTCCTGTGAAAGTATCTGCATTTTGATATATAAAAACTCTTCATTCCATAAAAAAAATATGAAGTAATACATAAGCTTTAGCGTTTATGCGAATATCTCGAAATTTGACCGCTTGGTCAAATGATGCCTAACATCATCCAGTTGTTAGTGATGGCTTAACACCTGATAGTGAGTTTAATTCAGTGGCTCTAAAACTTGTAGGATATGAATAAATCGTGAGAAAAGGCAGGGAATAATTCAATAAACAACTTATTATTTTTAGCAGATTAGTTATTATGTTATTCGTAAATGAATATGAAATATTAAATAAAGCAAAATTTTTGCATTGAATAATTTTACAGCAATGGATAATTCATCCATTTTTATGTCACATATCGTTTTACTTATTTCTTCTTTAGTAATGCAAAGGAAATATAAATATAAAATATTTTTATTAACACAGCTGACGATTAAAATATTTTTTTCTAAAAGTTTTAATCACTTCAAATTCTTAAAACTGATACTTAAAATAGGACACACAAAATATCCATGTCCTGATTTTTAACGAAAATTGACGTATTATGATGTGTGTGTATACAGATATACACTCATGTATGAGTGTATATCTGTATATCGCATGTGAATGTATGTGCTTGTTTTTTTTTTTATTTTAGAAGCTTATTGGCACGATTATTGAAAAACTAATTATGCGATCTATACTAAACTCATACTTCAGAGTTTACCTTTATTATTTACTCCTCTCTAGGTTTTGGTGCTTATAGGTCAATTGATTTAGTAAACACTTCAATTTCAAAACAAATGTTTGATTATATAAATATGATTAGTTTTCTAAAAAAAGAGTGTTTTTTTTTTTTCCTAAATAAAAAAGAAATTCTAAAAAAAAATTAAAAAAAAAAAGAAGATGGTGATCTTTCCTGACCCTACTCCCCTACTTTGAAGAATAGAGCTATATATTATTCAGACGGATTTGCAACAGGGATTCGGTAGCAATGTATTATTAATATTTGAGTTTTAATCTATCATTGTTAGAATGCGAATAAGATCCACAAGCTTCTTCAGCTGACTAAAGCTGTCGATTTGGTATGGCCAAATGGTCTGGGCGGCGGTTAGGCGTGCGGCAGATATGTCGGAATCTGGGTTCGAATCGCGGTGCAGAGTGTTTCTACTTTCTTCTTCTGTGTTTCGCCTGTTTCTACGGGTGTAGTGTGAGCTGCCTCCTCTGGTGTTACCTGGGCAACGATTCTTCACCGAAACAGCTCTCAATTATCGTCTCTTGTCGAGGCCAATAAGCGAAAGTTCTAAGAGCCCGGGCGTAAGATTAAAAATAAAAAAAAAAGAATCTAAACCTATTAAGGTACACAAGCAAATGCAATTAGCCCATTGTTCATCATTGGAAATCAGCTTAATTTCCTTAAACCCCCACAGATGCCTCGCTTTAGTACATCGTATGCTCTAGTGGAATAGAAAAAATAGAATATTCCAGAAATGAAGTGTGAATGGGAATTCGAGTTGAATAACTTAATGTAATTAATTGTGAAGATAAATTGTAAAAACGAATATTATATTTTCAAATTCTTTACAATAGTTCTTCTCAATAAAAGTAACTTTCATTGTATAGTTCAGTCTACAGTGAAGAGATAAGCACCATCTTTTGTTCAAGTTTTGAAACGGAGCTTTGTGGTCCCAACAAACTGCGCAGTTGCGAAAATCAGCAAAAAAGATAAAATAATATTCAAGAACAAAATTTGCTTCGGTGATTTTACTGAAGTTAAAAATATTTTTAGAACATATAACAATAAATGGATTAATTAGCCTTACCTGAAAACTAAACAAACACAGAAACCAAGAAAATTGTCTTTAAATTTTACGTAGACAATAATATATCCTTTACAAAACTACAAATCCTTTCTATCTGCAAATTGTTTAAGCATAAAGCACTTAGTCAGCCATTAAAAGCCCATAAAATATTCAAAATGTACTTGCTGGGGAAAAATTAATTACGAATCATAATTTAAAGGAACCCATAAAACAGGGCCAAGAATTACGAGGCTCATTTTTTTCTCTCGAATAATTGCAATGTTTTTCGTCGTTTCGCTGTGATGATAATTCATTCATAATTAATGGAGCCACGGCTGCAACTCAGCCTCGATCTGGTATCTCCCCTAATTTAATCTCTTTATTTATTTTTTACCCTGAGATTCTTCGTTGTTTTGTTTTTGTATGTTTTTAATTAAATTTATTCAACTAGCAAAAAAGCCAGTCTTTGCGTAGACTCCCTCACTTGAATACTAAGTACTTATTAATGCATAATTTAGTGTATGACGAGGCATTTTAAAGTGACTAATGCTACGACTCTGTTGGATTATTATTAGAAATTATTTTTTTTGTTTCGGTTTCAGAACTAATGACGCTATGGCCTTTCTTAAAATGGTTTTTTCCAAGTTTTTAAAAACAAATTATCCTTATAAAACTAGGCCACCCCCTCCCCCCCGTCTCTCTCTGTCTGAGTATGAGATAATCCAAGAAGAATCGATTCCAAGCGGTTATGGCAAAAAGTGATATTTCTTTTTGAATGAACTCATTATTTGATAGAACCAATAGAATAAAAGTAGGAGTGGATATTGGGAGGTAGTGCAATGGTTAGCGTTCCTGACTTCGAGGACGAAGGTAATCCCAACCAAGGCGAAAAAAAAAAAATATATATATATAATCTGACTTTCTCAGCAAGGGAAACTAATAATTAACAATTGCGCCGGACAGACAGAGAAATAAAAGATTTTAGTAATTATAGATTTAGTTTTAGATTGAATTAACGTTTGTAAAATTAGTACTAAATAAAAATAAGACCAACACACAGAACTATAAATCATAACTATATTTTTAAAAAATTTAATGCGTTAATAGACTAAGATCTTTTACTATTGGCAGCCTATTCTGAGAAGGGGTTGTTTTAATCACCTGCCGAGATCTCTGCAATCTTTTCAAAGGCGGGAAACAATCGAATGTCATCGATGAATCGCTTAGGGTTGCCATCTTAGACTCTGAAATAAGGGAGACATTACCCCCATCTTCAAATAAAGAGCTTACATTTCTTTTTAGGCATAATACGTAAAGAAAATCCAAATTAAACGGCAGTCGTAAGCAGGAATTACTAAAATTTTAATGCACTGTAATTTCGCAGATAAAAAAAAAATAGCAATCATTAAGATTCATACTGCAAATGAACTGAATAGTAAAAGTATACGTTTTTAATAAAAATAATCAAATAAAGTTTAAGATTTAAAAATTATTATTTATTATTATTATTTTTGGCTCTTTTTTTTTTTTTCTTAAATTTCACGATTACACGTTTCATTCCATTTGTGAAATGGAACACAAAAGTTGTAACAAATACGGGACATCCTGTATAATTCGAAAAGATGGCTATTCTAGAATCGTTATTCCATGACACGCTAAGGAGCACAAATGTCAAAGACAACTCACAAAGAAACTTAGCTTAGCAGTTCGATCAGCGCACCACAGTTCGACAGGTTAGAGTACCTTTTCAAATAAACGTCAAAGCCTTAATTTCCTATCCTAGCGGGAAAAATAAAAGCTACTACAAAGAAATACCTAAATTACATCCGGAGTTAAGAGTATCAAGATTATTATCTCAGATTCGATTATCTGTCGTACGACTGGCTTTGACCGTTGGCCTAACAATTATACAAATGTCCAATTTGTTGTTGTCGCACACGTGACCTTTTCCATTATTGTTTACCTCTATTCGGTGTTTATATAACTAATGGCATTTTAGTGTTCATAAGGGAAGTGGTCAGAAGAGATGGGGAGTAAATACACAGCGTACAACAGCGTTCCGGAAATGCTGGCTTTTCAATCTTCAATGAATTATTTTGAAAGAAAGAATAAATATAGCCTTAACTGTTAAAATCTTTTGAAATTAGAATAATGTTAAGATACAATAATGTTCTATCCAACAATACGTTGTTAAAATAACACCCAACAAGCAAAAAGGATTCAAAAATTCCATTCCATTCGATGATAATGTATTGAATGTACTGTTGTTGATTTTTGATTTTCATTTGTTATATCAGCGAAGATGCCAAAGGTCATTGCAGTTTTGATCTTTTATATTACCTTTTAATGAGTAATAATAAAAATAAACACAGATACTTAAACTAATTAAAAATACGTCGACAAATATTAATACAGCGACGGTTTATTAGACCGAAAATGTTACGGTTTATTAGACTTCGTCTTTCAAAATTGTTGCGTCTGCGCCGTCTTCCATTTGATGCTGAAAAATGGCTGATTTTTCTTAATTTTTACCTTTATACAAATTCAAATTGTCGTTTTAAACGTCATTTCAGTCTTCATGTAGAACAACCTACTTAAAATGTTTCACAATTCATACATGGAAATTTATAAACATCATTGCTCTGTTCCATAATATTATGGAACAAAATAACAAAAGAAAAATCTTTTAATATGATTCTAGAATTTTAGAAAGAATTCTTCAATTCAAATAAAGAGGACTGCAGATTTCTCCGTCCGATTTGATTTTGTAATCTTTTCTGTGATTGGAGAACGTCGGTGATTTTTTTTTTTTTTTTTAAACAATACTTGAGAACGTTTGCTCGTAGACGAACTAATTATCTCATTATCTATTGTTTGTTGTTTCAGTATTGTCAGCGCCGCTTTACAATCAGTCCATGCAGTTTTTGATGTTTATCTTTATTATTTATGATGATTACAATTCATAAACAAGATAATGTATTCTAGTCCTCAAACTGATCTTCTTTTGTCTTTTGCCAAGAAATGGCATTTACAAAACTGGGAAATTTTCTTACAAATAGCGTAAATCGCGTTTCATTGCTCAAAATTAAAAAAAAAAAAAAAAATCTTCGTGTCTTCTACAACATTGATTTGACATTGGAAACTATCATTCGTCAACCTCAACTCTCTATTTCAACACTTGATGTTAATCTTCTTACAGTTATTTGTTAATAACATATAATAATTTTTGAAGAAACCTTCGTTCATTATTTATTTTTTTAAGATTTAAGAAATCTAGAAAAAATTATAGAAGTGTTCTGGAGAACAGCGTAAAATTGTAAAGTTATAAAGGCAGGAAAAGCGCCACAACACTAGAGGGGCCAAAATAAATTTTAAAAATCAATTCTCTGTTCCGAACACATAAAAGAATGATTCAACTTATTCCAAACTTCCATCTACTCTATTCCACTATTGTGTTTGTCAATAAAAAAAAAAAAAGTTAGCAAATAATCGTGACGTCACCGTAGCATCCGATGATTTTCACATTGTACACGATTTTCCATTGGCTAGCCCCATCCAGCACTTCATTGGCCCAAACAATTTTAAATTAATTTCATTGGTTTATTTTTTTTATATAAGTCCATGTATCTTTTGTAATTGTTTAGTCGATAAAGCCTGGTCGCAAAGGCAAAACCGGTCGTCTGTAAATTTTTTTAATATTTTAAAACTTTTTAACTTTTTATTTGAAGTGTCGGTGTCAACTTTGTATGTTTAAAAGCACACGTTAAAATTTCAATCAATAATTATGGGGATGGATGTGTCAACAATCTTTTTTGCACAAAGAGGTCAGATGCGGTCTTGCTCACGGACGTGTGCTGTCCATAATAACTGTCCTTATATGACGGATGTAAATAAATGGCCATTTCTCGTTCTGTGTATTAAAATTTCTCACAAACATTTTTTTTCATTGAATTAACGTCATTCTATATAAACCTATATAAACGTCCTGTCAAAGCAATGCGGACAGTTTAGTTATGTTAATAAGTTTCGTGTCCAGACATTACTTTGTTGTCACGAGAGCAAGCGTAGATGTAGCGTTTTATTCGATTTAGATGGTGTTGTTTTTTTCTCGTAGCATTACAGTGATGATCAAGAACTAACAGGGCATTCAGGAGTACGTGCTATACAGAAATCTTAATTGCATTTCAACAGCTAAGTAAGTTCCCTTCAAAAAAATCGTACATTTTTTTTTCTTTTGATGTTTTCAGATTCATTAATTTTTTTTTAAGTTTGTCAAGATGGAGATTGATCGTGAAATATGAGTAAAAAGTTTTTCTGTGTTTATTATGCGGGTTCCATTCCTTAGTTTGAGCTTCTTTCTTCTCGTTCCTTCTCCATTTGTCCGTCAACGGAAGTAATGATTAAACGGCACTTTTCTGACTTCCTCCGTCCCTAATGCACTTCTCCTCCTTGAATTATTGAATCTTCCTTCACCGGAGACACGTTGAATTCTTTCTTTCTTCTTTTTTTTTTTATTTTCTTCGTGTTCGTTTTTCTTATGTAGAGATTTTTCTTTTTTATTGCCGCAATGCAGTTGAGGTTCATCAGAAGTTATTTCAGAGGCCAATTACATTACTCGAGAATTGACTTTGATTCTACTTATCAATAACAGACTCGGAAGAAACGAAGAAATTCGTTAAGTGCTAAGAAAAGTAGGAAAGGAATGAAGAAAATTCACATTCATCTCATTATCCACCACACACCAACTTCAGTTTTAGTTTCTTTGGGAAATGGAAGATTGAGTTATTCGATTTTAAGTAAGATATGATTGTTTTAAGTAAACAATACCTTCGATATAGAACTGAAATGATTCCGATTCATTAATAATTATATGTGGATAGCAGCAATAGCATATTGGAATAAGGGAATTCACCCTTCAAGCACCAATATAAGCAAAAACCGACTCTTGCTTCTAATTTCGTCACTGATGGGGAATCGGGAACAGCTGTTTCACCGTTGTTATGGATCTTCAGCAAGATTTACCCCTCAATGACAAGATCGGATAGCATGAAAGGCAATGGAACCCAAAACCGCTCCCGGCAATGGAATCCAACGCAAACAAATAAAGAAATTGCTTGTATTAAAACAGGCTTTTCTAAATATGACCCTCAACTTTCGGGTACCAAGTGGCATTAAACTATAAAGAAACTGCCACAAGAATGTATGATTAATCATAAGAAAAGTATTTGAGCGTGATCTTATCATTGAGGGGTAACCAATGGTGAACTCCTGTTCCAGTTTCCCATCAATGACAAAATTAGAAGCATGAATTGGTTTTTCTTTATGTAGGTGAATGATGGGTGATTTCTTTTATTCCAACATTTTATCTGCACAAAAATTACTTATCTTAGCATTAGAATATCTTTCGAATTCAGTGCAGTTTCTGAAATAACTTCTGTGGCCCGAATTGGAAGCCATACAGAGTTAAATAGCTCTCGTCATGGCTTTAATATGGAACCACTGATGTAAAAAGTATATGCGGTTGCATTGAAATCTAGAAATTCACTTAAAATCAAAATAATAATAAAATACTTTGATAACAAAAGATACTTTATTTCTTTAAGCACGACTGTTTATATCAGAATTTACATTATAGACAAATAATAATAATAATAAGAGGTCACACTGTTTGATATAGCTGTGCCATTGAACCACAACCTTCATAAAGTGTATGCCAGCAACAGTAATAAATACACAGATTTGGCCATTGAAATAAAGCAGATGTGGAAACTCAGAGCAGTTCACATTCTGCCAATAGTTATATCATGGGTTTTAGAATTTTTCCCAATTAACACCATCAGACAACTGGGATTTCTAGAAGCAAGACACGTGGCAAAGGAAATGCAGAAATGTATTTTAAGTCTCGTGTCACATTGTCAGAAGATTTCTTAGTTTGGAATAACTTGGGTGCACTTGACAACTGTCTGTGCCTTTATTTATATCCATTAGATTAAAATGAGAAAAAAGAATAATACCTTGCATTTCTAAAAAAAAACCCAAATAGATCTATTATTATTATTACTTTTTGAGACAAATATTCTTTTTTTTTTTTTTTTAAAGATAAATTTTCAGATTCAAAACATTTTTTTTTTCAAATATATGTATAGTTTTAAAGATTTATAAATATATATATATAAGAAGACTTTTTACATTATGTTATGAATTTATACATCTGTAAATAAAAGTAGTAATTTTTTTTCAATGAATTGGAAATATTTAGTGTAATACATAAAAATTCCATTAAATATTTTCGAATAATTTGAATTTATATAAATATTAAACAAAAATATTCCCAAAATCATTGAAAAAAAAATTGTCAACTTTTCTCAATTATAGTAAATTGGCAAAATGAAAACAAAACTGAAACGTTGCTCATATTTTTTTTTTTCGACGAACAAACTGCAACCAGACCTTAACATTTTTATTTTATTTGTCTGTTTCAACAAGATTTAAATCTTGAATTGCCTTCTAGAAAAACCATCTCGTTCCTATTCTAACCTGAATGGCATTTATTGGTAAACTTTCCGATCCAAAAAAGTTGGAATAAAATGAAGAATCCAATGGACAAATAAACAAATGGAAATATTAAAACTTCCAAGTTAACTCCTTTTTTTTCTTCTGGAAACAAACTATAAAGGGAAAAAAATGTAGTTTGTACTAAAATAATTTCCATATTTTTATTTCTTTTATACAAATGTAATAATGAATTTTATATAGCATAATTAAAACTTTTTAGGTGTATCGTGAAGATTTGAAATATAGTTAACGCCTGTACACTTGACTATTAAAAAAATTTTATAGTTAAAAATTACATAAAAAATTAAAATTTAAAAGATTAAAAACATGCAATGACCAAGGTTTCTTTGCCGAGAGGAAATGTTTTCAATAATTTGAAATTTTTAATCTTTTAAATTTTAATTTTTTAAGTAATTTTTAACAATAAAATTTTTTTAATAGTCAAGTGTACAGGCATTAACTATATTATAAATTTTATATAGCATTTCATTATAGTGTTGATCTTACGAAACTTATAAAACACCTGCAAAGTAACTTAACCCTTTGTACACTGAATACGAAATTAACGAATTATGATGTTGCTGCTGTGGTTGAAACACTTGCAAAGCAGGGGAGTCCATTCCTGTAAGCGGGAATTTCAATTAAATGTAATTGAAATGTCAAACGGAATGTAAATACCTTAAAACGAAAGTTCCTTGTTTTCGAGACCAACTACATTCATTATTTACGGCTCGTTTTTCAACCGGAAGCAAAGGCGACTACCTGTGCGCTTCTATTGATCGTGCTGACAGGTTAGCAACAGCACAGAATGAAAGATGAGTTCCAAGTTGACGAACCTACAAGACGTAGTTCTCGTCACTGGTTGCTTCGGGGGCCACGTAATCCGGTTAAACCGGAGATGTGAAATCAATTAAAGTTCGGGTGTATTTGTCTTAAAAATAAATACACAATTAAACTATTGCGTTATTTTATTCAATGTATTAAATTATTATAAGTTATATACCATTAAAAAAAAGAGTAACTTTTTTTGTTGAAGCCTAGAAGTTCGGCAATTTACCGCGTAGTTTCGCCATTTTTTTTTATCAGCATCACATCAACGGGGAAAGCTGATGACTGCTGCTCCACACAGCATAATGCCGCTTCTAAAACTTTCATTGTATCTGAAATACGTGCGTTACCGATACCAAATAACGAAACACGTGTTGTTGTTTTTTTTTATTTTTAGCTCTTTTTTACATTTTAAAGATAAAAAAAAATTCGGCCGGTTAATGCGGAGATCCGGTTAAACGAAGTTCGGTTAAGAGGGTGTCTACTGTACTCATTTTTTTATCTAAAAGTAGAATTTAAAATTGCATCCGTTGAAAGATTATCACTAGAAATTTATTAGTCCAACCCAGTAAGATGTCCGTCCCATTCGGTTGATAATTGCAGAAGTCTTTACTTCCGGCGCTGCCAAACCTCCAAGATTTTTGGCATGATTACAGATAGATCTCGAATGCCATATATAGCAGTGTTTCTTAATCGTTTTTTGCTTCACGGCACACTTTTCCTATTTGCAGAACTCCTGCGGCTTTCAAAACCTTGTTATTAAAATTCCACGGCACACCAAACTTTTTCACTATTTTATTGGATTGTAATACAATCCTTTGAAAAATATCTACGATTAACAAATGAATATTACAGTCTATTTTAAACATTAAAAATACTCAAAATTATATTTTTTTTTGATGATTTGAAAAATGAATCTTTATTACAATAAAAGTTAAATTTGTGTTGGCCCAGATTGTTTGATGTCTAAAATTTATTCTAGATAAAAAAGTTCAGGGCTAATAAGGGGACCTCGGCAACTTAGACATGAGGTTATTGATAAAAAAAGTGGCTCTTTGGCTACTATGCGTTTTAGAAAGGCAGAGATACCACTGCCGGACGATTTTACTCCGCAGAGGGGTGATACGCTGAGATGGGTACTTTCCTAAGAAATTCTTTTGGACATTTTCGCTTTTAAGAAAAAAACGACGAGCATTTTTGCAATAGTATTTATTCTTTCCATAATTCTTTCCCGAAAAGCGCAAATAGAACGCAGCTACTAGCAAACTAACACTATAAAAAGTAAACATCCCATTTTTATTAAACGTTCTTTAACGTGCGGAGTGAATTAATCAAGAAACACAATGGACACGCACAAACTACGCAAAGAATTCGCACCCCGAGCTGTCATCGGGAAGAGACTGGGACGGACCGTTTCGCCCTTATTCTGAGCTTGTTATCGCCCTTGTTTCGCCCTTGTTCTGAGCTGATGAGACCTAATAAGGGCGAAACGGTCCGTCCCAGTCTCTTCACGATGACAGCTCGGGGGTGCGAATCCTTTTAGTAGTTTGTGCGTGTCCACTGTGTTTCTTGAGTAAACATCCCATCTTTGTTTCTCCTCGCCCCTATTTTGAAGAAATCGAAGGAGACCTGACTCATGCGCAAAAGCGTTGAAGGCTCTCGTTAACCAAACCGAATAGTAAATCTCGATCTACGAATCTCGTTATGCAAGTCGTTTGCCCGTAATATTTCTCGTTTGACCTGCAGCGCCATCTGAATGTGAAAAGGTCAAACTGCATCAAGGTGTGTTGTGGACTCCAACAGTCAGATTTTTCTAGTGAATCTATAACAAATTTACATCTGAACAATAAAGAGACAGATTGATCTGTATTAAAAGTGAATAATCTTTAATTGATGTATTTATTTATTGATTATAACCCATTGAAAATTGGAAGTAAAAGTGATCTAAAGTTTGCCCCCCCCCCCCGAAAAATTGGGTGAAGCAGTGATTAATCCTCCCTAAAGGGAAATATCCTGTGCCACAATATAATAAGTTTTCTCGGATTTACACACAGTATTTTCCCGATCTGTGAACATGAACAGAAAAACACGTAAATGTTCGCATGACTGGCGATCGACTGGATGAATTTATTTACGAAATAGACTGATACGCTGTAACGGAGTGTTATAATATCCATTTTATTTCATAATTTCAGTTTACATTTATCCAGAAATGTAATAAAGAAATTATGAAATGGCGCTCCAGGTCAAACGAGAAATCTTACGGGCAAACCGCTTATATAACGAGATTCATAGACAGGTTATCCAAAACGCAACTTTATCAATAATCTCGTCTAAGTTGCTAAGTTCCCTTGTGAGTAAGAAGCTACAGTGAAGCCTCCACTAACGGACACTCCCGAAAAGCGGACAATTTTGCAATCCCCAGTCCCTTAATACAGACGTTTCCATGTATTGACCTCCGATTAGCGGACACGCCCAAAAACGGACAACATTCTACAGAAAACGAACGATCTTGTGTTGCTTTTCAAAAGCAATAGAATCAGGCTACAGTAATTCGTAGCGTCCAGAGGAAATTTTGAAATTATGGATCACGAACTCCAACGAAAACTCCAAACACATCAAAGTTCGGAAACAGAGACAATTGCGATCGACTCTATTGTCTTCGATTAGTTTTGCGCTGCACGAGCAAAAAACATTCCCATGAGTGGGTCATTATTGCAAGAAAAGGCGTTGGAAGCAAAGGGGACTCTGAAGGCCTTGCAAAGTTAAAGATTTAAATATTCATATTGAGAAACATGTTTTCAATGCAAAAAAGAAATGTCAAACTCTGTTAACTGATTACTTTAGTTAATAAAATTAATTTTCTAATCCGTTTCTCTTACTTAAAATAAAGAAAAAAATAGTACTGTAATTAATTTTGTCATTATTTTAAGTAAGACTAATGTAATAGTATTCATTTAAAAAGGAAAATAGTAAACAGTTTGCAATTGTTCATATTTTCTCATAGGGCGATATTAATTGTAGAATTTAAGATTGTACGTAATTTTTCATTAAATGACATGATATAAGCTAAAAAATGAAAAAAAGATAGTCCTCCCCAATAGCGGACACCTCCCAATAACGGACGAAACTTCCGGTCCCGTGACTGTCCGCTATTCGGAGGTTTCACTGTATATGGTAAAATCGATGAAATCTTAGCATTTTCTTGCGGCACACCAAAGGCGTCTTCACTGCACAACACTGTGTCTCTGCAGAGAAGTCGGTTTGACGTTCTAGTTAGCATGATTCGTGACCTGGTTTAAGCTACGATTACAACCGCAGCCGTCAGAAGTCCTTGTGAGGGTTTTATGATGCCTACGAATGGTCGGAATTGTCTCCTAACTTTATTTTTTAACCCTTTATATTGTAGAATTAAAATATATTTTAACTTACAAACATAACTCTGTTAGTGATGTATGTTAATTACGAACTTAGTAAATATGAACCATAGAGGAATTACAGAAAGAAAGTTTATACTTTTTTTTTTTTTTTTTTTTAGTGTAATAAAATTGTTTGACTGTTTAAATTTTTGTTTTTTACTAAAAAGAAATATCATTTAAACTTAAAAGTATATCTTAAAATATTACTGAAATGAAAATATCCACTGCTCACAGACGTCATATTTCCTACTTTTTAGCTATTTTCTTTTGTTTGTTCCACTCTTTTCTTTTAGCTGAATAAAGATAAAGCTAAAACCTTCAAAGGTAATCTGATGTTTTTGACAATGGAAGAACCACAAAGCCAATAGAGATAAAAAAAAACCAACAACAACGATGGCAACCGGATATTTCATATCTTTGAGAATTGCTTTCGGAATGTAAGTCGAAAAGAGAAACTAGAGCAAGAGAAAAACAAGAAAAACAAGCTAAGAACCAAAGAATAGCAGCAACTTAAGTTGGTTTCGGAAAATATTGATCCGATATCTCTTTAGCGTTGCTATACAGGCTATGTAATGTATATCTATGTCATGTGACAGAGAAAAATAGGTTGAGATACTGAATTTCTTGCTTCTGCCTTTAGTCAAACGTCTGCAGACAAACTGTTGATGGATGTTTAGCAATGTGGGAGGGTGCGATTCAGTCGCATCCCATAAATACTGTTTTGTTGTTTTGTATTTTGCTTTGGTCTATTTTCGTAAGAATGTGAAGTTCGTTAGATCACTCAGTCTATTGTGGGCGTGTACGAATGAGAGACCTCTAATAACTTTTGAATGGCTACAGGGATCTTCATGAAACTTGGTACGCACTTTCGGGCAACTACAGACTAAAGACTACAGTTCAGTTTATGAAAGAAGAGCTTTTGATGACGTAATTTCCTTATGGATTGACGTTTCTAGGACGTATTAGCCATCTATTGCTAAACTCCGTAACTGAAATCGTATAAACATTACGAAAACATTCTGGTTTTTGTATTTTCTACAATTACGAATACATTTCTATATTATTGTTATTATTATTTTAATAATTTAATGGGTTCCACACTATTCCCCTTGCTTGGCTATGCAAAGTTTGTCCTTTCTTGGTCACGCTTATACGATCACAAAACGACGCCATCTTGGACTGACTACTCGGATTTCCAGTTGATGACGTCATGACTGGTGACGTTGGTTCCAGACAAAATCGATCGCTACGTCATGACCATATATGGCAAACCCTTCTTTTTTCTGAAAAATACTATAGGGACGATGTAACTTTTATATTTGAAATCTTTTCCAAATGGGACCTTGTCGATAAATTAGCGCGAACCATCCGTTAATCCCGTTGGTCACGTGATATCACGAGATGCCTGACGTCATGCGACCCTAAGGGCCGCTTACTTTCTTTTTTTGGGTTTAATTTTACTTTTCAGAAAATTAAAAATTTATACTGTTTATAATCAGAAATTATTATAATTTGAATATAAATATAAGTTTTGTTTGTTTCGTCGTTTTCACTAATTTTAAAAAAAGGAAAAAAAATGAAGAAATGTTAAGAAATATTCTTTTTTTTTTTTTGGATAATAGGATTTTAGTTCTCACAAATTGTTTATTATAATTTTTTTTCAGTTATTGTAGAGTTAGAATTGAAACAAAACCGACATCCATGTTATTGTTATAAAGTTGTCAATAGCGCGAAGATGTATTTGAAATAAATCTTTAAGCTTCTATCAAAATTCGTTTAATACGAAGCGAGCACTCTTGAGCAATCACATCATACTAAATTTCTATGAAAATACACGAATTAAGAGATGAATTATTGATTGAAAAATGGTTATTTTAAAATGACAGTAAGGCCTACAATTTTATCTCTTGTGATATATCATGATAGTATTTAGGGATCTTACGAACAAGAGTTGTTCAAAGTGTGAGCACAAACAGACAGACAGAATAATTTATACAACAGCCTTACATTTTTGAGAAACATAATTCTCCCCTAAGTATGGAAAAAAATATTAAATCCTTGTATCAGTTTAGATCAGCAATAGATTTTGATATTCAAAATACAGTTTTGTATTTTTCTTCGAAAGGCTTGTGGGTATAAAATCACGAACATAGAATAGGAAGAAGTGGAAAAAATGAAGACGATTAAAACGTAAGCCACTTCTATGAATCGAATCAGATTTAAATCTAGCTCTTAAGTCGCCGCCAAAACTACTCGATAACGCCTGAACAAATGATAAGTTCAGAATGGTATTTTTTTTTTGTTTTATTTTGCAATATCTGTAAGCATGAGCAGATAACGATTTATTATCATTTTCAATCGGAAGTTGCTATTTACCATCAATGATAAGTTAATAGCTTCTCTTCCAATGACTTTCTGTTGAAATTTTTATCATCTCTCATATCCGCAAAAAGGCAATTGATTCATAAAGGTAGAAACGGATGTCTTTCTTGTAAGAATCGAAGTTTCCTCACTCACTAGTTTTGGGTTCTTTTTACCACAGACTGACGAGAAAAGACAAATGTTAGATTCAAACCTAACATATCCATAACATATATTAAAAAAAAGGCGTATAAACGCACACTAATTAAAGGTTCACTGAGCTATTTTTGGATATTTTGTACCGGGAATCCAAGACGGATCGTTTCGAGATTCCTATCTCTCATCGGTTGTGTTCGCCCACTACTCAATAGCTCAGTGGAACAAAAAAACTCAGTGAACCTTTAATTTGTGTGCGTTTTATACCTTTTTGTGTAATTATATCGTCATTAATGCATGTTAAATTTGTCCATTAATATATATTACAGGCAATATGAGGTTTCTGTAAGAATAGGCTCGTTTCTGTAAGAATATAACTCTGGTTCGACAAATAGTTTCTGGTTCGACAATTATTTTTGATAGAAAACCAATCCAAGTTCATTCTATGTCTGTTATATTTATCATAAAAATAAAATACTTATTAATATTATAAATAAGAAGGTAATTTCGTAGTCAGGACTCTTTTAATTGAAAATATTCTATTCAATGGTTTAAAAAACGATTGTGTTTTTATTAGTTTATCTTTCTTTGAGTTGAAAACGGGATAGTTAATATGTTTTTATTACTTTACGGTGAATTTTTATTTGTAAAAACTACCAGCACTTTTTTAGTAGTTTTATAAATTAGTTCCCTAATTGACTTGAATCAATTAAGTTAAGGCAGAAAAGCGAACCCCATTTCCACGGAGTTTTTATTGTCATCGAGTCATCAATAGACGGCAATAAAAGAACAAATGACTTTGAAATAGATTCTTATTTCGAAATTTGATATGTGGCTGCAATGGGACAATAAATGTCATCTGTGGCTTTGGGTCTTTGTTCTGAACCAACTCAATTCACTTCAGAATAAAGAAAAAAATCCACAGACTATCTTACAAAGCCCTCTTATAAAATAAAAATAAAAAAATTACTACAAACACTTCGTTAATTAAGAATGTAACGCGCGTTGAATATATTTACGAAATGAGTAAAACATTGACACACACATGTAGGGAATAATAATAATGTTTATTAATGTTTATTAATATTAATGTTTATTAATATTAATGTTTATTAATATTAATGTTTATTATTTATAATAATGTTTATAATGTTTATTAATGTTTATTATTAATGTTTAATATCAATAATGTTTATTTATAATGTTTATTAAGTTATGACAAAAAGATTATATTACATAATGGGCTTGAGGGCCGGACGTTTCGACATCGTAAGCGGATTGTCATTTCTTTTCGGTTACGACTCCGTTGAGACAATCCGCTTAGGATGTCGAAACATCTGGTCCTCAAGCCTTTAATGTAATGTATTTTTTTTTTCGTAATTTTTAATATACATTATTGTTTCCTATAAGTGTGTTGTTGTTTTACTCATTTCATAAATACCCAAGTATTCGCGGAATAAAAAAAAAGGATTTTCTAATCTTTTAAGTTCAACTTAAAGCGCAACTTCTCTATTGGAAGGTTCTTAAAACGAAAAATAAAAACAAAATGAAATAAGAGATCTCTATTTACTTAACACAAAACACACTTACAGTCGTTTGAAGTTGTCGACAAATACGCTTTCTTACAAACTAGAAACTATCATGTTTTGTGAATTAATCGAAACTTTAAATTTACAAACTTTATAGTAAGAAAACATAAAACGTAAATATTGTAGGTTGGTCAATAAATATTAGAATTGAAGCGAATGTTGCGAGATGCTTTTATTCCTCAAACACGCAACCATTCCTTTGATCTTATTAAAAAAAAAGCTATCTGCGGCCATTCTCTTGCCCATGTGTTAAAAATTGCCGCAATCGGCCGTGTAGTTTCGGGGGAGACATTTAAAAATAGTATCCTCCGATTTTCCGATAGAAATTATGCTTTTTGCGATCCAATAATATCTGTATTCAGGAAAATTGAAAGGTAAAATTAGAAGGTTTTATTGCGTTATAGCAGTTTTATTAAAGTACTAGACGGGTACCGTCGCTTCGCTCCGGAACCCTTGCAAGTATAGCATTAAAAAAAAAAACTCTTTATTTATTTAGCAAATAAATATGGAGATTGGAGCAAATTAATTAGCAAATTAATACACGACTTCCCAGCTCGTTGTGGGTTTCTCCGCTTAACTCAGGTGTATTGCGCGTTGGCACTCACGCGGAAGGTTGCCGCAAAAACACTTCATTTTTGCATGTATCTTCCAAACGCAGAAACGTTTGTGAATGACTGATATACCGTTCGATAGAACTTTCAAATACCAACATTTTCTCAATATAATGTTCTCTTCCAACTTTTATACTTTTCGTTTAAATTGAGGAAAAGTCAAATTTTGACCCTTTAAAAGGCGCCATCTTGGAAACCAAAACCTTTTTTCGAAAGATTTTTGGCGCATTTTGTTTGCCTTAAAAAGCTCTACATTTTATCCATTTACATGACCAATCTATCTCTTATAGTTTGGTCACAAAATTAGAAAAACGTAAAGTTATGATAATGATAGACAGAATAACGCTTGTATATAATATAATATTCTGTTTTCGTTTATGTTTACGCCTCGTTTCATGAAAAATTTCGACCAAAATCCCTTTCTCAGGATCTGTCCACATTGTTGCTCTGAAACTATCTAGTTGTGCTGTAATTGGCTACGATTGACCATAAAGAAACAGTGATTCGCCGGCTTTCGATTCTCCTAATAAAAGCTGGCGTTTCTAGGGAACTCATCGCCCAACTGCGCAACATTTCCCGCAAAAGAGAGGAAGAAGGCGGAAGAGAGAGAAAAAAAAAAACCCTCCCATCTGTTGATTCATTTCTTGTCTCGGGAGGATTGAGTCGCAAGATCGATAAAGAGTTTCATGTTTACGCCGTGACAATATCACTCGGTTAGGTTTTAAAGCAGCGTTCGCATAGATTGCAACCATTCACTGATTTAAGAAAATAACAAAGTGGAAAAAATGATAAGGGAATGGAAAAACCGAAATTCTGAATGATAAAAAGCGGTTCGATCAGTCTGGCCATATGGGTCAGTAGGTTTTCAAAATTTCTCGTGCAGAAAAAATGATAATTTTTTACAATTCATTTTCAGGAAACAATAAAAAAATAAAACTTACATAGTAGATGACTGTGAAGTTTGTAATATACACACTATATATGATAATAGCGTTTGTAGGGGAGTCTTTCCTTTGTTTTAGCATACGCTTATGTAGGGGAGTCCCCCCCCCCTTGTTTTTAGTATAGGCGTAAGTAGGGGAGTCCCTCCTTTGTTTTAGCATATGCGTATGTAGGGGAGCCCCCCCCCCCTTGTTTTTAACATAGGCTTATGTAGGGGAGCCCCCCTTGTTTTTAACATAGGCTTATGTAGGGGAGCCCCTCCCTTGCTTTTAGTATAGGCGTAAGTAGGGGAGTTCCTCCTTTGTTTTAGCATATGCTTATGTAGGCGAG
>JAFIDM010000002.1:50110344-50136787 GCA_023159025.1 Thereuonema tuberculata
CATAGGCTTATGTAGGGGAGTCCCCCCTTTGTTTTAGCATATGCTTATGTAGGGGAGCCCCCCCCCCTTGTTTTTAACATAGGCTTATGTAGGGGAGTCCCCCCTTTGTTTTAGCATATGCTTATGTAGGGGAGCCCCCCCTTGTTTTTAACATAGGCTTATGTAGGGGAGTCCCCCCCCTTGTTTTTAACATAGGCTTATGTAAGGGAGCCCCCCCCCCCCTTGTTTTTAACATAGGCTTATGTAGGGGAGCCCCCCCCTTGTTTTTAGTATATGCGTATGTAGGGGAGTCCCCCTTTGTTTTAGCATACGCTTATGTAGGGGGAGCCCCCTCCCTTCCCATAAAAAAAAAACAAAAAAACAAAAACGAAACGTAAAGAGTAGTTTCTTTTGTTTGTTTGGATGGTTGAGTTGGAGGAACCTTGTCTGTCTCTCCCCTCCCCATTCTCTTGGGTTTTTAAGACGACATTTTATTTATTTTTTCTGCTTGTTTTATTCGAGACTGACTCCCTAATTTGACCCCCTCCGAAACAAAATCCTACGTCCACCCTAGTTTTCAGGATGACGGAAATAACGCAATAAAAGTAGAAATTCCGAAAAAATAATCAATTGAGTTTGGACAAGAGAAGAACGATAGAGAATCGAACTCTTCTTTTGTATCATGGAATACCCGAGATCCAAGTATTTTGGCCATTTTTCGGCCCATAGCTCTTTGCCCTAATCGTTCAATATTTGTACCAAAAACAAATTAATATCTCTTTACAGGAATCGAAAGGCCGCGCGGTTGTCGTTGTCGTTACGACGTTGGCCTCTCACCTCTCAGTACCGGGGTTCGGTTCTCATGTGGATTTAGTGACGTTCCACGCTGGGCAGGTTTTCTCGGGGTTCTCCCGTTTCCCTTGCACTTCTCCCCCGATACTTTCTCAGTCTTTCTCTCTATCTGTTGTTACTTCTGTGTCGTTACAATAGACTTCTGGTCGCAGTGCTCAGCTTCCCTGCCGCCCACATAAACATAAACATACATGAATCGAAACCCCCAACTAAGGTTTACAGAAAGACAAATATTAGCTCCCAACTAAGGTTTACAACTAAATAGTGCTTCAGCATGCACTTACGGAAAGACAAATATTAGACCTGCAATGCCCCCAACTAAGGTTTACAGCTAAACAGTGCTTTAATATAGACTTATGGAAACACAAATATTAGACATTGAATGCCTGCGGTAACTAGTTGTTGTAAATGTTATTCAAATATTTATCAACTTATTCGCGTGTACTGGCTTGATTTTTTGAGATTCAACATGTAATTCAGATTGGCAGAATCTTGATGGTTCATTTTACTGTTTTTGACTAAGGTAGAAAAGTGAATCTAAGTTCACTCTGTGTTTATTACATCAATCGTAGAAATACGATAAAGAAAGTTCTTAAAGGTTCTTGAAAGAGTAATTTCATAATTAGGATCCATTAATATTAAAAACATTGGTTTCTAATGGCTGCTTTCCGCGCTCTCGAAAAATTGACTCAAAGGCGCTCGAAAATATGCCGTTTACCAGTTGCAGCTTGGATGAAAAGTAATCGCTTTACACGTGTGAGCGGCAAATCGCGTTTTGCTCTCGTTTAGATCGTGATTAAGAATGCTTGTCGGCGAAGCGACAAAAAAGTTGATTTGGCAGCTTTGTTTTGCTCTTAATTCTCATCTCATTTCACAGCAGAGATAAAGAATAAGATAAAAAGACAAAATCCCGGTGAAAGAGAATGTGGTGAAGGAAGACATGGATTGAAACCACGAGCAAAGAATATCCAGATTTCAGCGGGTGAAGTTAACACGGTCGTAGTTTTTAAGTAAATTTTCTCGCCGCCAAGCGAAAAAATATTTCTGGTATTTGTCTGAATTTTGAACTTGTTTTATTTAGAGCAATGGGCAAGTGGTAGGTTTTCGAGCCACTTCAGGCAAGTTTTCAGGAGCGTGTAAAGCAGCCATTACGAAACTAAATTGAAAACAGAACATTAACACATCCAGACATAGGTTTTTCAATCAGACACATTAATGAAGAAAAACATCAGTAAAAACCTTGGGAGGAAGTTTCCTTTGCTTTCAAATGGGTTATGTGTTTTTAATTGAGGGCTTGATGACTATTTAGGTTAGTAATTGTGCTCGAGAATTCTCATTTCTCGAGATTCGAAAAAAAAAAATAATTCTCGAAAATTATTACCAGTTATTATAATTCATGATACAGTATTATTTAACTGTGTAGAAAATAAAGAAATTTTCTTACGGTATCTCCCTGCGAATTTCCGTATTCTATTTTTGAAAAAGAAGTCTCTATTAAATACATTTGAAATAAAAGTTGATAACCGAGATCTGTTTTTAAAAAAGAAGATAGAATTCAAAATCCTCATCACTGATACTGATGCATTATTTTTTCTCTAATTTCTCTTAAACAATCGAGTTTTAAAAAAGAAAATAGAGTTGTAAAAAGCTTTATTTACCTCACTACTGGCCTTTGGTGTCGCGGGAAGTAAGGCTCCCGGCGTTCGTGACCAACTGGACTAAGTTGAGGTCGGGTGGTCAGCGCGACGTCCCATTCGCCTGTAACCTCCCGCAAAGAAACCCGGTAGCCATTTAATAGAGATTTGGGTCGACCCTAAGAGCTGTGTGGAGCTGCGTTGAAAACCTTCCCACCTGCACCGCGATCGAAATTGAATCCGGCTCCTCTAGACCGCGTCAAGTGGCCTTACTACTTGGCTATCGGGCCCAGAAAATAGTGTGTACGAAAACCTATATTTCATATTACCTTAAAAATACTTCAACTACCTAAACATTTTATATTTGCTTTCATATGCAACATAAAGTAACCTTTCTCTAGAATTCTCGAGATGATCAAAAATAAATAAATAAATAAATAAATAAATAAATAAATAACACGTGTTGTAAATAGTTTAAGGTGAAATCTTTAATATTATTGTCCAAATACTCTTTTCAGTGAAAACGGTAAAAAGGAAAAGGGGTCCATTTGAAGAGATTAATTTAAAAGTTAAATATTAAAACTTAAAGCAAACTTTTTAAGAGTTGTTCTTCTAAAAACAGAGTATTAAATATTTAGTTTCAATTTATTGAGTAGTCCAGATCAGCGTTTCTTAACCGATGGATGTTCTGGAGGTGGTCTGTTTGTCATTAAATACTTTGTTACAAGCTCTTATCTCGAATAAGTTCTAAATTTTGGGCCAACAGAAATAAGAAATACATTCTGTATCCTTCCAACAATGAAGATTAAAAAAATTATTAATTAATTTTCAAATGATCTTACAAAATATTTCAAGAAATTCGTAAGTGTTATCCAAAGAACTGGCGAGAACTCTATAACTACAGGAATAAGGATCAATACAAATCCATAATATATCAGCACAATACTACAACTTCCCACACTCCTAACTTTGAGCAAATTCAAATAATAGACCATGTCAATTCTATTTTCTCTCTCATCTTGCGGGAGTCTTGGTAGATCGCCAATTCTCCCACAATTAATAGCGAATTATCCAAAAGACTATCAAAAATTATTTAAACCTCCCATTCCCTATCAATATCACAGTTGAGAAAAGCCTACCGGTAGGCTGAAACGTCCTGACGTTTTGTAATGTTTTTTGTACGATGCAAATTACTTAAGTAATTTTAGTATCCATGTATTTTACAGGGATCTCGCCAATACTTTGGATTTATATCTTTATCCCTTTCTTGTGCATTGTAAGTGTTATGTTCTTTTGTTAAACGTAGGTGTTTTTGTTTCAAGGGATTCAATTAAAACAATAAAAGCAGTGAAAGACGTTTGATGTGATTAGAGGAACAAGGTTGGTTATGCCGCGGGATTTCTGTAAACATAAAAATGCGCTTGAAGCGAAAAAAAGTTGAGAAGCACTGGTCGAGATCAGCAGTTTTTAATGTTTTTCCTTGGATTCTTCGAGAGAAAAAAACAAAAACAAAGCAAAAACACACACATGAAATAGATTGTTAACCTGTAATACGTGTGACAGTTTCGAACTCTAACGGTTCTCTAACGTACTTAAAATAAGAATGAATTGTTACATTGTCTAAAAGTAAAGTTACAAATTTTTAAAATTAAAATAAATTACAAAATGAACAATATAGTCAAACTTCAGGAAATTCCAATATAATCGGAAAATGAGTTTGTTTCCAAAAAAATGACTCCTCTTTTTTCATTCTCTTAAAAAAAAAAAAAAAAAAAATTAAAAGTTTGTGGTTTTCTTTCCTCGTTGTTGTGGTAAACTTTTTGATATTGATTTCTTTTATGTTAACAAAAGAAAAAAAAACTCAGATTGTTCTCGATGACGTCGTCTTTAACCTCAGGCACTGCAAAAGGGCCACTAATTTTCCCACCAAATTGGATTAAGCATAATTAGGTAATTTTAACGGTGAGCACGTGCCAAGATCACGACCTGCTGTAATCTTCTTAACGACGTCCCTTGCGCTAAACAAATGGAATGAAAAAGACTTCTTAATGTAATAATGAAAATTAGGGATGAAAGAAGTACATTGTATAGCTTCATTAAACTAACTTGATAAATTAAAATCTTTTTTTTTTTTTCTTTTTAGTTTTTGTAAATAGATTTTCGACCATTCAGGCGTAGGTTCGTGGTCAAGGCGGTGGCCTGCCACGCGGCTGATGTGTCTGAACTTGGGTTCGAATCTCGGACCATCATGGATGTTTCCTTTTTTTCCTGTGCTTGTCTGCTTCTTCTTTCTCTCTTCAGGTTCGGAGTCATACCTGAGGAAGCCTCAATAATGTTTTGTAGTTAAAGCATTTATTAATCATTTTTCTCTGCGCGTGGCTTCATCCGATTAAAATTAATCGGATTTAGGCAACTTAAGGCAAGACTTTGAATTTAAAGTAATTTGTTGCAAATCAATTTCTTTTTAATCGTAAACAAGAATTCGGCACCTCCAAAAATTAAAATAAAACAATAAATGTACATTAAAAATAAAACACTGATTGCTAACCTCCCTTGATGTTCACTCAATACAGCGTGAAATGTCATCTTCTGAGATGTCATCTTGTAAAATTAATAACCTTATTTCAACCACTGTTGATTCTCAATTTTTTTTTTTTTTCATCACGCCTGAAGAGGATTGCAGGAAAGGCAATCGAAAAATGTCACGAGTTTTTAAAGTTTTGTATTTTTAATCTATTTGACAAATAACCAAGTAGGTTTGTAAAACCAAGTAGGGACAATGATGAAGCACGTGCCCTCATTGTTGTCCAGACAGGATTATTAGTATTGGCTGTTGGACATTCGTTATTGTTATTATTGAAACTGGTAAATCAATTTTTTTATTTTCTTTTATTTTAACAAAATTTATATGTGGGCTGTTGCGGAAGTCATGGCTTTTAAAAAATGAGCTTAGAACATCTTTTTCAATCTTGTGTTTTTCAAAAATTTCAGGGTATTTCAAAAATGTGGCATTTGTTTTACTTCCGTTAATATTGCCTCAATTTCGACGAGCCTATTCTTTTAGGGCAGCAGGTTGCCATTATGTTTCATAATGAGAAAGCGCAGCGCTGGCTACTACGAAAGTGGTAAATCATTTTTTTTTATTTTATTTTAACAATATTATAATATTATTTTAACAAATAAGCCGATATTCAAATTACCTGTGGACTGTTATGGAAGTCATGGCTTCTAAAAAAATTAGCTTAGAACATCTTTTTCAATCTTGTGTTTTTCAAAAATGTGGCATTTGTTTTACTTTTGTTTTTCAAAAATGTGGAATATTTCACGGGTCGCAACTAGTTTCTTTTTATTTGCTAAAAATAAATTTAAATCCATGTCCTCTCTTAATTTGGCTAAATCCAATTATAATCTTCAAATTAATTCACAACTTCCACAAGCAAACAATCTACCTTCGATTGTTCGTATTTGCGAAGATAGTAATTAAAATTTACAGATAATAAAGAAATTTACAGTATTTTCTTCGTGTTTTGTTTTTAAGACTTTAAAAATGAAAATTCCATATTTTCAAGAAAGTAGATTTTTATGTTTTTCAGGAACTTATTGTTGCTACGGTAACGTAGGAAATAAAGCTATTCGCTGAAAAATATAACGAACAAAATTTTATTAGGAAAGAAAAAAAATTTAGAAAATTCTATACTTTCCTAATTAAAAGATATAAATGAAATCTGTTTTCAAAAAAATTCACTTCCTGTTTTGCAAACTCGATTTGGTGAAATTTGAGTATTTCTTCACGAGTTTCGTAAATTCGCCTGAGGTATTATTTTTTTCCTGGAATCCTATTCAAATCGTAAAATGTAAATCGCAAAATAACATCACTGTTTTCATTGACTGACTATTCTCAATTTCGCGTAAATTCTTCTCGTATCCGAATACGAAAACAGGAAGCTGTCGTCATGGCAACGTCGCTTCTGCGGAAACCCGCCCAGGTCAGTCCGTATCGGATGATGCCCATTCATAGAAATTCTAATGAGAACGCCTACGACTTTGTACATTAATTTCTTATATCATCCTTTGATAACAACGAAGGAAAGTGAAACAAAAGACAACGCTTTATTCGCTTGAATCGATCGTCCAACCTCTGTTCGTGTTTATTTTTAGTTTTGCAGCGAAGGAACAGTGATTACAGGCGTACCTTCAAAGAAACGAAAACATCTTTGTTTATGTTGCCCAAATGTTAAGCAAATTTATGGAATATGAGAATTGAATTGCTACGAAAACAACATTTATATGATACATCTGGAGCGCAGTGGTGCCTCAAAGGAAAAAATATACAATGAAAAATTAGTGAGAAAATTCATGTGCCAGCAGTGCGCAGGCCTTAATGATTTTTTTTTAAAGCATAAAAATTCAAACTACGCATTTGAATTAATAAATAATAATGGGTGAGACCAAATTATTTGCAGCTGTTCCAGGATGTCATTTATAAATAATTTGATCTCCCCTTTGTTATTTAACATTTATGTGATTTTTGTTTTCACGTTTAATATGTAACGATATATTGACACATGTAAAATATCTTTTACATAAAATATGTGATTTTTTATTTATAGTGATTTTCCGTTGACATTAAAAAATACGGAAATTTATCATAAGGAAGTCACGAAAGAAAAAAAATAACGATTTAAACTTTCCCCCCCCACACCTCAAAAATACCTACAATTGTTTAGTTATCCTCGTGGAAAGTTAAAAAAACAAAGTACAGTGGTACCTCGACATACGAATTTAATTCGTTCCGTTACGATCGTCGTATATCAAAAAAATCGTATATCAAATCAATTTTTCCCATAGAAATTAATGGAAATAGAATTAATTTGTTCCAGTGATAGGAATTTACCACCCCCCCAAAAAAAAAATAATTAACATGCTTTAAATACCAACCAAATATAGATTTAATATAAGATAAATACAATGTTTATTGTATGCATGATATAAATGAACTAGATTTTTTTACTAAATGTACTATTTTTTTACTTACACTAAGACTAATCACTATCACTGCCACTCTCACGTCTGGCCCTTTTGGCCTCAGTTGCAGTGGGTGTATCGCCACTAAGACGTGGTCTTTTCCAAAGGAAATGATCAAGAGAGATCTGTTTCTGTCTCTTTTTTAGAATGTTTCTAAAATGCGCAAGGCAAGTGTCATTGAACAATGCACTGGCTCTCCCTGTAGACAATTTCTCCGGGTGTCTCTTTTCAACAAAATCGGATACTTCTTGCCACTTAGCAAGGATATCACGAATTTCACGTGAAAATAGCACCTCCTCCTTCTCGACCTCCTCCTCACTGCTGAGTTCCTGCATTACCTCTGAGTGCGTCATCTCTTGTAACTTCTTCAGCTCCTCCGTCGTGAGTTCTTCTGCATGCTTCTGCACCAGATCCACAACATCTCAAAAATATCTTCGTATTTCGAGGCGTAAAATATATGAAAATTTTCTTCGTAAATCAAAAAAATCGTATGTTGGGGCATTCGTATGTCAAGGTATTACTGTATAGTCATACACGCTTCTCGACCATTCGCCCTTATGACAGTTTTTAATTGCCCGAAGTCCCCGGGTTTACGACAGCTGATCCGCCGATACGACCTGATTGCGTCACGACGCTACAGTTTCTAAATCCAGATGGTGTAAGTTTGCTTACAAATACGCTCTGTATTGCGTTCTGTGATTTGTATTTCACTGTATGTTTCAGTGAATATTATATTACATGGAGTCTTCAAAGCCAGCACACACATATAAAAGGTTAACAATAAAGTTATTTACAATAAAAAAAACACTACTGGTGATCTGACGATGAGGGCAAATTTAAGAGCTCGAGACACCGGTAGTGATTTTTATTTTAGTAAATAACTTTATTTTTAACACTTTATACGTGTGTTGGCTTTGAAGAACCCATGTAATATATAGTATATAAACACACGTTAAATTTAGTATTGAATATTATATTGAGTAGTATTGAATATAAATATTATATTGTTTTAACTTTCATTCTATGGTTTTGTTTTGCTTTTTATTATTACCATGCTTTTATTAACTCACATTGTCTGGTTTCCGGATCAAATTTTGTAATCAATTTTTAAGTCATTTTCCATCGGTCAATCATCTAGAAATTTTTCATTTGATATTTCCGATGACAAATGTAATAATATACTGATATATTAATACATTCTATTTTAATATATTCCGCCAGGCAAAACGTCCCTTAATATCGTTGCGGGTGCTGTTAGTACCCATAACTCCCGATAGGGGCCACAGCATAAAGTTTTTTAAAAGTTTACTTTATATTATTTCTTATGCTTAAAATAGAATGGCATATACTTAATAATAGTAGATATAAGAGAAGTCAGTTACGAACGCAGTAATTAAAATCGATAAGTAAAAACAAAAAAAGATGTTTCGCAATCGGGCGATTTTTCTATTTACCAACAATAATCTGAGACTTATAATATCGTAATACTTACAATGTCATAGAGGTAATGCCTTGAGCCATTAAAATTATCTCCATAAACCAAAATCAACTGACAGAGATCATTAATCTGTAATGTCATTCAGCAGTTGTCTTTGCAGAGTTCTTGGTTGGAGTTATTGTTCTTATAAAGCTTCTGTCAAAGATGTAACCTGTGCAAGATTAAAAGAAATAAATAAATAAAATATTTGAAGATTAGTCGAGACAAGATGAAGACAAAAATAGGCATTTCCATAATATCTTTTGCGTTTTTATTCTAATTTTCATACTGGGATTTGGTTAAAAAAAAAAAAGGAATATATTTCAGAATATACATAAAAGCGACTGTTTTAAAATATCTGTCGGTTCCCAATTGTTTAACGTTTTAGCATACGGGAAAAAAAATGCCATTGTATCACATATTATATTTCCACACTATAACAAATGTTGTAAAATAAAAACAAGAAAAGGTACATGTAAATACTACGGAAAGTCCAAAATTTAAAATGGTCTTGTCATTTGCAGTTCAAGATTCCTTGAGGTAACTATAAAACATCAGATGTTTAGGTCTCTTGGATTCTTCAGTGACAAGATTCATCTTAAGCAATGGAGCCCCAATTCTTCAGGTTTTTTGATGACCTACCTGTTCTCAATCTGTTCAGGGTTCCGTATGGGAGTTGATACACGGCAATAGGTTCCTCCTTGACATTAACCCAAGTTTCACGTATTGAATTTAGATGTTCTAGACGTCGCATCGGTTTTAGTATCATAACAATAAAGAAATGTCGTAGTAAAATAAATACATTCGTAGTTGCATCATGATTCGCAAAGAAAAAAAAAATTCAAATAGAAATAAATGCGTAAGAACAACTTTTCTTATTTAATCCCACTTCCTCCCTCTCGTGAAACACCTTAGGCTTCTGTATATTTAGAATCTACTATAAAACCATGGATAATGATAGCAGTTTTATTGTTTTAGACGCTGGAGAACTTAGGTTTCTTTAGGGCACAAAGACAGTTTTTCGAGAGTTAATATTGAAAAAACGTTTGGTATTTTATAAGCTGGATAAGTTTTTACATAATTTGCTATGTAAATCAATTTCAAATTTAGTGGGAAACTTGGGGAAAAAAATAGTCCTGAATTGTAATGATTTTTTTAAAAAAAATAAATAAATTTAAAAATTGATTTTTTTTTCGCTTGTTACGTCTATACTAATATAATTTTGATTCGAAAATGCGATATATGGAAAATATATGGATTTTTGGAATAAGAAGGGTTAGGATGTTCAACCAAAAAAAAACAAAAACAAAAAAAACCTCCGTATCGTTTAACGGGTGGGGGTTATAGACAAACCGATGAATTTTCTAAGCAAAAAAAAAAAAAAAAAGATTCAAAATCCTAGATTTCTTCATTTTTGGATACAATGGCCGGAGTGAGGGAGTCTAATACCCTTCCAATACCCTTCCTACCACCCTCCTCAGTACGCCACTGATCTTGATCGTATCGAGAGTCAAAAATCTTAAATATGGGAATTCTTTCATGTTGATTCGAGTAGCAAAACATCGGAATCGTTTCACAGTTTGCCTGTATTTTATAATAGCATCACGTTACTCGTTTCATCAACACCTCAGCAAGATTCGTCTCGTGAATGATATATATTGATCTCCGTAGGGAATGGGAATAGTCCTTTCAAGAAAGCCCATTCGTAGATTGATAAGTTTTGAGGAGAAAATCTGAGGAGCCTATACTTCCTTTTTAAGACGAGCTATAAAATTACGTGGTAAATTTTCATTAATGGCCGCTAAAGCCTATGAGAGGACAGCACAAAAGATGACTGACGGCTTCCACGGCTTCATGACAGATTAAAGAAAAACCCAAAAATCATATTCTTTTTTTTACCAACGGAATCTGCCGAGTTTATCTTTAGTCTTTACATTTTGTTACTTTTTTTCTGTATGAAAACAGATTCCTTGTTTCGGCTGTTCTAAAATTCAATGTGGTTGTTATATTTGAAATAAATCGATCACCGTTACATAACCGTTTCGCTGAATGTTTACAAAGCTTTACAGTGGAACGATAAGAGCGAAACAGTGTCCGTTTTAATATATTAATGGATTGCAGATATTGCGAGGAGATCGTGTAGGTTTAGAGGTTACTAAAAAAAATTACGAAGACACGACCGAGTTCTTTACAAAAGTTTATTTACTTTATCTGGTTTGGATTTAAGTGAATATTTCAAAATACACTTAAATAAATACACTTTTTGCATCTGGTTCAATTTATTTTTTCGTTTAGCATTCTTTATGAAAGCATAATTTGCGTCTGCGTAAATAACACTGTTTTTAAAATTCGCTTTTAGCTAATGTTCAGAAATTCTGTACGTTTTGTTGGCGTTATCTTGAAATCAACAAAGGCAGATGCTTCCTACGCACAGCAGCGCCCTCTTCTAACTGACAGAGCAATTACTTTCCATTTGGTTTGTAATTAGAATCTCATTATCAGCTCCAATGAACAAATTCGTTCGAAGTGGTTTAATAAAAAAAAAGAGTTTATTGTCTAACTTTAACATAACATTTAGAGCTTATTAGTCTCCAGCTTAAGAAATCAGCTAGAATTTAAGACGGTGTCCTGATTTTTCTAGGTTCACTAATTTGAGATAAGAGTTCGGAGAGAAAATTGTATTTTTTAAAATAGGTTGTTTCATTGATCTTGGAATTTTTTTTTTAAAAGTATTTGTGCGTCTTTTTTAAAAAACATGAAACACATTAAAATTTAATAGCATGACCGGGTTTCGTACGAGACTTGAGGGACATTTATAAGTAAAATTTCAACAGGTACAAGCGGCTTATGTAGCGAACTAACCAATGGCAAGACAATATGCAATTAAGAAGATATCCCTCAAGCGTCTTCTGGTGGCAGGAATTCTAAGCCGGAACCTGAAGAGCACGGGGCGTCCTCTGGTGGCAGGACCAAAGATTGGAAACTGAAGAGCATATGAAGTAAACAGGAACCCGCAAACGTCCGGGAACTGCAATGTCGCAATTTTTAAGACGTCCTCACGTTATTGAAAAAAATTATTAGTAACTTTGAAATACATACGTGGGCCGTTCTGGAAGTCATGGCAACTATCTTTTATCTCCCAAACATGCGGCACCACTGCATCTCCAGAATACACGTTTGAAAGCTTGATGGATGTGCTTCTGATTGGTAAAATTAACTTGGTCTAGGTCAGTGGAGGAATATTATGGGAGCAAGTGGAAAATAAGTATTTGGAAATATAAGGCAATGCCGTGTAGCCAAGGAAGAAAAAGGAACACAGGAATGCTCAATGCACGTTCCTAATTTCAAAGAGAACTCCAAGATTGTGCACCGTACGTTGCCAGCGTTTGGGAAGGCGGAGAATACCTTTGGCTGTTTGTGATCTTTCGCCGAAACACCCTCAAAATTTCATCTACAAAATTTTATCTCGTATGTTCGCAAGAGTTTCCCATGCAACTGCAGCTTGAGTTTTGGAATCATATCAAAGTCGCGTGGATTTCGGTCTGGCGAATACGAAGGATATTCCAAGACTTCCCACCCCCGTAATAAAGCCTGTGAAGGAACTGCAGTGTGACATTAGGTGTTATCATGAAGAATGATGGCGTTAGACAGAAGTTCCCAAATGCTGGCAACATACGGTGTACGGTCTTGGAGATTACTTTGAGAGGTGTTATTGAACATTCTTGTGTTCCTTTTTTCTTCCTTGGCTACACTGCATTACTTTATGAAACGATGATTTCCAACGTGTTTTCCACTTGCTCCCATAACGTTTCTACACTGATCCAGACCACGTTAAAGGTGCCAATCAATACATATCAAACTTTGAAACGTATATTCTGGAATTGCAGTGGTGCCTCATGTTTGGCAGATAAAACATAGTTGCCACGACGTCCTTAACGGACTACGTAACAATGATGTAACATGCCCATTTAAGATAGGTACTTTTATTGGGGGGGGGGGGATGTGGTTATATAACTTGCACTACAAAATTCAACTATTAATTTGAATGTACGATTGTATTTTCACTTTATTTTAATTG
Organism: Thereuonema tuberculata; assembly: GCA_023159025.1. NCBI lineage: Eukaryota > Metazoa > Arthropoda > Chilopoda > Scutigeromorpha > Scutigeridae > Thereuonema > Thereuonema tuberculata. The sequence goes on from JAFIDM010000002.1 coordinate 50,123,390, forward strand.
TAGAATAATTTTGAAGACATTAAATCATTAACTACTATAATTTTAACTATACGATAAATGTTAACGTTGAATTGATTGTTTATACAATACTTGATCCGCTGCCCCGTCTGTATGCCTATTTAAAGAACTCAAAGGTGTCCACATTTGTGACTCGCACACCTGAGCTTACAACGAGAACACGATACAATTTTTACGCTCCGAAACTTCATGAAACATTGTTTATTGGATTTTAGAAATCACTGGATTTTTTTAACTGGGAATAAATGCAAAAATACAATATAAAGTTGTTGATACTGCGATTCCATTTCAAATCCTAAACATACAAGTGTTGTTTACGTATCTTGAATATTTTCTTCCAATCTGATAATTCGCCTCCATTTGCATTGATCTTGAGTCATTTCCATATGTAATGGACCACTTGAGGTTTGCGCCCCTACCGACGTCACATATGACGTGTAAGCTGCGAGATCTTGTGGAATAAACAAACATAATTTAGTGTGAGTTACTCAAAAAATCGTCGATTTTTGATATTTCAAGACGGAATGGTTCAGTACTGTGCAGTTCCTTATTGTAATAATTCTGTAAAAACGCTTGGAATATCCTTCTTTAATATACTATTTCCTCTATATCTATTCGGGTTAAAGCACATGGCTTTGTTTATCCCACAAGACAAGCAGTAGCCTGGTGGGATATTTTGTAACTATGAAGCCCCGCCTATCCTCAAGTGGTCTGTTCACTTCAATTTACTTCTTTTAGTTTATGGTTTTAAAATCAGCTCCTTACAACGTAGTTAATCCATCTTTTGCTAATCTCCTTTGTCTTCCGCTTCATTTCCATCTACAGCCTTGGTTAATCACTCTCAATTAATGCAGTTAATCATAATTTACCAAATAACACCAAACAGATTAGATAATTACGATAACCATGAAGTAATCATTGCACAATATCCTGTAACATGATCAGTGTGTTTAATTTCATTAATGCATTTATTCTCGAAAAAAATATAGTAAAGAGTACACTAAACTCCCGATTATCCGTGGAATTGGTGGCCGGCAACTGCGGATAAGCGAATTCCGCGGATAATCCGAAGAAGGACGAAACTCAACACAAAAATGCTCTTAACATGTTTTATTTAACACTCAATTATACGAATTAGTGCACGTGAATGAAAGAATACAACAAATTTACAAAATAATAAAAAAAAATTCAAATTGGTGGCTTATTTGACAAGTCAGCTGTCTGACGTATATGTAAAAGGGGAAGGCTCTCCCGTAATTTAGTGTAACCTAAGCTCCGCCCACAAGGTCGTTCTTTAAATTGTTTGTCTGTAATTGTCTTCACTTACTTTGTTAGCCTCATTTTTTGTTTACCTTATTCTAGATTTAAAAAAATTTTAAGGTGTAAAAAATTTTTAGAGGTCCGCGGATAATCCGCCTGGGATAATCGGATGTTTACTGTACATTAACTACATTAAAGAAATAAATATGTTAATCCTTCCCGAACGGTTCATTGATGTCAATTTTAATTTCAAAGTCAATTGATGTAAAAATCTAACAGTTTTGAAGTTCTTTAAAATACAATAAAACTACTGTCTCTAATATAATTGGGTTAAAGCAAAGTGTAAATCCGGCTGATGATTCCTAATAAGGATGAAACAGCTGTTCCGGATTCCCGTTGATGGTAGCTCAGGGGGCGAAATCTTATTTCCTCTGCCCTAATTGAATTTTTGTTTAAAGTGAAATAGTGGTTTACGTAAACTTACGTTGCCTTGTTCTGAAATTTAAAAAAAATGGAATTAGTTTTCTACTGAATCAGCTACATCTACACGCAGGTTAAAAGAGAAACATAAACGAGAAGTTCCAGAGAACATCAAGCCTAATTTACTATTTCTTAAAATTGGTTGATTATTGGATTTTAATGTTGCAAAAGCTTCTTCGGCTAAGCTGCGCCAAGAAAGATAAAAAGTAAATAAAACTGTTAAGAAGATAAACATTATAAGTATAGATAAAATATGTTAAGGTTCTGACTCGAGCAAATGCAGGCGACTGCAAACCTTTTATTTTTTTTCTACAGAAAAACCTGTCAAATCCGGCCCTCCGTAATCCGGCCTGGTCCTGAGTAATTTTTTTTTTTTTAATAACTAAATTCGTTTCCCTATTTTGTTTCCCTTTCCGCGCGTATTCATTATGAATGAAAAAAGAAAGAAAAACTTTGTCATTATGGAACAGAAGCTTAATGCGTTAAGGAGATTGGATGCAGGGGAATCTGCAAAACAAATATCACTAGAGCTTTGTGTCGGAAAAAGCACATTTGTATTGTTTTTAATAAACATTTGAGTGCAAAATTATGAAAATGGGGTTAAATTAATTAAACTTGGCATTATGTCTTCACAAAAAGTGAGCTATTGAGTTATTTTAAGAACATTCTCGGTAGTTCGGCTTTTCTGTAATCCGGCTTACTAGGCGCCACACAAGGCCGGATTTGAGAGGGTTTACTGTATGTTTCTTTTACCAATGCACTTAAAATTCTGAAAATTTAAATATGAACTTATGAAGCATCTAGAATTTCTATTTTCTTGTTTTAATTTTCAAAATATTCTGTAATTAATTAAATTAAAATTCAAAAACAGTCAATGTTTGGGAGATTTTCGAGGTTTTACGCGATATTTTCAACTTTAAAAAAAAAAACCTGACAAAGCCTGAAATGATAAAACATTTGTAAAATAATGATTTATATTTAAAATATTTATTATTAGCAATAAATAATTATTATTACAATAAATATACTGTATTTAAAATATTAAATAACAATATTTATTATTAAAATATTTATAATTATATACAGTTAATTAAAAAAAATAAAAATTGTGTTTTCCTTAAAATTGTGAGAGATTAATTTTTTTTTAAATTAACTATTGCGCTTAATAATAAATATTTAAATACAAATCATTATTTTACAATTTTTTTGATCATTTCAAGTTTTTGTCAAGTTATTTTGGAGTTGAAAATACCGAGCAATACTAGGACCTCCCCATCCAAAAAAAAATTGACTGTTTTTGAATTTTAATTTAATTAATAGCAGAATAGTTTGAAAATTAAAAACAAGAAAATAGAAATTCCAAATGCTTTACAAGTTCATATTTAAATTTTCAGAATTTTAGGTGCATTCGTAAAAGAAATACAAGAAAGAAGAGGTTCGCAGTGGCCTGCGTTTGATTGAGTCAGGACCTTAAAAAAAGCTATCCAGAACAAAAAGCTTACATTTTTATTCAACTACGTACATCGTTTCCATTTTCTGAAAAGGAATTAAATTCGCATTGTTTATTTGAGTTGTATAAATCGGATTACTCGCAACCGTATTAAACCTCGCTCAGTGGATTAGCTAAAGGGATTAATGCTGATTGTTTAACTCAAGGATGGTAGTCAAAGAAATAGAATAGAAATTCATCCTATTCTCCTCACGCCGAAAGATGAAACTCCCAGAATGCAAAGCAGATTATAGATTGTCCTTTCCTGGCCGTTCGCTAACATTCAAATCGAAAAGGTCGCTTCTCTTCTATTTGAATGTTAACGAACGGTCAGGAAAGGAAAATCTATAATATGCGTTGCATTCTGGGAGTTTCATCTTTCGGCGTGAGGACAATAATGTTTTTCTATGAATCTGAAGACGACCCATGCAGCAGTTCAGACGTTATTACAAACGCACACATAGACTAACTGATTTTATAAGCTCACTTCGCTATTAAAACAAATAGGATGAAAACGCTTATAAGATCCATACCGCTGAATCATGTTTTTTATCAATAAAGTAAGTTTCTGACTCAGTGCGCCAACGAAGATGCAGATAAGGTTTGCAATTTTGAAATGTAACTTAAAAATATAAACCAACAAGTTCCTGAATTGAAAGTCTATTTTGCAGTTTGTTTCTGAAGGAGGAGTGGGACATGATACTGGATAAATCCTTATTTGAGGGATTTTTCCCACTCCGGGGTGAGGTTTGCTCGATATTTCGATCCGGTGTCTCGGGCCTTCTTCGGCAGATGTATATTAATTACATTAAGGTTGGCGCAAATCTAACAACTTCCTTTGTTAGTTTCTCGGATAACCTTTTTATATTTAAGTTATATTCCTAATACCAGTAGAAAGAATTATTCCATCATCTGATTATTCCATTCCTTTTCATTAATTTTAATGAATTTAAAAGTATTTTAGAATTTTAGTTGTGGAATAAATTGCTCACATTTAGAAAATAACTTTAGCAGAGCGGTTAAATAAAATAGCAGATGAAGTTAAACGAATAGGTGTAGGTGGATGTAAAATTGTTTTATTTCAAATCCTATCCTAGTAAGAAATACTGTCAATTAAAGGTAATGGTTCAATGAGCATAAACAAGTAAACTAGAATTAAATACTTTTAATTCTTTGATTAAATGCTATACACTAGTTACATGTATATTTCTTCTTCCTAGAAATGGTTTACTACTCTTTTACAATTAACGTAATCGCTTTAGCTTAAAAGTCTCTCTTAATGCGATAATGCCTTTCACTGCATGTAAATCGATGTACTTTACGATTATTAAATGTTCTTGTGAAATTAGCAAATTAATATTCACGAAGTAAAAGTCTTCACTTATCTTGAATAGTTAAATTGTCTACTTGTATCCTCTTTAACTATGTCTTCTTTGTTCGTGATTTATACAAATATGTCCTGTGTATCAACAAGAAAAATATGACTTACTTGCAGCCTTCAATGCGGTGTTTAAATATGACCTTACTTTGCATATATACCCATTGGATCTCGTCGTTGTGAATAATCTTCTAAACATATTGTATCACTAACAAAATGGCGTCGTTCCAATCGCTGCTCATCGAATGATGTAACGTCTCTACTTATTTGCTGAAACATATAATACATTATGATTAATAAATTTATCTCTTTGAATTCTTCTTATTAATCATAGCTTAAAATCAACTCTTAATGTTCAGATATTCGATTGAACCTGTCTCCAAATACTATTTTAGAGAATTGTATTTCACTTGATTATCGCCATCTTTTTATTCCAACGGCTTTCGCTTTTTCTTGCATCTCCTTGGTTTCACAGAATCCAACAGTCCAATCACGTGTCAACTATATAATGCACGGAGCAATTGTTTCCGATGACTTCTGGTGATTGTTTCTTTACAATAGCAATGCTTCAATTGTTTCCATTGTAAGTCAAAAATCTGTTTGAAGAAAATGTTCTATAATTTCATTTCATGACGGGGATTGCACTGTGGTTTGGTAGTAACCCTTTCTTGATTTTAACCACATTAGTATTTCCAGTATTTTAAAAATATTTGCTTATAAAAAATTCGTAATATTCTTAATTTTTTATAATCAAAGTAAAATGAAATTTATCCAAAATTATTGATTAACGTAAAGTATTTTTTGTTTTAGAAAAGGTAGCAATAATTGATCGATTTTTACCTAAACATTGATTTTTAACGACGAATTTATGAGACTTTTAAATATAAAATTTCATCAAAATCCACTGAACGAATTGATGGATATGATCAAAATAAAAAAAAAAAATATACGTCTCAAATCAAGACATCTCAAAAGTTAAAGTTAAATTATTATTTTTTTAAATATTATGTAAAGTTTTTTAAATGTTCTATTTATTATTATTCTTTTCAAAAAACTGAGATAAAAAGTTCAGTAATAATAAAAATAAACACAGATAAGTAAGCTATTGACTATCCATGTGTTAAGTATTTTATTAAATGTTTTTGTAATGAATAAAAAGACGCCGACACACAGATATAATTAAAAATATATTAACACATTAAAAGGTACAAGGATCGGTTTCGCTACAGACACTTAGCTTTCTCAACTGAATATAAAAAAAATTTTCATGTTCTTAAATACAAAAACTGGAATTAGCATGAAAGGCGTTGGACCAATGGGGGGTGAAGGTGCGGAGAACCAATGATTTTATTCATCATTCAAATGCACACGTTAAAACTTATGAAACTTGAGGAATGATGTTTTTATAATGTTTTTAAAATCATTTCTGCGTTATTTTTAATTCAATAACTCTTTTTTCACACAAGTTAAAAATTTTATCAAAAAAAAATTATCATAAAAATTTTATCAGATAAGTAAACTAAAAATTTAAAAAATACTTTATATATTTTTTTTTAAATATCGACAATAAAAATGACAGGAAAGTTTTCTTTCACTGTATTAATATTGACGACATATTAAAAAAAAATAGTATTTTTTAATTAGATTGCTTATGTTTTTATTTTTATTATTAATGTTCTATTTAATGCTCTACATTTACAATTAAATATTCAAAAATATAAAGAACTAGGCCATCTCCCGTGTACACGCGCTTGTTTTTCTATATCACATGATTTGGTTAAGTAAGAATATTATATTTAAAATATTGCAACGTTTCGGCAATTATAGTTTTAATTGTCATTTTCGAATTACAAATAAATAGACGGATCGGAAATAAATAAACAATCTTGAGATTCAAAAAACAGGTTGAATACATTCATTATTTAATGGGGCGAATGGGAAGGACACATAAGTCAAAAAAAATAAAATAAAGTGAGTTGTAGTCCCGGTGGCCTAACGTATAAGACGTCTGACTTCGGATGAGAAGGTTGCAGGTTCGATTCCCGTCGTTTCATTGTAAAAATAACTTATATTTTCCATTCTCACAGGAAATTGCGCCGGACAGAGAATAAAAGATTTTAGTAATATAGATTGAATAGAGGCAGAGTTTCTTTCTTGTTCGTCATTAGGAAACACGATTGGTTACACATTTATCGCTTTAATTACGTCCCCCTAGAATTAGAAAGAAACAACAACACAAGAGAAACAGTCCTTCAAAATCTTTTTCTTCTTCTTCTATTCTATCTTGTTTTCTTTTCTTCGTCTGGTAGCAAACAGTGATTTTCTTTGGAGACGACAGAAGCCTTAATACCTCGTGGACACTTTCTCCGGAAATCGTGAGACATTTAAGCCTATTTGAACGGGTTTTATCGAAGGCAGGGAGAGAAACAAAACAAACCAATGCATGTCTCGATCAACGACGCAGTAACGTTTATATAATCCTGTATTTGTATAATCCTGTTTGAACAAACAACTGAATTTACGTCTTTACTTTTATTTTTTTTTTAAATATCTTTTGAAAATGAAGGAAATGAAATTTGGATTTATAAATATTACATTTATCTATCAAAGTCAAGCACAAAGCTTTTGTGAGGTTTTGAAAAAATTATATCTCCATTCACTATATAAAAAAAAAAAAAAAACAACCTTATTTCTAAATTATGATTTTTAATATAAGCCACAGATGAGAATTTTATAGAAATATAGGAATTGCAACGAGAAAAACCTACAGAATTTAACAGCTACAAAACTATCTTTGTCGCGCCCCAGGTGACTGCCAAGGTAACCTATTTTTGAAGGAATGGCGTTTTTAATTTTTTTTTTTATCAAATAATTTTTTTTAATATTTTTAATTTTAATAATGGAGTATATTTTAACAAAGATATTTTATTCTACTATGAAATTTAGAAGCTTAAAATAATACAAAAAAAAGAAAGATGAATATTAGCTAAATTTAAATATTCTTTTAACTGTGTTAAAATGAAGTTTTCTTTTAAAAAAATGAATTTAAAAACACACACATTTAAAATATAAACAACAATGGATGAGACCAAATTATTTACAAGTGACATCCTTGAACAGCTGTTTCACGCTCGTTGGCGATCATCAGCCAGGAGCAGTCACCAGTAAACAATTACGTCTCCGTACTGAGGCTACTATGAATGATCATTGGAAGCGCAGTGGTACTTCAAGAGAAAAAAGAATTATAATTTTACGTGCGTTGCTCATATCAATTTATACAGAGAATAGCCGACACATCTGTTTATTAAAAGATGCGAATTTAATAAAAAACTTAATTACAAAGACCTAGGTTTCGAATTGACAACGCAATTCTTTAACAAGCAATGGATTTGTTTACAGGCAGGCAACGTGGTTTTATACAGTGAATAAGGGAAACATGAAGTCACAGAAATGAAGTCACAATAATTAACATATTGTGACGTCATGTGTGGAGTCCTGGCGGCGATGGGGATGGAAAGATCTCGTATTGGAAGTAAGATGCCCATATACTGGAATGGAAATGAAGTTCATTATATGGATAAGTGTCATTGATAGTTGTGGAAAGGCAGTGGAAAGGATCTGAAAAATAAATAAAATTAATTAATTAATCAAATTTTTTATATTAGAGAAATTGTTTTATTTCTTTTCTTCCTGTTTCATTTGTCTTCTATTTCTTCTTTGTGTAATTAAATGAAGTCCATGTTCAGACGTGGTGATCATTGTATGAATCTTCAAGCTGTAATATGAAATAGGATTCTAAGCATTTTCGCCATAATTTTGGGAGAATGAAAATTGATACCAGTTGCATTGTGCTGGCATGCACAAAAATAAGGGAGTCTGTGTTTCGATTGTGGAACGCTCCGCCAATCTGCGTGTCTCAGTTGTAACCTTAAAATAGCTGCATTAAACGGTTTGAAAAGAAACCAGTTTTAACACATTTGGAAACCATTTAATCTGTAATTTTCCAAATATTAATATTAGCTTTTCAATGATTAATCAATAAGTATTTTTTGTAGAAGAGCGTTTAGAATCAGAAAAAAAAAAAATTGTAAAGATAATAGAATTAAGAAAATGAAGTTATTGAGAAAAAAAAATTGCCACATTTTCTTCCACAATATTTAATATTGTTATTGAGTACACAATATTTGTTATTGGGTAAATTCATTTTAATTAAGGAATTTACAATTTCCGTAAAAATAAGGAAAAGGACAACAATAAGAAAAAAAATCATTACTAATTAAAGTTATGGTAATTTAAATTATAGTGATTAAAAAAATTAAATATTAAACTTTATAATCAATTAATTACATGATTAATTAATACAATTTCTTTCAAAACATTATGTAAAACAAATTAATAGAACCGAAATGTTTCTTTTTTCGTAAAAGTAATAAAAAAAATATAAAAAATACAGTTAATAAATAATTAACAAATACGCTCACAATATTAATGTTCTTTAAATTGTAAAATTACCCAATGAAAATAATATTTATTGACATTAATAGTCGTAATAAGTGTAGTAATGGGTACCACAAAACTCTCATAAATTGTAGTAACACGATATGTTATCGATTGCAAGAGGAACGGATTGGCGCATTAATCAAACAAGAATGTTGATTATGTAAATAAAATTCACGATATTCCAGATTCTTCCATCAAATGAGAAAGATACAAATTGGAACGATGGCCTGTGGGTGGCAGCGGTGGTCGAATGATGACGGTTAAATAGCGGTCGACTCGCATTAATACGGATCGTAATTTATTCTTCTTTCTCTGATTGCCACCGCTATATTGTAAACAGTTTTAAAACTAATTTATTATTAAAACAAAACGTGAAGTGGGTGTGTATGGAGGAGAATTCCTGATGATCCTTTGATGGATTCATTCTAAGATTTTATTGTAACTACGATTTTTTTGGTTAGGAGATCAAATTTGTGATGGGCCCAGGTCCGATTTTAATATTTTCAAACTATCTACTTATCTATCTCTCCTCTTACATAGATTCTGTAAGAACTAAAAATTACTGATTAGCCTATAAATAACTTATTTCTAAAATAAAAAAATTCTTAAGTTTTTCACCATTTTTTATTTAATAATAATTTGCAAAGCGAGTAAATGAAAAATTGTCTGCTGCAGATCACAGGTCAAGCATCGTCGTTCGCCATGAGGCAAATGATGCAATTGCAGTTGCCATAGCAACAAGCGCCCATCTCTAGGAGATCACGATAACGAGGCCATTGCCATTTGGATAGGAAGGTTTCTCTTTTTTTTCTACTTCTTCTTTCTCGGTGATTATCTTCATCATCTTCCGTCCTCGTGTCTTGTATCTCGGAGGATGTGACTGTTCTTTTTATCTAACAAAATAAAACTCGTCGGAAGCAGAGGTAACGTCTTCTTTCATTCATGGAGGAGAAATTCATGTCAAAAGCAGTTCCAAGTGATTTCCTTCACAGCAGGTGTTGAGATTAAGTTGAAATACAAAACTGATTTTTGCTTTAATTTTATAATTCAGAAAAAAAAAAGTGTATTTACAGAAATCACACAGACTCAAGTCCGAATTCTTATTATCTTAATTAAAAATATTACAAATAAAACCGAATAAAATAAAAGTTCTAAAAAAAAATACCTACTTTCGAAAACCGTGTATTCTATTTTTATCATTAAATTTTGTCATTAATTTAAAAGTAATAAAACTTAAGTTTACTTCGGCCCCGATTTACGAAGGTTCGACTTACGACGGTTCGACTTTACGGTGGTGAAAACCGATACGCATTCAGTAGAAGTCGTACTTTGAATTTTGATCTTTTCCCGGGCTAGTGATATGGTACGATACTCTCTCATGATCTCGAGGAGTTAATTTAAAATGACTTACAAAATTATCAAACGTTCAATAATTGTTGGAAGAAAGAAAGGGGAACTTCCATGATGCACTAATATAAATAAAAACCAATTCTTGCTTCTAATTCTGTCATTGACGGGGAATGTAGAACAGCTGTTTCACCATTGTTATGGATCAACAGCTAAATTCACCCCTCAGTGACAAGATCGGAGAGGACAGAATTAGAAGCATTTATTGGTTTTGTTTACAGTAGTGCATGACGGGAAATTTATTTTCTTTCTTTCCAACATTTCCACTGAACGTTAAACTGCTTTTCTCATTAAATAATTATTATTTAAACAAATTACACTTTGTTTGAACAATGATGTCCAACAATGAATATCTGTCGACATGCAATAATCTATCGTAATCAATTATGTAAAACATTTTAAATTTGCACGTGCTTGATATGATTAAAATTAATTGCACTTAGAGAATTGAAATTGGCATTGCGGATACAGTGAAGGAAAATTTGAGGCAGATCGGTTTGTATAAAGAATTAGCGAATTTACGAGACTTGCAGCTTACGATGTCGTAAATCTAAAATAAGTTTACTTCAATTGCCTTCAGTTTCATTAGATTCTATTTTTATTTTTTTAGAAAAACCACAACACCTCTTCGAAGCTCGTCTTTTTCATTAAGAATTTTCTCTTCCTTATAAATAAAAAAAGTAAATAAAAGGTCGAAGAAACTGAGCAACTTCGTAGATTTACGACCGATTCAGAAAGTTTGAAGTTCGTAGAAGAAACATTTTACGACACCAAAAAAAGTAATAAAAAGACTGCATCCTAGAAACCAAACATACATTATTAAATGCCAATACTAATGTTTCTCTACATCAAATTAAACTTAACGTTGGCGGACCCGAATCATGAGTCATTTAGATATGATCCAAAATAGTGCCCTTAAATAATAGGGCACTGAAGTAAATGAGACTTAGTTAAGACTGTAGTGATGTTATCTGTAATGTGGTAGATCTGATTATAGCGGACCTGTTTTAAGGGTCACAAAGTACATAAGGGCCCAATCATTGTGCCCTTTTGTAGAACAATCATTAAATTCACTATATTGCACATTTAAATTCGTATTTCAGAGTTCATTGCGTTGCGTATACATGAGAAGAATTTTATTTAAACCTGAGGTTGTTAGATATTCCCTGTTCACGTAATGTGTAGGCGTAATTAATGTTAAGGACAAATTTGTTGAAGGAACCTGACATCGCAGATCGACCTCATAACTACAAAAAAAATTGTTTGAAAGTTTGAAATTAAGTAAATTTGAGAAAGATATGGAATGTTTCCATTACAAAGTACTAAGTTTCCTTCTGTTTCCGCCACCCCCTCAATCGAAATTTAACATAGAAAAGTTATAAGTACAATCCGCTTATTTTTCACAATTCATTACAATGGTAAATCTTAATTCCATTTTTCATTCACTTAAAAATCGTAGGTAGTATATAAAATTTACAGAAATCCATATTAAAGGTGAGTTTTCTTTTATCTTAGATTTTCTTACACCCACATGTTAAGTGAAACTGTTAGGTTTCATCTAATGTTTGTAATATTCCTTGGTGTGCATCTAAAGAAAAACAAAACAAACAAGTTTTAAAAATATAATCTTAATAAAAATACACATATCCATACACATATCTAGGATAAAAATAATCAAGTAGGTTACTAAAAGGTTTATATCCTGTTGATTTTCTTGCAAATTGAGCCAACAATAGTTAGGGTGAAAGACACATGAACTGTGTTGTCTTTAGAGTCCCGATGTTTCAAATAAAAATAAAACTTTCAGACAAATAAGAGAGCCTAATAAGCTCGAAACAGCTGTCCCTGGGTCCCTGACTTGAAAGGGCTTCGTTATTAATCATGAATTGGTTCCTTTTCCTTTTACCCTTGAGAGGGTTTTATTTATACATACATACATACATACATACATACATACATACATATATATATATATATATATATATATATAATTATTATTATTACTATTATTTGTTTCTTTGGGGTCAAATGTCTTTGTGATGGGCGTAAAGCTGCCCAAGATTTGAATTCCACATTTTGTTGTTGTTTTTATTTTCTTGATTTTTAGAAAACTTGACCTGTTAATGATAAATTCAAATATAAAAGATCATTTAGCAACAAGTTTAACGTGCGGAAATAATATTAAATCACAAGAAAAAACATACATGCATTTATATTGTTGTTTTTTTCTAATATGAGGGCCATTATCTTGTTGACTTTAGTTTCCTTTATATGTTTCTTGGGATCACTGACTGTAAAATACTGGGCGAATCCAGCTGATGAAGGTTAGGAAACCTGAACAGCTGTTCTGGATTCCCGGTATCGAAAAACTAAAAACCAATCAGTGATTTCTTATTTATATGTTTATAAATATATGTATGCGTATATGTTTTTTTTTCTCTTGTGATGTTAATAAAAGATCATCTTTAGTCCATAAATGTGTATGCTATGTTCCAAGAAGATTCATCCGGAGGTTCTAAAGTTATTAAGAGAAACACTCTCACACAGACCCTCTGTCTGATCTGTTAAGCCGCAATTTTAAATTAACTATTAATTAGTTAACTAATTAATTTTTAGCTATTCAAGTAGCAAACGCTAGTTTTCAATGTAGCACGCGCCAACTCTCACCTTATTTCCAGAGAAAACAGTTAAAAATCTGGAAATTCAATGAATTATCGTGCACAGGAAAATGGAGAGAAAATACATTTCGTTGTGATTTACTTTTCTGAAATGGGTAAAGAAGTAACGACGCTCGTAAACTCATAGAACGAAGTCAACAATCCCTTAGTGCATTAGTTATTGCTGAACTGTATAGCGGACTCTGTGG
>JAFIDM010000002.1:50137187-50161152 GCA_023159025.1 Thereuonema tuberculata
ACAAACAAACAAAGAAACATTCATTTTTATATATTAAAAAGATAAGATATGTAAACAACACTCCATGTAAACAGATATAAGGAATATGAGTCACTGAAAGAACTTAAGTCATATGTTCCTTAAAATGTTGCAGTCTTTTATAAGTCCTGAAGCCGTTCGGGCACAGCCGAATGATTAAGACAATGGCCTACCACGACTGATTCGCCTAAACGTGGATTTGGATGCTTCTTTCTTTCTTTTCTTCGAAGATTTGTTTTCAATTTCAAACTTTGTTTCTGGCGCAACTTACCTTCTTTTGCCGCTCTTGCTATCACGAAAGAACACCCTAACATAACTGAGCAATGAAACAAACAGGAAGTCCTGAAAAACCACAAAAAAAAAGGAAAAAAATCTGCATATGAGTTATAACACATGCAGAACACAAACTGCCTTCCTCCAGATTTTCATTTAACGTAATTCTTACGTTAAAAAGCCTTAATTCAATTAATTTTTAGCCAATTAAAACAATGGCCTTGAATACAATCCGTTGAGATTGGATTATTCATTATGGCGGGATGAAACTGTTCGCAACCTAATGATTTTCTTTAAGAATACCTGTAATCTTCACGGGGATTTTAACATCGAGAAATTTGAAAATATCCCAAAATATTACCCTTCACTTGTTCAAAACTTACCGTGGGGGGGAGGGGACACGTACACAAGCATAATAACCCAATGGCTGCAAATGTTCAATTTACAAAAATATACTTCGTTTAGCGTGAATTAATCAGAATTAATTAACACCCACAGCGGAGGTAATGACCCTTTTCTAAGGGAAAATAAAATTTGAAAAAAAAAAAAAAAAAAAAAAAAGCAAATGAAAGACATTTCTTGTCCGTAATTTATATGTCAAGTTTCAAGATGAACTTCAAATGAAAGTTCAAGTAATTAAAAGCAGATATACAAACAAGGTAGGTTTATAAGCCTTCATTTTCTTCTTAAATTGGGCTAAAAACTTGAATTTTTAAAGAAGTTCTTGATAATATTTTGTATTTTGATAGGTGCCAACTATTTCTTTTACATATTCTTATATTTTTCTTATTCTTAGAACTGTTGATTCCCATTAGAATAGAGCTTTACCGTTTCCAGCTTAGAAGCAACATTTCCTCTAAAAAGCGATTAAGGAAAGACAGGATTAACTAAGACAGGATTAGGTTAACTCATTAGCGATTAGAGAAAATTGAAATTTGTTTTGTTGTTTTCATGTGTGGAAACCAATTGTGTTTCTATCTCTCAGGAGAGAAGATATTATTACAAGTAAATTGCAATTGATCACAATAATGCTCTTGGGTTGTTTTTGTTTTTACACAATGATTAGTGGTTGAATGAAAATGTACAAGAAATGTAATTGAAGATAGATACCCAAAGGATTTCAAAGATTTATTCAGTAAAAAAAGAATAAGAATTAACCTTAATTTTAACTTTAGATTTCGATATCAAAAGCGTTCACAGTAGTTCAGAATATTCTTATTTGCTTATTCTCGGACTTACTTTTAAATCACCGTTCCTTTAAAAGTTTGTATGTGTTTCCTAATCATCCTAACCAATGGCTTTTTAATTTACAAACATAGATTCTTGAAACTTGAGATGAATATTTGCGGACAAAAAAATATCTCCTCTTTTAATATTTGTAAAAAAAAAAATTTCTTTGGGTAAATTCAAAGTAAGAGGTGATGTACAAATTAATGATAAGAATTAGTGATTACTAGGGCAAGGCATTTAATGACCTATAATTTGCTAATAAATAACAAATAAAAAATGCATTTTTATGACCTAAAAATAGTAAAAAAATGACAGAAAAATAAAAAAAAAATCTCCAATAAAACATTTGAATTTATTACATTCAACCTTTTTTTTTACCTTTTTCAACTTTGACAAACAAAAAAAAAAAAGGTCTATTTGTTTTCTGGAAAAATTTGTTGGCTTGAATGAGGACAAAGATACTGAATAATAAATAAATTCTCAAAGTATAAAAAAAGATGACATTGCCTTCCAAAAAACTACTAAAAATGCTCAAAATGACCTAATAATTGCCAAAAAATGACCTATCCCTAAAAAATGCCGAAAAATGCCCTAACGAATTACCTTTATTTAACCAATTATTTAATGTTACACATTTTTATATATGCGAGCCATGTTTCAACCTTCGTAGAAAAAAGATGCAAAATCATCAAATGCCTTGCCCTAGTGATTACTTTTTATGAAAGACAAGTTTTTTTTTTTTTCTTGTGGTGTCATAAAGAAACACCATTATTGATCTATTAAGAGAATAACTGATTGTTTCACTATTCGTTCTCTTAATAGATGACGTAATGGATGACTAGATCTCAGAATCCATTTGGGATTTTCTTTTAAGATGATGGCCTTAATAATTCTCTTAGCTCCTGAATATTATCTAAGAATGAAATTGAAAATAAATAATAAATAAAACGACATATTGGAATAAGAGGTTAGATTCCACTGAAATTCATTTCGTAATGAATTTCTTTATTTTATATAAATGAGTCATGCGTCGTTGGATTCCCTTTGGCCAGGAGGTTTGGGGAGAAATATCCGAGTTCCAATTTCAGATAGCTACTGACTTGGGTCAGGGGAAATAGTAAAACAAAATTCGGATGGATCTATCTATAGTACGCTGAGAATGAATGTGATACAATGTAGGCACTTTCGGGTTCGCGTCACTGGGAATGCTTAGATGGCAACAACAACTTCCATTTACACACTGTATAACGAGTTTGTTCTTGGCCCTTGAATAAATGAGTTTTGCGCGCCTTTTAAAGTAGTAATGTCGCTTTTAAGAACGCAGGATTTGATGGATTGCAAACTGTACGGGATCACGTGGTTTCGTGTTCAATAAACTGCGAATTGACTTGTGTTTCTTTATAAATACAAGCAGTTTAACGTTCAGCAGTCAATAAAGAAAGTTGAACGACACATACTTCAATAAGGATTAAAATTCAAAATTTACGTAATATTTCGAGATTGTGTTGAGTCTACAGAGACATTATGGTGATTTTTATGCTAAAAGTATCTCTTTTTTTTTAAAAGTTGTCTCCGTTCAAACGCCTCAATTACTACTTTATAGAAGAAATCTTGAAGTTCAAACGAAAACAAACGATTTGAGACACTCCCTGGGGATTTTGTTCTACGTCTTCCGAGGCAGAGGACAGTAAAATTTAGATCTAATTTTAGAAAATCTGTCCTAATTCGAATTCTTCTCTGCAGGATTTTCTACATTTGAAAGTCGGGTCTTATTGTCACTTGCTTTTGCAAAATATCCGCTGAAGAATTTATTCGTTTGCGGATTACCGGACGGAAAACGAAAATCCGGAAGCTTCAAACGGTCATTATCTGGAGATTGGAATTGAAACTGGCTTTTACGTTTTAAATTTCCGCCAGAGAATAAAAAAAGACGGAAAAGGAGACAATTCAGTTCGATGTTTCTTACCAATTTAGATCCAGAAAAGTCGCTGTTTCTTTGTTTTATTTTCTTTCTGTTGAAAATGGCATTTTTGTAAATAATTTCATTCTTTTCTGACACAGGCAAACCCGCACTTCGCTTCCAAACCATAGCCGTAAATCAAAAACATTGTAATTCGAAGCAGTGCCTAGAAATGTATGGGAGATTATGTCTTTTCTTTGTCTCGTAGATTTCGGTGTAACAGAATAATCCCTTATCAGGTTCACATTGAAGAACTAATATCAGAGGATGGAAGATCGATGCGAGCGATAACGTCATGTTGCTTTTTTTTGTCGGATCCGCGAAACAAAAGAGGTACATTTGAGAGGGGGGGGGGGGGGGGAGGTAAGTTAGGAAATTGACAATCAACCCCCCCCTCCCCTCCAAAAAAAAAGTCTTTTCAAAATTCTGTTGGGGGGAGGTCATGAGCTCTTAAACTTCCTGTCAAATCACAAAAAAAAGTTTGTTTTTTTTTCTAATCTATACATTTTGAAATTGGGAAGGGTCAGCGTCACTCCCCCTCTCTAATATACTCCCTTGGCGAAGCAAGTGTCTCAAGTCAGGGTCTGATGACAATTCAAAACTCGAAGTCGAATATCGCAAGCCTATAGTTGCCTGAATGCAGAAAAGAAGACGAAGAAATTGATTCTTTTAGACTGAGGATTTTATTTGCTTTAATTGTAATTTTAAGTTTCTTTTTTAAAAAAAAATGACCACTCGTTCTTCTGTGAAGTCAATAATTTATGTGATTATGTGATTTCTCATATCGATTTGGTAGAAATTGAAATTTATTGAAAAGGTAGACTTTCATTTTCATTTTCAGCAGTGGCGTGCGGTCAATGGACTATTAGGACTGGATTAGTCCCACAAGTATTCCCTCCCCTCAGCGCCTGTAGAGTTGGACTCGGATAGCCGGCGTTCTATCTCCCCTCAGCCACAACAAGCAGTCGACTGCCCAACATGACTAGTTCCGAGACTTCTGCTCCTCTCGCCATTTTAACATTTTCACACTCCGGCGTTCTGTGGTAAAAAAAAATTCCCGAATCTCTGTTCTTCTTAGAAAGAATACCTTAGTCTTTTAACATTTTTATAATTTGTTTTCTGTGTCGATTTGTTAAATAGTGCCATTACAGTCCCCTTACAGCTGGTCTCTTTGAAAATTGTCACTGCACGCCACTGATTTTCAGAATACCTATTAAGGAAGTTAGTGGCTGATTCCCTTCTTCTAAATAGGAGGTTGAAATAGGAAGAGCCATTCATCCTTTTTCGAAAAATTCGCCCGTAAAAAAAACGAAAATCATACATTGTCGACGGCTATCTATTCGTTTGCCGTTAAGCATGAAACACGGAACGCCCACTAGGCATTTAAGGAATACAGAGAGATCATTGAAATTTAACGACCATTCACAATTTATCGAGATTAGGCGGAAAATGAAGCGACATATCGTTAAATTTTCGTAAGTCTTTCACAGCTAATGCCACGAGCACTGTAGAACGTGTCTCCATTTTAGTGTCTGCTTTTGGAACAATGAATATTGAACGCGCATGATACATAAGTTTCTCTTTTTGAGACGCTAATTTTACATTTCTATTAATAAGTTATTTTTATTCTTTTTTATTCTAATTCGCTTTTATATATGAAATGCATATATGTTAAAAATCTAAGCTTGATGACCTGATTTTATACACTATAAAATTTACATTTTTGTTTGTTCGCACGTTTGTGATATCTCTTTTGAACTTGAACTGTATATTGAGAATTTAATAAAATGACAGTAAATTCAGATATGCTTAAGCCCAATGATACGATTTTTTTGGTACTAAAGACTTTTCCTTGTCACTATCGGAGTCCCTCCTTCTATTAGGGAATAGATACTGAGGTGGTTTCCCGTTGCCTTCCCCAGGAAGCCATTATGGCCAGGTTTCAGACCCGAAAAGAAAGTGAAGAAGAGCTGATTAAACACAAGAAAGGAAATTGAAACATCCAAGCCGCGACCGGGATTCGAACCCAGGTTCAGTCGCATCTATCTCGTGATTTCTTGCCGCCTTGCGCACGAGACCACGCCGGAACAGCACGATATTTTTATAACCTGCTAAAGAGAAGAATAAGTTGGAACAGTGTAATGTCATTTCAAATACACTTGTTTGAAATTAAACTTTAAAATTAAACTTTTAACGTAAACTTTCAAAACTAAACTTTATTAAAGCTAAAACGACTGCAGAAATTGCTCTTCTCGGATTACTAAAAGCTTTTAATATGAACTGTTTAAAAGATAGACGAGGAAGTGAAGATTTTAATTTGAAGTTTCTTGTTCACAAAGAGTTTTTAATAGATGGTATCTGAAATTACAAAACTCAAGATGAGTATGATCTGAGATTCTGAGGAAACATTTAAAGTTTTCATTGTCTGCTTGAGTTTATTCTTTAATTTCGGGTGGAAGGAGATTGCGATTATTTTCTGGAGTGATATCGTCGTCGTTTTGTATTTCCCGATGTATTCATGGAAAGGAATAAAATCCCTTGGGTGCCACCGAAGATAACAGTTGTTCTTTTGTTGTTGGAGTCGTTGTCTCTGGAATCGGTTCTCGACCGAACTCAAATGCAAAAGAGAATCAAGCTATTGTAGAATACAATAAACATCACTGCAAAACCAGCATCAGGATTTTCTCAAGGATTATAAAAGTATCAAGTAAATACAAAGATCCTTAAAATGGAGCCACGTAAAATGAATCTCATCCATTGTAATTTCCATACAGTCTTTTTTTTTTTTCATATGTTGGCTTAGGGGACAGATCCCCCCCGCCCCCCGGAAAAGTGAAAAATGCCAAAAATCGCGATTTGTTTTTTTCTTGCCTGTGCGTATAGGAATCCAAATTCTTACCAGAGTATAAAAAGATGCACACGATAAAAATAGATTGAATAAATCGAAGCGAAAATGGCGGCGAGTGCGTCACGGCGTTTTGCCGAAAAGCGCCAAATGAGCGGAACCCTGTACTATTAAATTGTAAATTGAATATTTAATTAATACTACAATGTCTTATTTTTTGAATTATCATAAATATTTAGAAAATATTTTTAATCGGTTCAGCTACATATTTCATAATTTAAACACATTTGGTTCTGGAGTTTAAATCTCACAAAGGGAATTCAAGAATTTTAGAGCACTGCGCCCATCGTGACGACGATGGTTCACCGTCCTCTACGAGGGCTCTTCAAACTTAATGAAAGGGTCCCGCTCATACGGGGTTAGGGGCCAGACCTCCAGCGAAAAGCGAAGCACATCCTTTCTGTAGCCTGTCTGTGTACAAAAGGCCCAAAAATATGCTTTTACTGTCATTTATTAAGTGCGCAACAGCGCTAGGGCCTATAAAAAGATGTAAAAAAGACTGAATGGAGAGAGTTCAACACTGTCTCAACTGACGCGCTCGTCATCGCGTCGTGCCGAAAAGCGCCGTATGAGCGAAGCGCCGAAAAGCGAAGCCCTGCTGTAAATCATAGAAGATCAAATCAATAGGACTAAAATGTAAAATTTGAGGACCGCGTTTTTGATATATACAGTATTTGGCGCACAGGATTATTTCTTTTTCATACAAAAACAGTAAAAATATATCCAGGGATTTCAAAACATGTGTTTTCTTTGATATATAAATGATAATAAATATACTTTTTTAATAGGAATAACTCACAATAAATTCCATTAAAAACTGTAATTAAAGAAACGATTTCTAATTGATTGAAATATTTAAAAATCCTTTGTTAAAACTACACTTATAAAACCGTGCCTTCAATTTTTTATTTCTCTTGAATTTTAATTCAATTCCATCATTTCGAAATGATTTGAAAATCTGAATGATGAAAAGTTAGACATAAAAATAAAAAGAACGAAGTTTAGAATTTATTTAGTGATTTGTTACTTAGGAATTAATTGAATATTTTAATTTACGTAATAACCAATTATAAGAATCGTTCATCAAAAATTAACATCAATATTTATTATCAGAATGTAATGAATCTCTGCAAAATTAATTAAATAATTAAAACCTGAAAGTTATTGACACTGACTGAATAGAAATAAGTATTATATATTATAATATATATATATATATTTTGCGGCACATTAAATTTATTTCAATTAAATTTATTTATTATCCTTTATTTTAAATTTTGTGGAAATTTGTTTAAGTCTAGTGAATAATGAATACAAATTTACATAAGTTTGGTTAAGAAATATTTGTGAATAATAAATTTTTTTCCAATTTTATCTTTTGTAATGTCTTAAAGTGTCTTTTTTTAGTTAAAATCGCCGCAATAAGAAAATTTGTTATTTAATGATTTTTTTAATATATATAATTTCGCTTTAAGGCTTGCGTACCTTGACTTTGAATTACAAACGGGTTTCGTTCCGACAGCTTAGTCGTAAGTCGAAATTATGCAAAAAAAAAAGAAAAAAGGAAAAGTTTTTTTTTTTATATATATATAAAACTCACGTACCTCACGACATGAATAAGTAAATATTAAATTTATTTTTAATATACAGGTGCAATAAATATTACATACATATAAATAAAATAAATGGAGTAAATATTTTCAAAAGAACACACTTTCGACTGCTGTTCTATAGTAAATACAAAGTTATGACTGTTGCTAAGAGAACAGAGAGCGGGCTTTCACCAACACCATCTAGTTCTAGTTCTAGTAGAAGTTGCCAAAACAGTTCAGAAAAAGTGGTGAGGAAATGAACATTATCTCTAAGACAACATTCGCTCTACGTCTATAAATACGTGTCTACATGTGATGTATTTACATACACACAGCTTATCTACGTTCTACACATGTCTAAGTTTCTCTTTATTCAAAAAATATTCCATTTTTTTTTTAACATTATATACATATTTTTTGAAGTAATAAGTAAGAATATTCGTAAATCGGACTGTACAGGGCGATTTATAGGGCGAAATCACAGTGTAGATATAAAGTATTCAGTCTACTAATAAATTTATTTCTACACCAAGGAAAGAGACCGCAGATCCGGAACTCGTACTTTTTTCGCCAACCCTTTTACTAAAAAAATCTTTTTAGCAAGCAAGTCGCAGAGGTCCGTGAATAGCACACGGGGGATCTGCTTCCTTCCACTACAGGAGTAAAGAAAACAAAACCAATCAAATTTGAAACCTGATAAAAAAAACAAAAAACGATATACGTATATCTTGGTTCATAAGATTTGGATATGATATCAGTGATTTTAATATATTGATTTTAATATACATTTTAAATTCTTAATATTACTGTTATATTACAGTCTGCACTTTCCTTCAAAATAAAAAAAAAAATACATTGGAGGATTGAAATTCAGTCCTGGACATTTGAGAAATTGATTACGAGTTAGGTTTGTCAGCTAAGATTGATTGCATTTCCGCTAGATTGGCTAGAAAGAATGATGCCCTTTAACCTCTTTTAAGGACCAAAAATATAACTTTTTTTTTTTTAACAGGAAACCTCTAATCAAATATTAGCTTATTTAATCATTCTAGTATTTTTACCAAACTTTTTATTGGTATTAAATAAGATTAATATTAAAATGCTATTTGAAGATTAGAAATTGCTGAATTCGTAATTATTAATTTGAGTGGGATTTATTTTTGAATTTCTTTTCGGTTATTTGAAAACTTCGCAGTCACGTGATTCTCACTTGTCTTTCGCTTGTTGTGATCCGTTGGAATTGTAGCTGCTGCGTGAACCAATTGGAATTCAATAATATGAAATCCTTGAGAGAAGTCTGTGTGTAACCTCTAATAACTTTTGAATCATGGGATGGATCATCTTAAAACTTGGTATGCCTATTATAGGACTAGGGATAATCTATCTATTATATTTAAAATCTTTCCAAATGCATCCTTTGTCGAAAAATCAGCATGAGAAAGCGATGACAATTCCCATAGAAAAGCATTGGAATCTAAACAATGGATTCGTATTCGATTTCTGTTAAAATCTCATTGTTGTCAACAATGAATATTAATTTCTTGAATCATTCCACGTGGTTTGATGTGATTAAATTAATCCGATTTAGACAATAGAAGTAAATAATAAGGATTTAATTGATTTTTATTTTAGAAAATGAAAAATTTATATTGTTTATTTGCAATAGACTTTAAAAACTGAATGGAAATGTAGGCGTTTCGTTTTTATCTTTAGAAAAACTTAAAAAAAAAAAAGTAGATTTTTCGAACTTCTTGTGAATCGATTATATCAGTAATGTTGAATATTTAATGCTCCTCTTATTACTAAAAACCACGGAAAATTCAATAGCTAAGAAAGATAAACAGAAAGATTAATAAAACTAAAAGTTATAATTGAACGTGTCGAAAGGAGAAGTTTCCAAATGAAAAACATCTAGGAACCAAATTCAACATTCAAACTTCAAAAAGATTCGTTCCAACGTTCACAAGTTGTGCGTTATTGGGATATAGAAAACTGCTCCATTAATCAATCCTTTTTTTTTTGCTCCTTAACTGGCCTGTTTCTCGCTGATGCTGTTAAATATTTATCCCAACACAGTTTATTGTACGAGGATCGTTTGATAAGTACGTTAAGTCACACAAAAAAGAACAGCACTATGCAGAAACTATTCCGTCGCCATTTTGTTCTAACCTTCAGACGAGCTTATGTCAGTTGTGTGTGGTGCGTAGGTAAGATTTGACAGCCATCTGAATCGACCACTGTCACCAGGATAACGACCGTCGCAATGGCAAAATGGGTCTTCGAAATGATTCTGCATCCATTCTATTCCTCGGACTTGGCCCCGTGCGACTTCTTCCTGTTCGCGAAGTTAAAAATTTGGCTCGGAGGGAAGAAATATTAAGTTATGTGCTTTATGTTATGGGAAGAAATTTGCTTCAAATTTTCATCGATGTTGTCAATGACGATTTGCAGAGTTTGACAAAACCGATTTTCAGACGGAATGAAAAAACTTAGAAAAAACTCGCTGGGCCAAGTGTACGTAGCCTTCGAAGGAGACTATGTTGAGAAATAAAATTGATTTTTTTCCCAAACAAAAATTTTTTAACTCCTTTTTTACCAAACTTTTCAAATTACCCTCGTAGGAGCCTCACGATTTTATATCGCCGCCATGTGAAATTTATCGAAGAGAAAGTTTTTGATATACAAAAGGAGAGATAACGTTTGCCAATAAATACGAAAACAGTTTTCTATTTTAATATTTATTAGAATGAAAACATCAGACGCACATATTCAGAACCCTTCCTTCTTTCCTTTCGGAAATTGAACTCAGATGTGGTAAAAAAGTTTTCTATTTCTAAATAAAAAAAGAAAAGGACCACATTTTTATCAAAACTGTCCAAAAGAAATAAGAAAAAAAAAACACAGTAAATGGAAGCACTTACATTTTGCGATTGAATTTCTTAATATATTCTGATTAAATATTATTAAATTCATTTGGAACGCCATCTGTGAGCTTTGGCAGTCGCTGGCTTTCATAAGGGTGTAATTAAAGGCAAAACCCACCGGAATTAGCTGCGCATGCTCAGTGAAGAACACGCTAATGGACTCTGTAAACCACACAAAAGGATTAAAGTATGGTGGGCGGCGAAGACGCGCCTTCTGACCTTTGAAAGGAAAAACGAACCACAAGAAAAGCTATTAACTTAATTGAATTGACAGAAATTAAGACATTGAATAGCAGACAAAGATCGATGTAAGACGATTACCAGCCAAGGAAATGAGTAATTCCAGCAATTCTATTACTATCTCAGATGTCCTATTAGAGCCACGAGTTCTTCTTGAATTACTTTTTTCTTCGGTAAAAAGAAAAATCACTTAAAAAAATTAGGTTCCAGAATTCATATTTCCTGAGCGGAAATCAATAGGATGTTACTCTACCACTAAAGTTTGAACCAGCGAATGGATTCTCCTGAAACCTCTGATGCATAAATACGGATAAATGAATATCTGTTTTATTTTATTTGTTTATTTTTTTATCTGAAAATTTACATTTGATCTGTGTGGGAAAATGCGCGCTTAAAGATTAGATTACATAGGAAATTATTTATCCATCAAATCAAATAGTACAAAGCGAGCAATTCTTGTAAATTTTATCTTGAAAATGGCCCTAAGGATTTGGATGAAATGGGGTGAATCTACTGTTTTCGGTTGCGAGAAAGCGATTTAGCTAGGTCTCGACTTTGGGAAAACTCATTTATGGGGTAAATGTTGACTTGGGTACTAGGCTGTTAACTACAGTGTTCTTACTGTTGTATTCTTTTATTTTATTCTTAAAAAATTCGTGTTCTGTGCGTTTTTACGTGTTAAAAAATAATAATTTATTTTTACCTATCAATATAATGAAATAATTTTGCATAACAACAATTTTTAATACTTTTTCCTTTCAACGTCGCGTGTATTCACTGCGAAGTTGTCCATTTCCCCAAAAGGGGGTTAAATAATCAGGTGAATCCTACATTATTCTTACTTTATATTCGTTTTATTTTATCGAGCAAAGATGGTCTTCCAGATGCTTCGAAATAATAGACAACATTCAACAAATGCAGACTTTTAATCCTTTTAAATTTGCGCTTGCTTTGATTAAAAGATTTGATTCAAGAATTTTTTTTGTAGATTTTAAATAGTTTTTTTTTTTTTAATTCGATGATTTGATAGTTATTGTTTGTTTTCGAACAATTTTGGAAAGCCTCCAAAATATCAATCTTAATAAACAAAAGAAAAGAAAAATAAGTAAATAAGAAAACATTGAAGAATCTTCCATTTCATTCGGGAACTTGTCTTTAGATCTTCAGATTTTATTTCTTTAATTTTGTGATGAGCTTTTTGAATTTCTCCGTTCCTTCGTAAGTGTTTCTTTTTTTCTTTTTTTCTAGTTGTCAATGATTTGGCAGTAGAAATCATCAAGATGATTTTATTTTTTTATTTTTTTTTTATTGTTGTTTAGTTATCGTGTGTTTTCTAAAGATTTTCTTTGATGTTTTAACATTGTAAGCACGTTAATTTTGATTTCATTACTAATGCTTTAATACAACAAATTCTTAATAAGCTAAGCGAGTTGCTAGCGTGAATTTGTTTTATCCTCTTTTATTGTTTATTTGATTTTTTGATATTAGTGAACTGAGGGGTCATTGTTTTAAATGTTTGTCCGTTTGATGTATTGTCCCTTTCACTGAGCTGAGTTATGCAGGGGTGGGATCGGGCTGAAAAGGGTGTTGAAACCCGAAACGGCGCCGTCTCCGGTACCCAGCGAATAATCTAAAATCAGCTCAGTGAAATTTTTGTTGTTTCCAATGTTTATATTTAACAGCCTGTGTACGAAGTTTCATAACAATTCATGTGTTGAGAGTTTAGAAACACAAATAATTGGGTTTAAATTTTTGTGTGTGTATGCGTGTTTTTTTTAATTGAGAAACAGATTCTTGTGAAAATCGCGATAATTTTTTTTTTAATTTTTTTCATTCAACTTGGCTGGATACCACAGCTTTATTGCAAACGCTTTCGATACGTTCTCTGTGCATTCTCTAAATTCTAATTACTTGATAAAAAAAATAACTATAAAGAATTAATTATGGAAAACCTATATTAAACAATTGTTAAGCCGTTAATGAATAGTGAATATAATAAAACAGTAAAAGAAAAAATACAAAAGAGGAAAAATACGGAAGTTTCAGCAAATATTTACATTGTTACTTGATTAAGGAATTCACATTTCTGATTCCTAATTTTCTAAAATCCAGGATTTTTTTTTCTTAAATTTATTTTTGAGATTTAAAATTCTTAGTATTCATACATTTTTCTCAGAGTTTTTTACGTTTTTATTATTTTGTGGTGGCCTTTTGTGTTGAGGCTTCAAAATAAGCAGCAATAAACATTTGTGCTGAATTTGTATTTAATTTGAATTATTTTGCAGAACATTAATTCTTTTAACTTAATAAAATATGAAGAGATTCCATATTTAAAGTGATTATAGCCTCGTGAATGCCAATTGCTAAACTGATTACGCAATTCATAATGTAGAATTTCTCGTTAGTTATTATCGATTATTTTAACAGGAAGCACATTACTGCTTTTTGGTTTTGACTTACAAGAATGCGTTAATTTTTTTTGAAAAACAGTAAAATGAGTTATATTTTTGGTAACTTGGCTGCTTTACTGAAATGTAATGCAGAGAAAACTGTATGTGGGTGCGTTAAATCAGTCGGCGTTTCTCGATTATTTCCCAAAACGAAAGGAAATTATAGTACTTTTCAAAAAAAAGAAAAGGGTTTGCCATAAATGGTCATTACGTAGCGATCGATTTTGTCTGGAACAAACGTCACCAGTCATGACGTCATCAACTTGAACTCCGAGCAGTCAGTCCAAGATGGCGTCGTTTTGTGATCGCTTAAACGTGACCACGAAAGAGCAAACATTGCATAGTCAAGGAAGAGGAATAGTGTGGAACGTTTTTAATTATTTCAAAACTTGTAGTGTAACTGTAGAAAATGCAAAAGCCAGAATGTTTTCGTAAAGTTTAAAAGAGTTAGTTACGATGTTTAGCAGTAGATGGCGCTGTAACGTCCTGGAAACATCAATCCAAAAGGAAATTACGCCATGAAATGCTCTTCTTTCATGAACTCAACTATAACGTTTAAATATCTTTAAAAATGATTGAAGCTTCGTCAAAGAAATTTTTTATAGTAGTTAATTAAAGAAGACGGAGCTTGATTAGTTAGTTCATTTAACTGAGTTAATAAATAAGAAATTACGCAGCTCTTTAATAAGCTAGATAATGACGGAACTACTGCTTCAAAATCTTCTTCAACAACAGCTTATTTCCACATCCATGTGGGGTCGCTGTCGGTAGGCCGGATGCCCTTCCTGACTCCAATCCCATATCACAGGGCAGAACCCAAATACCGTAGACGGAGAAAGAAGAGACAGGCGAATAATTAGACAAAGACAGAAACGAAAGCAAACATCCACACCTACGCTGGGAGTCGAAACCAGGTTCCGACCACAAGGCTACGCCGGAACGGCAACTAAGGAAATAAGGATTATAATGATAGAATCAAGTAAATATTGTAATAATTATAATGACAAAGAAATATCGAATCAACATCAAAGAATTTAGATGTCTTTAAACGTGTCTTAATGGGCAAAGATATCGGTGACAAATTGGAACAGGTCCCGATGACCAAATGCTTTTTTTTTATCTTCTTTTTTAGCAAACACTTCTTTCAATTGAAGCTCAGTTTTTGTCTGGTTGAATTCGTCTTCGGCTGTTATCTGATCCATTAGTGGAAGCGTCCATTTCTTATCAAACCCAGGGGAGCTGATAAGATAGTAGTAAGCTGAATACGAGAGAGAGAGACACAAAGACGTTCCCCCGCATTGTCTGGACACTCCTTCTTTCATTGGACATCTGTGAGAAATCACAGGAAACTGATCCATTTTATTTTATCGATAAAAGGACGAAAAGGTCATCTTTTTATGTACGGACAGTAAGATATCAGTTCTAGTGACAATTATGTAATTAAGATTGTGATAAATTCAGTAACTATATTTTTAGCTATTCTTTGCAACTATTTGGTGTTTTTCATCGATTTTAAAAGTGGCTTCAAATTAGGCTTAAGCACTAACATGAAAAGGAGGACTGTAAGTGCTCTTAGATTGAATGTAAATAAATAAACTTTTAAGAGGTGGTCAAAGCTTTTTAAAACTATTGAAATTATTTAATTTTTATTATTGAAAATTATTTATTTTAAAATTATTGAAAATATTAAAGATGTAATGCAAGATCTTAAGGATTTTGGTTAAAACCAACAATTTTAAATCTGTCTGCATTGCTTAATCGTAGAAAACAAAAAACATTTTTTTTTTTTTTTTTTCATTTTCTATAATTCTTTAGAGGTTTCAAATGACAGATAGTAAGATGAACTGCTATAATAACTCACCCCTCCTAACATGAGGGAGTTGTCGGTTCCAGGTGCCAGTGCCCGGGATTAGGTTTTTTTTTCCCACTTGCAGTTAGAAAGGAGTGATGAAAAAATTACGAAATTATTATTTTTGCGTGAATCTACGTATTTTATTGTATTGTAACAAATACCATAAATGACAATACGCGACACTGGGATTAACAGCGTCTACAAAATTGCGCAGCGATCCTAGCGGCATGGCCTAAAAGCACGAAACCTTGTATCTGCATATCCAACAATTACATAATAGAAATGAGTTAATCTACAAAATTTTTGATAATATTTATATTAAATATAACATCAGACTATAGAAAATAAATTAAAAATTTTATTTTGGTTTAAGAACAAATGAATTTATTATTCAAAACTCTTTCGTCAGTTGAACTGCAAAAACTATGATAGCAATAATATTAAAGTAATAACAAATTAATTAATTTCTTAATTATCTTTTAATTATCTTTTCACGAGACGGCTTAGACGAGATTGTGTTTAAAATTACTTTTTTTATTTTTATAAAATATTTAAATTATACAACGAATTATTATATTTATGTTTCTTATTTTTATTCATTTACTAAATTCCTATTCCTCTTGTTCTTTCTAGGTCAATATTTATAAATATTAACTTCTTTATTTGCTATTTATCAGCATATGTATTGAAATTTGATGTTTCCAGGTCGAGCCACTAGGTTCGCTGCTGTCAAATTGTCTCCCAAGTTGACAGTGGTTTAATCCCAGAGTGTCGTGTATTGTCTATATAGTATTTGATTATAATCACAATGCCAATGGATGCATATGCATATAAATTAGAAATCATACTATTAATAGACAAAAATTGTACGGTTGTACGGATATTTGTGTGTTTGTCATCCCAACAGCATTACAGACACAGTATTTCGGCAAGAAACAAAATACAAGGTGGCGCCACCAACATTTCTCAATACTCGCTAGGGAATATATATTATTTTAAGTCATTAACTTCTACACAGGTATTGTTATTACTTACACATGATCTCACACCTTATTGACTCTTTCGAAACTAACTCTAAATATGGATAATTACATGCTTGCAAGAGTTACCATGATCAAAATACATATTTTATGTTATTGCTTAGTCATCATTATATGTGGGCTATTATGGAAGTCATGGCTTTTAAAAAATGAGCTTAGAACATCGTTTTCAATCGTGTATTTTTAAAAATTTCACAGTATTTCAAAAATGTGGAATCTGTTTTACTTCCGTGAATATTTCACGGATTGCCACTAGTCTATGTTATTAAAAAAACGGCATATGTTTGTACGTACGTCCGTAACAATGGAATTTCACACGTACGTTGCCAGGCAACAGGAGTATTGTTGCATGGTCTAGTCAACTGCACAAATTCCCGACTGTTTATAATATATAATAGAAGGGCTAAACGCACTACTACGTCTTCTGTTATGTTTACGAAGCACCTTCGTAACGTTCCGTTCCGTCTTCGTCGACATCTCCACGCACTTTATCGTCGAAGTTACGTCAAGCGTTACGTTTCCACTGACGTTGATGTTCGTTGAAATGAAAAATCTCTTTAAAAAGTTGACATCTGCACATTCTGACTCAAAGAATTAATTTATGTCAGTAAAAATATTGTTTATTTTCGAAAGATAATCTCCTCATTGTGATACTTAAGCATAATAGCCTTGGATTCAATCGAAGCGGTGGCCAAAATGGCGCCGGCCGAACATGCTATCCATCTTGAAAATCCTTAGGAATACGTCAGTGCTCTCTGATTGGCTGTTGCTTCACACACATGATCGGATTGGCTGGCCTTACGTTTCCACAGACGGCGATCACTGATCCTTGTGAAGACATTATTTCACAATTTGCTACATGACAGTAATTAAACGAAATTCCGCAACATAAATGAAAATAAATCAAAACTGAAATGTTATCTATGTTATAGATTACAACATTCCAATTTTGATTTATTTTCATTTTATAGTAGAGATCAATAAAGTTCGGTGAGTTTATAAATCAAATGAATTATACTTCGGACTTACAGTTCTCTGATAGTTTTCAAATAAAATAATCATCAGTGAATAAAAAAAAAAAGAAAAACCCTCCTTCATTCCAGTTCATCAGGGAATGACTTATATGAGGGGGCTAGAATCAAAGGCAGCTAAATCCATTTTAATTATTCAATAAAAGAATAACCTGCCATTATAGGCGTTCAGTGTGCTATCCATTGAGTTCTAATTCCTACTCTAAGTATTTTGAAGATTTCTTCATACAATGTTACCACATTATCAAAAAAATTAAATTTTTGTGAAATTTCAAAACATGGATTTAGCTGCCTTTGATTCTAGCTCCCTCATATGTAAGAAACATCGGCGGAAGTTTCCTTTTTTTGGTTGTTTTTAATCAGTTCCTAACTTGGCTCCCCCCCCCCCCCCCCCCAAATGTAATCCTATTGCAACCGCGGATAATCCGAAATAGGACGAAAATCAACACAAAAATACTTTTAACATGTTTTATTTACATTAAAATGACAATACATACAGTTGCAGTAGATACATTACAAATAATTATTTTATTTTAAATTATTTACTTATTTTAAAATTTTATTATCACGGGAAGGCTCTCTCGTAATTTAGTGTAACCTGTCGGCCTAAGCTCCACCCTGGGCCGTCGCGTGGGCGGGTCGATCGCCCTGGGCGCCGCGGCAACGGCAACAGGAGATTCCGTTTTTTTTTTTTTTTTTTTTGGTTGTTGAATTGGAGATTTAGGGGGCGCCTGACGAAATCTTGCCCAGGGCGCCAACAAACTATGCGATTGCCCTGGCTCCACCCACGAGTCGTTCTCTAAATTGTTTATCTTTAATTGTCTTTAGTTACTTTGTTAGCCTCTTTTATTGTTAACTTATTCTAGATTTAAATTTTTTAATTTCGTAATTTACTGTACAGTAAAAAAAAATGGAAACAGGAGAGGTCCGCGGATAATCGGGAGTTTACCAATCACAGTCTTCGTAAGGATACATCCGCGCAGGGATACATGATGGTGCATACTGTTATTTCAAATCGCAGTTAGCCAGATGAGGGTTAGTTTTTCTAGTAAAAGATCTTGCAAAACCATTTTTAAATAAGCTTACCTGCAAATCTCAATTCTACTTTTCACTAGTTAATTGAAAAACTAAAATTCATATCTTGTGCCAAGGCAGCCATCTTGTCGAAAGCATGGTACCGTAATCTCTAGTTTCACATATAATTACTGCGCAATCTCACTGTTCCATCAGAATAGTTTTGTCCACTGTCGATTTGTCTGCCTTTACGCGCATCACTTTAAAACGACTGGGTCGATGTCCATCAATTTTGGTACGTAAAACCGAACGCGCATACGTCAACGTCAACGCTGCGGAATGGATTTCAGCCCATTGCACATGGATCCGAAAATCGGACGGTCGGATCCACGAATCGGACGTATTCTCTTTCACACGGCCACGAAACGTCGCCTATACGAACGATTTGAATGTTACATGTCATATAGATGACGGCGGAGAGAGTTTCGTGGCCATGTGAAAGAGAATACATCCGATTCGTGGATCCGACTGTCCGATTTTCGGATCCATGTGCAATGGGCTTTCTGTGGCTGGCGGCGACTAAGATCGGCGCGCATTCAAGTCCGTTGTGCCGCTCACAAACCGGAAAAGGAAATTAGGCTTTCCCACAATTCATCTGTTTTCGCGGGAAAGTTGTGTCCTCAGCGATGACACGAGACAAAACATGTGGTAACAGTAAACCTTTTTATTTATAAAAGAACCATACAGCCCAAATATAAACAGTTCATTACAAATTAAAATAAAGAATAAATGCAACGTAGAATTAGAATTTAGAATGATTATTTTATAAATCGTAGATAGGGATTTTACGGTCATTTCGGTGAGACAACAACCCACTGATTCGGTTGAAGTTTCTTTGTTTTCTCCTTTATTTTTATTTAGAAACCGCTTAAAGTAATCTTACCTTTTCTTACACATGTTCACTAAATATTTATACTTCTATAATTGAACGCTATTTGATCTTCACTCGGAAATTAAAAAAAGAAAATATGAATCTTCTTTAAGCAACTCAAGTGTTTCGCAATTGGCTGTCCCTGAAAATGGGTTGTTCCCGCCACTCTCTTACGGCAACGTGATTGGCCAGCCGCTGAAGCCGCTTAGTCCATTGCCGTTTATCTTTGAAGTCTCCCAAGGTTCGCGTCTGCGGACTTTTTGAGATTTTTGACTTCACAAACTGCCGCTGGAGCCGTTGAAGCCGCCGGTGTCCGCGCGTTGGCCTTAACTTACTTATGGTCCAACATAACATTATTTCGGTCTTCACCTCCTCCATCCCCACAGGCCTTCGACATGCCCCCCACCCACTTCCTTTGCGCAGTCGTCAATGGAAAGCTGAGCGTATATCTAGTATTTACGAAAAATTAATTTCGGCCAAAACACATTTTTAAACTACTTACAGAAATATTTATACAGATTTCTGTTAGGATGTCCGAGTTCGAGGTCGTCGTTCGGACGTTGTCGACAATAACAGTACCCGGATCATTTGTCTTGAAATCATTTATATTATTGTTAAAGCCCCGTTAAATGGGGCGAAACAGGTCGTTGTATTTTTAATGTGTGTAAATATAATTTAAGTAGTTTAAATATGTGTGTTGGCCGAAATTAATTTTTAAACTTATTGCCACGTTAAATATGTTATTCTCATATTTAGTACGTACGTACTTAAAACAAACAAAAAAATTAAAAACAAAAGTGGTCTACTGTTAACAGAATATGCGCGAAGTGCCTTGTAACCATAGCAACGACGGAGTAATCCAAAAAAAAAAATAACTAATGGAACAGATATTGAAATACCCCACAGAGCATCCTGCGAACAGAATGCAAGGCTATTATGAACTCTTGAGCACAAATTGGATGTGTTTTCATCTCTCTAATAGTAGCTTGTGTTAATGAAAACTTTAAGAATGGAGTGTGTAATCAATCATTCTTGTATTGGATGCCTGAAACACGCAAGCCGTTCGTGGCTGGTGAAAAGACAACCCACAGTTATTTCATAATTTATGTTTTTCTGGTTCTTCGCTTGATTCGAGGTTGAAAAGATTGTGTTGTATTTTA
Source organism: Thereuonema tuberculata (assembly GCA_023159025.1). Taxonomy (NCBI): domain Eukaryota; kingdom Metazoa; phylum Arthropoda; class Chilopoda; order Scutigeromorpha; family Scutigeridae; genus Thereuonema; species Thereuonema tuberculata. Next base: position 50,157,808 of record JAFIDM010000002.1, read on the forward strand.
AGTTTCACCTCAGAGAAATTCGATCGAAAAATTTGCTTGAGAAATAAATAAGGGATAAAAAAAAGAAGTTTTGCGAAAGCACTTTTAATCCAAAGAGAACCTTACGAGGACCTTAATCGTTTTGTGTCAGTTTCGATAAAAAATGTGGTAGATTAAAATATACAACGAAAGGCTTGGAAAGATTCAGTTCTGAAAGGTAACAAAGTACAGAATTTAGATATCAAACATCAGAAACACTCACTGTAGACTTAAATAATAGAAGATAAGTTCAAAACAAAAGCATTTTGTTAATATTACTATGAGGAAATTGATATAATGTACAACAAAAACAGTTCTTAGTGAATTAATAATTATCATTAAAAGTAATTCTATAATCATTCTTTATCATGTGTGTATGATGTTATGTATATAACAGATAATAGATATATATATAATTGATATATCTATCTTCATCATCATCATCTTCAACCAATGCAGGCTTGATTTTCTCTCTATTGTTAAGGTCTTATACAATGAATCCTAAAATCCGCCTAACGAAAGGATGACTCTGACCTTGAACTACACCCATGATCTCTTAATCATTCCAGGACTGAAGTTTGTCGAGATAAACTATTCACAATGGCGACTCTCAAGTGAGGCAAACCTATCAGTAGCCAAACACTTTCCCGCCATAAACACTGACATATACAATCGATTCAAATTCTACTATTGCGCCATCTGGTGTCCAAGGTCATTCTTTGGTTGGGAGGAGAATAAATCCTTTTGCTAATCTGTGCTCGCTATTTGATAGGATTAAAATTTATCATGTTTAGCTATTTAAATTATTATTTTTTTTCCAGAAAATGGAAGATTTTATACTTTTATTATTCAGCAGATATTAGAAATTGAAAAAAAAAATAAATAAACTCTTTTTGTTTTTGTCATTTTCATAACTTAAAAATTTCATTTAATTAAAACTGAACATTTTACTTAAAATACAAATAATGTAGCTTTTGATGAAGGATTTTCCCTCATGACTAAAAGACTAATAAAATAACAACGCAGAAATTCATGTAATTTTCAAACACCTCCTGACTAAGGCTCAAGGAACCGGACCGAAATATTGAACCGATTTCACCCGAACTGGAAAAGTCCCTCCTCAAAGGTTAAATTATTTGAACATTCAATTATCATGACCTACTCCTCATTCCCAACAATTAAAATCAAACTCTAATATCTATTGAACCGTGTTATTTACTGACATTGCTAAATCTGATTAATTTCAATCGCATAAAATTTCAAGTTACGGAAATTAAGCTTCAAGTTCTTCAAACTTTTAATTTTTTTGTTCTTCCGCCGAAAGTTTTTCTTTTCCAGTCGAATCCATCCAAATTTGGCGAACTAAACAAAAATGGAATTACAAGATATGACCACAAACGAAATGTCTGGGTAAGGCAACCAGAACAGAGTACTCTGCAAAAAAATGGAATTGGGAAGGACATGAAGCTAGAAAATGTAGACATCGTAGAGTGGGTGGATTTCATCAACTCTACCACGTCTACATTTGCTTGGTCTCTTCACACGCCTCGCAACCCAGCTATGAATTGCTGTTGATCAGGTCCTCTAGCTTCATGTCCTTCCCAATTCGTTTGTGGTCTGATCTTATAATTCCATTTTTGTTTAGTTCGCCAAATTTGCTTTATCAAACTATCCACAGCAAAAGTGAACATCTAGTTTTTGTTCAGCACCCGATCAACAATTCTTTCTTCTTTACTTGGTTTATTTCTCCATTGTTTCTCCGAAGACATTCGGATGAACGCTTATCTTAACAAAAACAGCATCATCAAGGAATCCCTCGAGGCATTTCAGAGCTGTCAAAAGAATAGGATTCTATTCGTGAAGGGGAGACAAACCACAACATCATTTTCAAAGTCTCATCGTTTTTGTAACTCAAATTAATCATTCGATAATTGAGGGAAAAAAAGTTCAACAGATTTAGTATCGAATGAACAGGAAAATTGTTATTAAAAAATAAGCCTAAACGTTCATTGATTGACAGCTTATCGGGTAGATCCTATTTCTGCGTTAATTCATTCCTAGAATTGATTCGAAATCTGTGAAACCAAACTCTGTTAAGGCCTAATTATCCCCAACGCATAAAACTTTTAATAGTAGTTTATTGTAAGCAATTGACGTATGAGCTGATATTGTGCAAAAGTTTGTAGAATCGTTACACCTACTTGATAGGCCTAATTCTTATATTGGTAAGCGTTTCGCAACTTATTACCATCGCGTAATAAACAAATTGAGGTTGATTATAAAACTGCAACGGTGCTGAAGACAGACGGACAATAACACTCGTTTATGATGAGACTGAAGCCTTGAGGTCCCTCAGGCTGCTATCATTAAGGAATCTTGTTGGAGTGTTCTCTTTTTATGCTCACTAGGGGGCTCTGTATCAATAAAGCCATTCGCCAACAGTACGAAAATATGAAGTTGTTAATTTTCAAACAAACAAACAATAATTAAATTCCGTTAAAGGCTAAATAAAACGAAAAGAATTTGCAAAATTATTGAACTTGTCATGTTCTAGCGTCGTGCATTACATTAAAATTACACTGTTTGCTAAACATGAAAAAGTTGTGATAGAAAAACAACTACATGTGGTAACCATGGTAAAATGTCATTATATTGCTTTTTAACATCTCCAACGAAATTTCATCAAATTTTATGCCTTTACAATTTAATCATTATTAATTTTAAAAAGAAAGTGATCTGTTTATTTTTTTTTATGTTATACATTTCTTTTTAATATAACACTGTATAAATCACACGTGAACGTTTTTTCATTTTATTTCTCTTTATATTAAATAAATTAAATCCAGAGCCTGCCATGCGGCTGATACAACTGAACTTGGTTCGAATCCCGGCTAGGGCTTCGATATTTCTTTCTCTCTTCGGTATCTGCTTTCAGATCCTTTGAAAATATTAGGGCTTAAAAAAAATGACAAAGCCTCGCGAAGAGGCGAAACCGGTTGTTTTTTAAATATAATTTTGTTTATACTGTTAATACTGAAAAAAAAAAAAAACGTTTACACAATTTAGCTTTTTTTTGTCTAGTCTGGTGTGTTGGCCTAAACAAATATTATTAAATTCACCAAGTCACGTAAAATATTTTAACTTAAGCAATTCAAGGTTCGAAAAAAAAGTTAATTTATAACCACAGAACAAAATATCAGCAATCTTATTAAAAAAAGTTAATTGTTGATTTTAAGAAGTCCTTAGATTTGATTCAAATTTCTGAATGGTAAGGAAAACACCGTAGGTTTTTATTTCTTAATGCAGATAATATACTTAATACTGATA
>JAFIDM010000002.1:50175292-50199179 GCA_023159025.1 Thereuonema tuberculata
CCCCCCCCCCTCACCAAAAAGGTTTTTGTATGGGGTTATCTTAAAGCATTAGTGTACATCACACCGGTTCCTTACACCCATGCAATGCATGATCGGATAGTCGATGGGTGCAACACAATTCGATATGCACTTGGCATCTTCGACCGTGTTCGGCAGTCGATGGAACGACGTTGTGTTGGAGGACAATTTCCAGCACTTTCTGTGAAACTGAGCGACCGAACGGCCAACACGTCTGCATTGTTGCAGTTCGTATCTTGGAAATAAAGCATTTTCAGACTCATGTTTATATAACATTATTCGATGTTTTGCATGATGGAATATAACCTTTAGGTTTGGCAGCACAGATACACCCTGTATTGACAATAACACTAAGCTACTATAAGCTGTGCAAATATATAGATCATGTTCAGTCAAATCTGTTCTGTAAACAACTTGAATTACTCATCAAACATCCAATGCGGATCAGTTGAATGATATACAAAATGACTACGAATTAGTTTAACTCAAGAAAATCAACAATGCGAATCTAAAACTGTGGCAGAACTATTCTTAATAGAAAGGGAAACAGTCACACGATGTTTATGTAAGTACAGCTAACCAAACAGAACAATGGAGTGATGCTGCTCTGAAGATAAATGGAGTTAGCGAAATTATAAAGCATTAATATACACTTGGAAGCAGAAAAATCGCACAGTTGCATTTTTGTATGTTTTTTCGTATTTTTCCTCGCGATTCGCAATTTTTTTTAATCAAACTAATGTCAATTTAAAGATCTTTCATCACCTATCCAATGATACCACTTAAGTGGGTATTGCGTGTCAGCAGACTGCGTTTTGGAGGAATTGCCTAACCCACCAGGAAAAACGTGGTTTTCTTACAGCCTGGGAAATGGTGTTACAACAAAATTCAATGCAAAATAGTTATAAAACAATCTGTATTAATAACGGGTATTCCCTCCTCTAGCCTTAATTACGGCCCTCATTTGAATTTGCATCGAGGTTATCAATATGATGAGAACATCTTGCATATGGCTTCCCGCTTCTCAGAAATTTGCGAGTTGCAGCTCTGGAAGACTCATAGGAGGCACTCTTCTTGCCCGAACTCTTCGCTTTAGCTCGTCCCACAAATGCTCAATCGGTTTGAGATCGGGGCTACGAGCTGGCCAATCCATAACCGGAATATTCACGTCTTGCAAGTATTGGTGTACAATTGCCGCGGTGTGAGATCTGACATTGTCGTGCATAAACAGGAAGTTGTCGCCAATAAACCCTGCAAATGGCATGACATGCTCCTCTTTATAACGTTGGGACGTCAGTCCTCGTGTTCGAGAGCCGCCACCCAGCCCGGCGATGAAAACAATCTCAGTTTTCGCTTCCATGGAAATTCCTCCCCAGAACATGCAGGAATCCCCGCCATATTGGACTCATTCGCTGATACAGCACGGAGCGATTCGTTCTGAAGGTCTTCTATAGACCCTTCCACGTCCATCGTTGCCATGTAGGAACACCCTGCATTCGTCTGAGAACAGGACATCCCTCCATTGATCTAATGTCTAGTTTACATGCTTTCGAGCAAACTGGAGACGGGCTTATCGGTGGGCTGTGGTCAATTTCGGGCAGATTGCTGGTCTGTGTGCAGTCAGACTTCCTTCGGAGAGCCTTCTTCTTACTGTCCACCGACTAACAGTGACATTGCGAGCTTCTTGAAGTTGCTGTCCCAGTTCAACTGCAGTTAAGTGCCGATTTCGCAATGAGCTCGTGACAAGAAAGCGATCATCCCGCTGAGAAGTAGCACGATGGCGGCCAGATCCTTGTCGCCGTACGTATCCACTAGTCTCCTGATATATCTGGTATACACGTCGTACGGCGTACCGGCTCACATGCAATTGACGGGCCATTTGACTTTGATTTTGCCCTGCTGCGAGTACAGCAACAATTTGAGCAGCTTCTTCAGGTGAGGTATTCATTTTCTTGTGATGAATGCAGGCGTTTTTGCGAGAATTCCTGTCAGGCTCAGCGTTGAAATGCGTTTGTTGCGGTATTTCCTACAATTCACCCTTTATTCCTGCGGCAAGTCTTGCAGAAGCACTACCTGGAAAGGGTGTTTTCAGGGTGTTATGTTCTCTTGTTGTTATTGTCTTGGTTTTGAAGGGACAATACCCGATTAAGTGGTATCATTGGATAGGTGATGAAACGATCTTTAAATTGACATTAGTTTGTTTACAAAACAAATTGCGAATCGCGAGGAAAATACAAAAAAAAGTACAAAAATGCAACTGTGCGATTTTTCTGCTCCAAAGTATAGAAGTAATTTTTCTTATAAAAAAGGAGGAGAATAATTTCGTTCATCATCTCCCAGGGCTGGGAAATGGGATCTGGATCATTCAAAATTGTGGAGCTCCATTCGAAAAATCATAAAAAAAAATATGTTGAAGAAAATCATTAATCCTAGAATATCATTTATGAACACGTATTTTTTAAGTTGTTTAGTATATATTTAGTATAAAAATATCAAGTATAAATTATTATTCGGATTCAGACCTTGTGCCTTACCTGGATCGGGACATTGTAATAATAAAAAAACAAATATCAGGTTTCATAAGTCATCAGTTTGGACAAATATATTATCAATTTCGTAATTCTATTGTTTTATTGGAGGAGGAGTAATAACACTTTCTAAGTTTCTATAATTAATCTCAAGATGCAATGTTGTTTGCAGAATTGTTTTTCTGTTGCCATTATAAGTAAGTCTTAAGTATATGTTGAATTGTCTATGTTGTTTCGTGGAAAAAAAAATGTTAAAAATTCTTTGGAATGAAGCTCGATTAAATATTATACTATCGTATGCAGAAGTTCTTGCAATATCATTTAAGCATAAATGTATTTCTTAGTGTTCACGCGAATTTTAAGATTTTCGGAAAAGTTCAGTGATTGCGCTGAGTGTTTTGGTTTACCTTAGATGGGTACGACATGATCACTTAGTTATGCCTGGAAAGCAGAATCACAAGTCTGAAGTGTTAACCTACAGCTTTCGATTGTAATGATCACATTTTTACATATAATAAAGAAAGAAAAAAAGTTGGAAATATCTTACATTAAAATGTGTAATAATTATACACTATAAATACACTTGAGGATGGTTCCACTGAGCTATTCAGTACTGGGCGAAGCCAAATGACTAGAGATTGGAATCTCGAAACAGTCTGTCTTGGGTTCCCGGTACGAAAATTCTAAAAATAGCTCAATGAACCTTTGTGTGCGTTTTTATGTTTTTGTTATTTTTTTTTTCTTGTTTTATGTAAATACATGCCCGGAAATGTCTGCTGCTCTTCATACACGACTGACTAACGATCAAAATTGCTATCAATTTTTGTTTTCTTTCTTTCTTGGAGCGAAGGACAACTTGGCGATTCAAGATGCTAATATTTCCTTTCCACTTTAATTAAGATTTCCTTGTTTTTTTTCCGAGATATTTCCTTTATTTGTAAGTAATTTTTAAAATTAAAATATCACCTTCCACTTTTTCAGCGATCATCTTTTTCATTTCCAATTTTCGACGCGGGGCTTCCATATTTGACGAGCACTCGTTGGTGTCTTCACTTGAGGCGTTGCTATGGCAATCGAACTAATCACATTTTGAGGATCCTGCAACAGGTGGAATGGCAGCCATTTATTGTTTTCGGGCTTTTTTTTTTTGTCTCGTATCAGCCACTGTCACGTTTTTGAGTCTTCGACCTTTTCTCTTTCTAGAAACAATTTAATTTCAGTGCTTGGAAGCTTTGTTACTAAGTGAGTTTTTTTTGTTTTTTTCGAGATTATATCCATTTCAAGAATGTTAAGAAAAAAATATAAAATACAGTGAAGTCGCACTAATACGAATATGAGGGGGAACCAAAAATTATTCGTATAAATGAATATTTCGTGTAAGTGGATTACATATAGTACTTATGGGAGTTTCGCCGGGGAACGAGAAATTCTTCGTATAATTGAATGTTTCGTATAAGTGAGTTCAGTGTAATTAGTAAACGTGAAGGCTGCTACAAGAAATTCGTTAAAATAAGTTAACTTTTAAGCGAGAAAACAATCTGACAAGGAGGCCGCGCGGTTGGCGTTGTCGCTATGACATCGCCCTCTCACCTCTGAGTACCGGGGTTCGGTTCTCATGTGGGTTTCGTGATAGTGGACGATCCGCGCTGGGCAGGTTTTCTCGGGGTTCTCCCGTTTCCCTGCACATCTCCCACCATACTTTCTCAGTCCTGATTTCCGTGGGATAGCACAATAGACCTCTGGTCGCAGTGCTTGGCTTCTCTGCCACCCGCATTCACTACATAACATAACCTGACAATGAGATCCAATTGTTACGAGAGAGATTCCTTAGCCTCGTTTCCATAGGGACGAAGACTCAATAAATCAGTCAGTTCGAATGTCCCCGCGTTCTAATAACTTCTAAACCACTGGATGGATCATCTTAAAACTTGGTATGCATATTATAGGACTAAGAATGATTTAACTTTTATAATTTGAATCTTATTCCAAATGGGTCTTTATCGAGAAATCAGAGCGTGACAAAATTCTCAAAAAAAAAAAAGCATTGGAATCTAAAGAATGGATTTATATCTATATCTGTTAATCTCTCCTTGTCTTAAATAATGAGAATTAATCTTTTAAGCTAATCCATTGCGGATAAGATTAATCCAATTTAGATAATTCAAGTAAACAAGATAATTAAATCCAAAATTACTTCTAATTGTTGAAAAATCAAATGCATGTAGCCAACCAATGCTTGTAAAACTATTGGAATTATAAAAAAAATTAAAGATAATTACATTTATAAAAATTGCTTAAAAGTATAAGCTTTTCTTCACTATTTAAAATTTTATATTTTATTCTTAGTTTTAATTTATTTTATATAGCTTGATATTTATAACTAATATAAATATTATCAAAAATTTTGTAGATTAATTTATTTATATAATAATTGTTGGATAGGCAGATACGAGGTTTCGTTCATTCAGGACTTGCCGCTAGGAGCGCTGCAGGTTTTTTTCTTGCTCAGTGTCGCATATTGTCTATATAGTATTTGGTATTCATTATATTATAATACAATAATAAGTTGATCATAAACCTAGGGTTTTTTTATTTTTGTCGTTTTTCGCGATTAAAAAAAATTGTAACTTAAATTTTAACGTGTGCAATGAACTTAAAACTAAAAAGATGCAAAATAAAAGCTAAAAAAGTTTAACACATTAAAAAGGTACAGAGGACTGGTTTCGCCTTTGCAACGGAGCGTTCTCAACTAAAATAACAAACATTTGTACTTAAATATCGCTCCTCCATTGGCTTACTAGTTTCAAGACACCATTTCTCCTACATACCAATTACATTTTTATTCAATATTCATTAGTCAGAAATCTGTATGTTTAAATTTCCGTACTGTATTTTCGTCGCAAATGTCATAAGCTGCTCATAAATTAACGAACTATTTTAGGAAAAAAGGTACCACAAATAAAAATGAATAAAAATCATTTAATGTTAAGACTAATAATTAGTACTACATAGGAATAATTATGCTCCTACCCCAAGTATTATAATTTTAATATTTTGTATCGCACTTGAAATTCAATTCAATCCACAATTCATGCACTGCATCATGGGTGTTCTCTTGAATTAAAAATTCAATTGAAAGAATTCTCTAGACACTAAACTGATTCTTCTTGTTTTTTTTTAGTTCGTAGGTTTCGTCTGGAAGAATGGCTGAGAGCAATGAGACTGCTCAGGAAGAGATAGCGGGAGAAGCGGATGATAAGGAACAAGGAGAGAAATGTCTTCCAGGTCCATCGACTGCTCAAGTGAGTAAACATCGTACTTTTTTGGCAAATTTTAACGTACCTGGTACAAACAATAAAAAATGTGTGCGTTTTTATGCTTATTAAGTTTTCACTGAACTATTTTTGGAATTTAAGTACTGGAAACCCAAGACAGACTGTTTCGATGTTCTTAGCTCTCGTCAGTTGGATACGCCCAATACTCATAGCTCAGTGGAATCCAAAGAAACATAAACAAGGACAAGATTAAACAAAACAATGACCCTCGAGTTAAAAAAACAAACATCCTTTAAATGTGTTCGTTTTTATGCTTTTCCTAGAACTTTAAAATTGTGAAACTTAATATTTAAAAACTACTCAATTAAAAAAAAATGATGAAACTGATTTTGTTTTTGGTTACCAATCAGTTTGTTTTGTTAGCTCAGATTTTCTTCGATAAACGTTTTCTTTCTTTTTTTCCAATTGATGTCTTCACCAACCACGTGGCATGACGTCACAGTTCCAACAACCCGTTGCCAAGGACACTGCTCCAAACGGCAGGTGTTGATTTGGTGAATAAAAAATTACTTCTGCATATATCTACTTACAGTGCTAGCGCTCAGAGTTGAAACTCCCAGAATACAAAGCTGATTATAGATTGTCCTTTCCTGGCAGTAAGCTAACATTGAAATAGAAGAGAAGCGACCTCTTCTATTTCAATGCTAGCGAACTGCCAGGAAAGGATTTCAATCTTTAATCTGCTTTGCATTCTGGGAGTTTCAACTCTGAGCGCTAGCACTAAGAGATGAGTTTCAGATACGTCAAACTAGAAATTTGCTATTGAAAATTTAATACATTAGTAGATCTACGCTAATCAATAGCTCTCGTGATAGGGTTCAGTACAAACCTGAAAAATATAGCTTGCTTCATATTAATGTTTTTCCTAAAATTCTCAAAGGGGGAAAAATCATAACGTGGCCTTAACACTGATTTCAGATAACTTTTTTTTTTTTGTTATCTACTTCTCCAAAGAAAATCCACGACAAACAAGCGCTTCCTGTAATACTCGGCTATTCTAAAAAGTCCATAGCAGAAGTGTGACATCATATCACGTGGTTTGTGACGATACCTTTGAACATTCAACTAAGCTAGCTTTTTGGTTACGATAAGTCATACTGGCGCTGGCGGTCAACAGAAGCACATTGAGTAATGCTTCCACGCCTTAAAGAATTCAACCAAACCTTACGTGTAGAGTTAAGATCCATCTTGGAATAGAAAATAATCAGGGGAACGAGTTCAGGCGAGAAGAATATATAAAACTACAAATGAGTACACTGTATTTGAACCTTACTGAAATGATGTAAACAAAAATAAGAGGAGTTTGTAACGTCCTCTATAGTCCAAACCGGGAATTCAAGTTCTACGAGTCATACTTCGTTGGACTCCCCATGGCCTACAGGTTTGGATAAGATCCGATTTCCCATCCTGGATGTCCATTGACGTCGGTAATTCAACAGAATTAAGGTCTACCTAGAATTTAACACTAACATTATATTGCTATCTATTTGCCACCATGTCGTAAACACTCGCCTTTTGAGCTTAACTTAGCCGATTAATTACGCCTAGACTGCAAAGTACAATTTAAATAAGCATCTACTTTGTTTTCGATTGAGAGTCAGAGGTTCCTATTTTCAGTTCAGGAATCAAAAGGCTGCAACCATTTACACGTTCTACTGCAGATGTTGTTCACACGGATGGCATGAACAATCGATTACGGTACCTCCGACGGTGGAAAATGCCACCTACTGAAAGAAATATTATGACCAGTAGCATTATTTATAGTAAATATAAGGAATGAAGTGGGAAAATCTTGAAGGAAGGCTTTCTCAGTTATCAAAACAAGCTTCTATACATTGATTATTTATACAAATAATGCTTAATACGAATATTTAATTTTCATTTTTCTTTTAAAAGGAAAAAAAAAAAAAAAAATTTAGTGTTTGTGTTATGATTGATGACGAGACTATTCAGTCAGATAAGAAACGTTGCCTTGTCGCTGTGGCAAACCAAACCCCCCCCCCCCCCCAAAAAAAAAAAACATTCAACCATCATTTTCAAATATACACGATCCCAAGTTAAGTAAACTTCCTTGCAAGGCTGAGCAAAAAAACACACCTATAAGTGATACTACAACCGTTTTTTGTTTTCTTTTCAGGCAAATCCTTCCGTGGATAGCTGTCCCGAGACCAATAAGAGTAAACGGCCGAGATCCCGTCCTCTGAGGACCGCTTCCCGCCCTCTTCTGGAAAGCGTCAGTGAATCTGACAGCGAGAGCAGTTCCTCGGCAGTTGAAAAGCAGCCCTCCGTGACCACCGCTCAGTCCGACCCCGGCAAGAAAGGAAGAAGCCTCGATGATAGCGTCGATGACGATCGGTCCGGCTGCCCCGACTACTTCGGCGTTCGGTCCTACTTGCACCACTTCTACGAGACCTCAGTCAACGTCAAGGACCCCCATCTGTACGAAGAGTTTAACCGGTGCCGCGGCGGCGGGGAAGGCCAAGACGATAGTGAAGACTTTTTCCGCTTTCTTATGTCCCGCAAGAGGCGGCGGCGAAAGGCGTGCTCCCTCTGGTGGAAAGTGGGCATATGGATCGGCATCAATCTCATGCTGTTCGGGCTCATTGCAATCCTCGTAGGGTACCTGGTACCTCGACGGGAGGTGGTGGTCGGCGTCCAGGACGACCTCGAGATAATCGACCGGAGCGCCATCAAGTTCAACGAAAACCTCGACCTCTGCAAGCTCGTAGGACTGATCGTGTTCTGCGTGGGAGGAGGCGTCGTTCTCATAGCTCTCCTCTTTCCCACTCTCCTTGGCCACCAGGACGACGAAGTTGATTTTCGGCCGCCGCCGCCACCCATCCAGGTTCTTCCTAAACCCACATCCGCTATGATGAAGCGACGGGCGTCCACCCCCGCCACCCTCATCCCAGCCACACAAGAGGTCTCGAAGATACAACCCAAACAGGTAAAGGACGACTTCGTTGTCACCACAGGCGGCTTTTGTTCGAGGCCCTAGACTTAGATGGTATTTGGGGTCAACTATAAATGGCGTCCTACTACAAGTAACCCACAGTCTTAGGAATAGATGATTTTTTTTCTGATCCGTGGATGCATTTATGGTCAGCCTCAAAAATTAAATAGATAATAGTTAGTTAAAGATAAATGTCTCTATTTTTTTTCGTTAAAAAGTAAAAAAAAACAAAACAAAAACGAAACACATTTAATTTTGATTTAAATAATAAATAATCGATAAAAATCTAAATTCATTAAAATGCGGATATCTGCTTGCAAACTTCGTCTAAGTACGGGCTAATATCAAAACAAACAAATACTGCAAACGGTATGTTTTTTTAATTAATTACAAAAAAAAACTTTGTTATTCTTGTAAATTTACGCATGTAAATAATGAAATGAAACGGATTAACAAAACATGCTTTTGAATAGGGATGGGTATAAAAGAACTATAGTTCACGAACGACCTAGTTCAAATGAACTAGTTCGTTCTTTTACCATTCCACTATTGGCTATTGGAATTGGTTTATTTCGTTTTATATTAAGTATTTGAGAACCTTTTTTTTTTTGGTTGTTAAGGTAAAAAGAAAACGACTTAGTTCATTAAACTAGTTCAATAAAAAGAACTAGTTCAGTAAAAAGAACGACTTTGTCCATCTCTACTTTTGAACTAGGTTTTATCAATTAAAAATATGTAAACGGTTCACCAACTAGATGTTAGTACCAAAATTGTCCTTAAGAGGGAAAAAAAACCTAACCACTTTTGGGAATTGTTTTAAACAGTAAAAACTTTGTTTCGTTGAGTTGGGGGCTAATCAGATGAAATATTAGATCTTCAGAATAAGAGAATCTTGGGAATTTAAATTGCCTGAAAACGGCAAACGAGATTAAGAAAATCATGAATATTAATGTGATTTTAAATTGAAAGTTTCGAAAGCAAATATTTACATGGACTTTGAAAACAACTGTATGTTGACATTAAAGGGAAGCGTATATTCAATTGAAGGGAAAGACACAAGGTTTCAGAAACAAGCAAAAAAAACCAACAACAATTGGAATTTAACCTTTATATGTTCCGTAAACATTGATTAGAAATAATCATCTTTTGCTTTCCTTTTCCACTAAAATTGGTAAATCAAGGCTTAACGGTACATACTGTTCGTTTTGAAAAGGCAGACCCAATACTGGCGGACGATTCTACTCCGCAGACGGGTGATACGCTGAGATGGGCACTTCCCTAAGAAATTCTTTTGTACATTTTCGCTTTTAAGAAAAAAATAACGAAGGAGCATTTTTGCAAAAGTATTTATTCTTTCCCGAAAAGCGCAAATAGAACGCAACTACTAGTAAACTAACACTGATAAAAAGTAAACAACCCCTCTTTTATTTCTCCTCGCCCGTATTTTGAAGAAATCGAGGGAGACCTGACGCATGCGCAAAAACATTGAAGGCTCTCAAACAAAACTGAACAGTACACATTAAATCTTTTGAAGAGAATTTAAAATCTTTTATTTACATTCTGACTAGCTTATTCTGTTTCTTGACTGGCGTCAAAATGAACGCTTAATGGAGACGCCATTTTGAATCCATTTTTGGTATTTTTTTCTCTTTCAAGAAATCTTCTGCAATCTACAACCTACAAAAACTAACAGATTTTCTATTACATCTGACGATGAACTCTGAAATAGTAACTCCTCTAATCATCAACTGCTTGGTTTAAAATTTGTTCTGCTTTAAGTTGGTTTGAACTGCTGCTTCTTTTTTTTTTTCAAAAGCAAATTTAAATATTTAAAAAAAATAGAAACCATTACTTCTAAGAACACGAGGAAAACAGTTGATTAAAATGTTGGTATCAGCATTTTTTCTTTAAAATAAATAAGTAAATATATACAGGGTGATTCATAAAGAACTGGAAAAATAATTTTATCCCACCCCCACCCCCACCGGCCTCCTTGTGTTTGAAATAAACCCAATGGAGTCAATACTTCATTTAACTTAGCCTATTCTAATATCGCTTCCCTTTCCTTGCTCTTCCCGGTTGTGAAGGGTGCTAACTAGACCATTTTTTTCCATCGGGGCAGAAAAAAGGTTAAAATGGGGACCCCATCATCCAACTCAGAATCGCACGTTCGATCCGGAATTCCATGCCCTATTTTACTTTTTTTTACACCGAATTTGACTTAGAAAAATATTTCAATGTTCCTTCTTTATAGGCCTATTTTTCCAGTACTTTATGAATCACCCTGTATAAATATCACACGATATATATATTTTGAACTTGATTACTATGCCATTGTTGATAGGCAATCAACATTGATACGATTTGATATTGTACATTTTGATGTAGATCAGATCATTCCAAAATCACTGCTATACAATAAGGCAAACTCTAAGCGACAGTTTTTAACAGCAACATAATGCAATAACATGAAATGATCAACACTAATATGAAGTAGGAGGCTGTAAAAGGGTTCACTCAAGACCTCCTTCTTCATTTTATCGAGTAAAGTAAAGATATAGTGAAAATACAGCCTTGAGCTCAATTACATATTTTCTCTATGTTTTATGGTGCATACCATGTTAAGATTAACAGAGCCACTCGGTCCTTTTAGTCTCCGAAAACATCTGAATTTTTAAAGAGTTAAATCACATATAATTATGAAAATAAAACTGATAAGCAATGCAAAGACTTTTTGTTGCTTCTTTTACAGTATTCCACAGTTTTTGTGACATTTCGGACTAAGATGACATCATCCTTACTATGTGGTAAAGCATATTGGCCATGAGGCCTAAGCATTTCATAAATAAAACTGCTTTTAAAACTGGCAATACTGCTACCAGGAAGATCTAATGTTAGAACTCCAGCAAAATTATATATTTGCTTCCCAATTAACAGAATAACGAAATCTTGTCTCCTCTTATAACTGAGACATTCATCCTTCATGACAGGTTTCACCAGATTACCAGAAATCTCAAACACAACTCATTTAGTTCGCTTCAAAACCCTGTGCCAGTCATGTTAACATATATTTACATTCTCAAATCGATCACTAAGTACTAGAAAGCTTGTTTTCTTTCTAATCCTTATTAAAATCATTCTTTTTAAGGATCTGATATGTCACCATAATGTGTTCGTAAAAGTAATTTTAAGCTAGTAGTGGATAATAATAAATGATTAATAACATCGATCGGCTCATTAACACGAGTAGATGGTAAATAATTTTCATTTAAAAGTTATCTAAACAGAAAAAAAAAAATAACAATAACATAAGTTTTAAGACATGTAAATACGTTTTATTGTCTGAATCCTCTTAGATATAGTAGTGATTTTATTATTTTTTAAAAGCTCAATTAAAAAAAAAAAAATCAACTAGTTAGAATCTAATGTTTTACTGTCATTTCTTTTTAACAAAAAGAAATTAGCTTTGCCTTTTGAGGTATATCTACTGTAAAATGTCATAAATTTGTTCAATTAAGGTACGGCAAATTATTCAGTGTACGATTGATTTCTAATCAGTTGAAGTAAGATCTTACGTGGTCTTCTTAACCTCCACCCCCGCCTCCATTTAACCTTCAGAAGAGGCTTAAATTTAAAGAGGAAAGAAAAGTAAATCTTATTCAGAATATCCAAACACTCACTTTAAGATAAATTGAAGAATCAAACTATAAATTAAAATTATAATACTAAGGAATACAGTTAAGTTCTATAACAGAACCAAACAAAAAACGTTAATTTATAATTTGTGTAGTGTTCATGGTTTTTAAAAATATGTATGAATGTTATCTCCGAGTGTACTTGGTGCATTTATTCTATACTTTGAATCCAAAAGCCAGTGACCAGTGTAAAGCACGAAGATGACGTTTAATCATCTAATATGTTTTTTTTTCTGACAAACATTAAGTGACAAGGGATGATTTAAAAATTACAGGTTAAATTTTAATTAATAAGTAAATTTAATACTAAGTTGATGTTATGGTAAAAAAAAGGGTCTGATTTGGTAACTGATCATGAATGTAAGTTTGGATAAAACTGTAATTAATTTTAACTCTTTTAATAGCTTTATTCGGGTGTTTCTGTTGTTGGTTTTGCATATATGCAAATATCCAAACTTTGTTTCACTTCCATTTTCTTAACATTACTCCTGAGAGAATGTGAGCTGCAATAGATTAAAGCATTTGGTCTAATTTCCTAAAACTAGAGGCAAAATGGGAGTAGGAACAAAACTGTTCCAGAATGAAAGAAAACAAAATTAATTTTGCTTGCATCTTCGAAAAACGACATTTTAAAAGCTCTTCACGCAATAAAATACTTGATAACTAGACAGTTATGACGATGTGCTTGTGTATCATCCCTTATCTCTTAAAAATGCTGAGAAAACAGTATATGAATAGATTCTTGGCTTGCAGTTAAACATAGTCTTTCACACTGGTTTCTGGATCCACTATAATCGAAATTTTTAAAAAATGTAATAGCTAAAGAGCATTGAAACAAATTATATTTTCTTTGGTGTTTTGTAATGTAAACTATCTTTGTAGCTAACCTATGTACAGATATAACCAGAGATACAAAAATGTCAAGAAATATGAAACTATGCTTAATATCCATAGATATAAAAAATAACTCATTAGTACTTAGAATTTGTGTATTAGTATATTAGAGTATGACAGTTTCTCTTTCATTTTGTTTAAGTTACCGTTAATAAAAGAATTGACAAACAACAATCTAACTGTTCCTTTGAACATTTACAGATATGTTTTTATGTCTCAAGTGGTTTCTTGTTTTCTGTAACTTTTAAATAAGCTCTAAACAAAGAAAAAAGAATGTTTCATAAGAAGAAGAAAATGTAAGTGATTTTTTTTTTTTTTTCCCCCCATTCTTACAATCCTGATATGTTTTACTCTGTATTCAGGTAGTTCATAAAAAGTTTATTTATAAACATATAAGGTGCAAAGTGTTAGTAACTATTACTGGGCTTCAAAATTGCATAAAATTTTTATGCTTTCAGTATCTTGGGACTTCGGAAGTCTGGAATGTTTTAATTGTCTTAATAATGTCAGAAGTTTGATCATTTGAACACTTTTTGATAAAAACTACCTACCTTTAAGAAACAAATTTCAGAATATAATTTCACTGAAAAAAAAAAAAAAAATGACCTCCTTACATGTTTACTAAAAAGCTTCGAGAAATTAGTTCATTCTTTTCAAAATTTAAGCACATTTTCAAATAAACCCTTTCAGACTAAGTAGAGAAAAAATAAAAGCATTTTAATGTTATTTTGTGATATTTTTAGCTAACAATGTTTCACTAAAACAATTTTAAATGATTATTTTTGTAGTCGAATTTCATTTGAGTGTTTTGCTAAACAGCAGTTAAAAGTCAACAGAAATCGTTTTAAATAACTTATCCTTAAAATTTTAATTTTCGCAACAAGGATATTAGATTTTGACGATATATATATATACTCAAGGTTTATAATATGAAGAAAGAAGTTGTTGGATTTTTATTTTATATAAGAATTGAACAAATAAAAATTTGCATAAACTTTCTGCCACAACTTCATCCGAATATATTTTTTTATTATTAAGAAAAAAAAATATAGTTTTAGCCAATATATGTAAATAAAGTAATTTATGTTAAGAATAAAACCCTCATCAATATTATTATTGGCAACGATTTAGTAATAGCTACGAAATCAGGTGAATCTCATTTGTAAAGGCAAAACAACTTTAAATCCATAAGTGTATATGAATATAATTAATTTATTCTTTAAGATTTGTGAGCTCTGTATATTAAACGAATGTTGTACTTGAAATTATATAAAGTCGTAACTATTGTTGACAAATCAAATAATATATATTACAATGTTAACGTTGAATTTATAATTGTTATATCTTCCAAAGTATAACGAGGTGTCAGCCTTATTTATTAACACCTCCCAAAATATGTAATTCCATTTCAAGGGATTAAGAGGAAATGTATAATCATTTTCTTAATAAAAGAGCACTGTAAAGTAAATAAGATGGAAACAATGTATTATTTTTATCAATGTAAAACTGTGTAAATATATATAAATTTTAGGTGAACATTATTCTATTTACTTGAACAAATGTGAATAAAAAAAAAAATCTTAAAATATGATTTTGAATTTTCTTTTGGGTAATACAAACATAGAAGAACTAATACTGTACATGCACTATTACTTAATACTTGTTTTCATATCTGTAAATATTGAACACCTATACTTCAGAGGGATATGTATATATTGAGACTTGCATAAGTATTAAAGGTTCCATGTCTTTTCCTTCCTTTTTTGCTCCGTTATGACGCATACCTCCATTCTAGATAGACTTTCCATCAAAAGCCGAGGAAGATTGTGTTTTCGTGCTGACCATGTTGGGCTTTTTGCTCTCAGTGATACAGTCATGAATCTACAGAATTCCTATGAGACCGCATTTAATTTAAAGGAGTATTGGGAGAGTTGAAGCACTTTGAGATCCTTGTCTATAACCATTATTTTGATTTTACAATTGTTACTTCCCAAGGATCGAAAATTACCCAAATAGCAAAAGTTTGTGGATAAACATGAAGTCTAAGGGTCGTAAAAATATGAAGAAAGTAAACAAATGGCTGGTTAAACCGAAAATTTATTTAAATTAGCTTTTCACTAAATTAAATGACTTCTAAAAGTATTATATGAAATATTTAGTATTACGTACTTATCTAATTGCTCTAAGCTTTTGTTCAATGGTTAAGGACAGTATGTCTCATTTTCAGAAACGCAAAAAATACTCACTCAAAACCAAGCACACGTCTTATATGACATAAATCAACAGTGAGACTGATTGATACATAAAACAATCAGTTCAAAACAAACAAGCTGTGACTTGTCCATGCAGAGCTTGGAAAACTGTGTAAGTCACAGTGCAGCAGGTGGACAACCAGTTAAACCAACGTCCAGTTGAAAGGGAGTCTACTGTATATATATATATATTGAGCAATCCTGTGTTCCTTTTTGTACCTTGTTTACATTGTATTTTCTTATTAAGCAATAATTTCCAAATACGTGTTTTCCACTTGCCCCACGATGTTCTTCCACTGTCCAGACCACATTAGTGGTGCCAATGAGAAACAAATCCAAAAAGCTTTCAAATGTATATTCTGGAATTGTAGTGGTGTCGCATGTTTGGCAGATAAAAAAATAGAATGTTACTAGCATTTGGGAAGGCGGAAAATACCATTGACTGCATGTGAGTCATTAAAGTGTTGGACCTCTTGCCGAAACACCGTCAAAATTTCATCTTTGTTCGCGAACGATTACCATGCAACGGCAGCTTGAGTTCTAGAATCAAAATCAAAGTTGCATGGATCACGGTCTGGCGAATACAGAGGATGTTCCAAGACTTCCCACCCCCATCGCATAAAAAAACCTGTGCAGAAGATGCTAAATGACATGTGGCGTTGGACAGCAGTTCCCAAATGCCGGTAATGTACAGTGGACAATCTTAGAGGTTACTTTGAGGGGGTGTTAGCATTCCTGTGTTACTTTTTCTTCCTTGGCTACCCTGCATTGTCTTATTAAACGAAGGCTTCCAAATACGTGTTTTCCACTTGCTCCCATGACGTTCCTCTACTGGCCCAGACCACATTAGTGGTGCCAATCAGAAGCACATCCAACAAGCTTTCAAACATATATTCTGGAATTGCAGCGGTGCTGCATGTTTGGCAGATAAAAAATAGCTGCCATGACTTCGATAACGGCCCACAATTTTCTGAAGATTATTTAAAAGTAGCATTATTTACATAACTTGACAGAATCCAATTAAATTTAATCCTATTACAGCTTACATGAAGAGGATTAATAGGCAGATTTAATATTCATTGTTTTGGCTCTAAATGCTTTTCTTTAGAAAGTTTTGTCAATTCCTCAGCAAGCATGGAACAAAATTTTAAAATACACTGCAAAGTTTCAAGATGACTCAAGCTGAAGTTGAAGCGTTATTAGGTGTGGGGGAGACACACATATATTAACACCCTCACTTTCCTACCAAAATTAATATAAATGAAAATTTGTTTTTCAAAAGAAAAAAAAAACAGAATCAACTTACTTTTTAAAATTTATCAAACATAAATTCTTTATTTCAGAAGATTTTTTTTTTATTTATAAGAATCTGAAATAAAGAATGACATAAAAAAGAAATAATTAAAAATTATAATTTTCCATATAGCTTTCCTTTACTTGCCACCTATATATTACAACATCTTTTGTCTATTCAAAAGGACCTTGTCTTCATTCAGGAAGTGGCCGATATCTGTAAGTTGAGTGGTGAGTTGAGCTAAAAAAGAATAAAAATACATAAATTGATATCCACACTCTGTCTTACTTAATGAACGCATGCATTGTTTGTTCGAATTTTAAATAATTCATTTATTTAGTACGAGTATTTATTGAATTTGCTCCATACAAAGCATTCTATACCATTTCCAATGAATAACGAGTGAAAATACCCTGAATATCCTAACTCAAAAAAGAAAATAAAAAGACTTCCAGTTTTCTTTTCTGACTCTGGGAGAAATACAGGGTAACGAGAACAAACAGCATAAATTACCGAAATGAAATAAAATAAACTCCAATACAAATCTCCATGATCTGCCTCCATGTGTATAAAAAAGCAATGGTAGAAAATTGTTTCTTCATCCAGTAAGTACATTTTATTCCTATTTCTTCCATTTATTGTTTTATTGGTAGAAATAACCATTTTAAAATGTTGTTTGTTGAGATACAGTCCTTTCACCCAACTCAAGTTATAAGGTAGCAAATGTCCTACAAACAGTTCAAATAATGATTATTTCATTTTGTTTGAAAAAAAAAAAATTGACTATTATTTCTAGAAAAATCTTTGACTAACAAATATGTTTCAAATAAAAAAAAATAATAATTGCTTAATTAATAATCATTTATAATTTAAAATAGTTTTAGCATGGCAATATACAGGGTGAGCAAAAATGATATGAACGATTTCAAACATTTCCTGTAACATCGCTATTGTAGTTATGATACGACGAATGGCAGAGTTGGTTAGAGCACATGTTCAAGATTTTTTGTATGTATAGTTTATAAATGCTCGATTTGGCTACCATTGTTAACACAACAAATGTCCAAACGGTACTGAAAGTCTTCTCAATCATGATGTAGCATTGCTCCGTCTACTGTTGTAATTGCAGTGGAAATACATTTTCACTTCGTTGAGATCCCATGATAAGAGTGGTACAAACACCTTGTCTTTAACATACCCTCATAAGAAATAGTTACAGGGACTGAGATCTGGAGAACAAGCCAAATCAACAACTATTGATCATTTGCATGTGTACGGCCGTTCCCCTGTTGTTGCAACCGTTCGTTTATGGCTGAGTGGTCGCATATGGATGAGTAGAAATGGGGTGTGTACCCCATCTTGCTGCAGAATGACGTCATCCATATCATTTTCCAACAGTGGTAACAACCATTATGTTAATATGTCAAGGTAGTTGGAGACTGTCAGTGTTCTCTGCAAAGAAGAATGGGCAGTACGCTGTATTCACCGAAATGGCACAGAAAACATTCACTTTTGAGGAATCCCACACATGCAACACGTAAGCGTGGTGGTTCTCTGTTCCCCAAATTCTCACACTGTGCCAATTCACTCTTCCACTACCTTGAAAGGTGGCCTCATCACTGAAGATTATGGTGGTTGCGAAGTTCTCAAAATTTGGTGTGAAAACCGCACTGTACCACATCACCGACCTGGTTGCATGATATTCTAAAACACAGTACGCCTTTTCCTCACCTGCTAACGTCATGTTGTCAACAACACCACATTGCAAGCAGCAGCGGCAATCGTTTGTTACACGGAGCAACAGCCAATGACCCACTGCTATCGCATTTGCCAGGACTGTGCATACTGGGTTTACAGTTGCCATGTGACTAATATAGAGTTCAGAGATAATCAAAAAAAAAATTTGAACATATGCTTTATCCAAATGTATCATTCGTTGCAGTTATGATGCGATGTTACAGGAAAGTTTTGCTCACACTGTATATTTAAATAAGCAAAGAAAAATCATCACACATATTCTTTAAAATTGGATAAAAAAAATTAATAAAATTAAAAACTTACACGAAGAAGACAGGCAGCATGCTGTCGAAATTATAAAGTGCAACATAAGATAAATTCTCCAATACATGCAAAAATTATAACCAGATTAAAATAAAACATAATAGATAAGAGATTCACAGCATTGCAGATAGACTTCAACTAATCATACTCATTTGGTGTCATCATAATCAACTGATTAGTGCTGTTTTATTAGTTGGTCTCACTCATTATCTGTATAATTCCATAATTGGGAGAAAACCCTTAAACCAAAGTATTCCAATAAAGAATGGGTCTAGTAGTTTGTGTGTTGGACTGAGGACTAGAAAGAGCCCAGGTTCAATTCCCGGCAGTCGTCAGGATTTTTCCGCGGTTATTTCTCCCCCAGACAACCCTAGAGTTTGTCTAGCCCTCTGTTAAATAGCTACCAGTTTTCTTACTCGGGGATTAAAGGCGGGCGGGCAGACTGCCATCCAATCTTGAACATACCCTATTGGTTGAGAATTCCTCGGAGCCTAAACTTCCTATGCACCCAAGGCCTGCATGACCTGTAGACCTTATAGGTCTAGCTGTAGACCTGTATTATAGGTCTAAGGCCTTATAGGTCTGGCTGTAAACTGTATGGCTTAGTTTTTTAATCAAACACAGAAAAGGCTTCCAATTATGATTTATTTCATTTACTGAATCGAAGATAAAACAAACTGTAGTGGTGTATTTTTTTGTACACTAAGTAACATTTCTTTCTTTTCTCAACAATTTAGTGATTTATGTGCATTCATGTTTGCAAAAATTGCAACACCATTAAGGAACCATCAGAATGGAAGAAAATTTATTATACACATTACTAATAGTGATACAAACAAATGTTTAAAGTTTCAGAGCAATGCAATAACAGTACTTGCTAAAAATCAGTATAGTGTAAAGCCTCCATGAACTGCAATAAGAGCTGTAAGCCCTGGCATCGAATCAACACACCTTCGATGTTTTCCTGGGGTATCACCTGCCGGGCTGCTTCTATTCGAGTCTACAGTTCATTGATATTGAATGCTGGCTAGTTGCTAAGTGACCATATCCCAGACATGTTCAATAGGTGACATATCGAGTGAACATGCAGGCCAGGGAAGAAGGGGTATCTGTCTTGCTTCGAAGATGGTCTGGACATTTACGGCAACATGTGGTCGGGCGTTGGAATATGTTGGAATATGGCTCCACAATTCGTAACAGCCGAGATTGCTATGATATCCAATTGCTCCCCTAACCATCACACTTACCATTTGTGCAGTATCACGTTGGACAATGCAGTCTGGAAGATGATGCTCACCTTGATACCATCCAATGCATATGCAGTCATCATTGTAATCCAAGTTGAAGTGGGACTTGTCTGAAAATACTACATGGTGCCAATCTTCATGCCAGTGGGTGTGTTCGTGAGCCCATTGTAGCCTGCGGTCCAGAGAATCCTCCATAAAAGAAAGGCATGCACACAGTTCTCTTGGAACCAGACAATGTCAGATCTCTTGGAGTGTTCCAACATTGTGCTAACACTCGAGAAGAAGCTGAACGGTCCATCACTGCCATGTGGAAGAGGTGTCTATCATCCCACAGTGTCGTCACAAAATGTTCACTTCCGGGTTTTTTAATGCATCCTATTCTCGTCGGTCCACTGCTTCCACACTCGCATTGCTGTCGTAGCATTATGTCCTGTATGAGCAGCAATTTCGCGGTATAAAAATCCAAGCAAGCCGATCATTTGGCCCCGTTCAAACTCCGAAGCTTGCTTATGAGGTGCCTTTTGACGTCGACGAGGCATACTGACTTCAGTAGGCACGTATACAGCTCACTGATGATGAAAAAATACTTATCTGGATCCACAACTATCCTCTACTTATTTGCTCTTAGACGACAGTTCAAAGGGCACTGTTGAATCTAGGCATGCACAATCATTCCCAAATTTTAATCATTTGCAAATCATACATTTTCCTGTAAGTTACACTTCATTTGCATGTTTCCTTCATGGTGTTGCAGTTTTCACAAACATGAGTGTAATAATGAGCATAACAAATAAAATCCAGAAAAATTTATTAAAATTCTGAACAAGGACTTATTTTTACAAAAGGCAGAAGGACCCATAAACCTGATCTCAATGAAATTTGGGATTGATCAATAGCAATGGGTAAACAGAGTTGTTTCATTTGATACAAAATGGGACTAAGTATAATTTGAATGCTTCGGCCAAACAAGCCTAAGAAAAAAAAAAGACTGAAACCAGTTTCTTTTGAAACACTGAGTTCGAAAATATGTTTTTCAAATTAACGTCCAACTTACAGGAAAGATTTGAACAGAATAAAAGCAAATGATAGTTGAAAGATTATGTATCAAAGAGCAAAAGCAATCTAGAATAAATGACTAGTAAAAACGCTCAATCAATATATTATTAGTAAAACAAATTGTACCGACGACAAAAAACAATCAATGATAGTTCTTTAATACAAAATGTGTTGGTTTACGATTCACATTTTGTATTTGAACAGATGAATATGAAAGCAGGTAACTGTTGTGTAGATGGAAATGTAAACCATTGACAATGCAATACCTTATTGGTCTCAAAAATATGTTATTACTTTCTGATTAAAGTTATTTGTACAATTTTTTATTCGTAGTCCCCATTATAGAAATTATTATAGTAAAATAATGGCCATTTGATGAATTATAATATACCACAGCGAGATTAACAATGACAGCACGAAATAAGAAAACAAAGTTGCACCAAATAAAAGAATTATATAGTGTTAGTCAATTGAAACTGCTTCAACAGATTTGTAGGTTGTTCTGGTTGACTCCTTTAAATACAATATTATTGTGTATATTTACTCTACTGCATGTTTCTTGCTGAAGAATGTTATTCTGTTTACTTACAGCTCAAAGGATAAAATTACTATTATAATCGTTATCGATCAATTTCAAAAAAATTAAATGGTATTAGCTGAATTCACATTTCACTACTTTAGTTTACCAAGATGTAAATTTTGTCAATTCTTTTTACATACAAAAATTAAAAGAAATAACAAACCTTTTGTGTGTTGTAATAATAACTCGGAATGGACAAGTATTTTCCAATAAAGCAAGAGGAGGATTTAATAATTTAGTCAGCAAAATGAACTTGAAATTAGCTATTCTCCATGGAAGAAACTTTGTTGACCTGAATTCAGGACCATCTGATGGCCGCACTAACTGCAGGTATCTAATTAGAGAAAATTAAAAAAAAAAATATTGAATGTTAAGTTTAAAAAAAAAGCAATAATTAAAAATTGAAATTCTTGATGCTACCATCTACACAGAATTACTTATTTTCTGAGATGGTGATTGTTGTAAGGTTTCAAAATTTACAAACTGCTTCTTTTTCTCTTAGGTCCTATTTAACCTAATGATTGTAAACATTACTCACTTGGTAGTGTGTTTGTCTCTATACTACTTCCACTTGAAGTCAAACAGGTGACAAAAATTTCTTTGGCAATATTTTTATAAATATGTCATGTGTCACATGACAAAAAAAAAATACCAGGGGCACAATAATAAACTGAAAACCCTTACCTCCTGCAATCCCAAGGACCCTAAAGGTCTATAGTGGGATACTTTAAGTTAAATAGCTGATCAAAGGAATTGTCTGAGGATGGACATTCATTCATTCATTAGCTTATTGAGCCATTAAGGCTCTTCGCTGCAGTCACAATCATAAGCCATTTTCTCCTATCCTGTGCCTCTGTCTCCAATCTTCCACCTGGAGTGATCAGAGGTCTTCCCTAACACAATCTGATCATCTTTTCCATGACCTTCCTCTTGAACGTCTCCCATTTGGGTGGAAGTAAAGGGCTCATTCTGTATCTGCCATTCGTTCCACATGTCCCAACCATTGTAATCTTTGTGCCTTTAATATATTAGTGATCATGGTTTCCTTATTCTTAATCTTTAGTTCTTCATTGGATCTAATTCTGAGGATGGACAGCTATCAGATAAATTATATTGCACAGAATACCAAAATGCAAAATGTATTGTTGTAGAAAAGCATGGACAATTTGGTCACTAGGCAAACTAAATAAATGTCCATAGACCAAAAAATTTTCGGATGCTGATTTTTGTAAAAATTTAAGCACAAAATAAATGTTCTCTTTAATTTGAAATGGACCAAGAGCTATAATTTTCAATTTTCTTTGATTATTTCTTTTTTAGTTTCCTTTTGTCATTTTGTATCTTAAACTGATTGAATCAATTTGAATAAAGTAGGGTGGTCAAACAGATATTAATTTTGGGAAGGGTATAGGGGCACAAAAGATGGCTGCCTGATATATCAACCACCCTTGCATGAAGAAAGGAACTGGAAAACGATCAGCACAGAATTTACTAAAACATTTTCAGTTTAATGTCATCTTTTTCAACAAATAAGCTGAAATTAGTGCTAAAACACTTGGTAAAATTAATAACAATTCCATTAAAAGGGTCTGCCATTTCCTCTTTGAGATATTTTACTCTATGCAAATTTGAAAGAATATCTTTTCACTCAAAAATTTTCTAAATTTATTTAGAAATATTTAAGTTTAATGATGTTTTGTTTTTTTTACCTTAAAACCTAATAAGATGAAAACAGTTAATTCATAAACATGAGCACAACAACAAATATATTCATTTCCTTAAAATTTAAAAATTTAATGAATAATATGTGGTGGGGGAAATATGAAGATAAATACCATTTTGAAGATAAATTAAGAATGGAAAAATGTGGACAATATATTGTAAATAAAACATTTTTTCTTCCTACCCCTTGCATTCTATTCCATATGCATATACATGATTTATGTTTAAAGTTTATATATATATATATATATA
>JAFIDM010000002.1:50199279-50222462 GCA_023159025.1 Thereuonema tuberculata
ATATACATATTTTTTCCTCTATAGTAAATTTCACTACTATTTGGTTCATTTAAAGCATTAGCTATTTGATCACTATCCCATGGTTTCATACTTTGGTGATGAATTCAAGAACTTTGCTATCTACATTTGAAAAATATCTGCTGTACTAACAAGGAGAAGGCATGGCCTGTGCACTGACTGCTCAACTGAAAGTGGACACCTGTGGTATGGAACAGACGCTTTATTTACAGCATGTCTAAAAGCAAGCAATCGGTATTTTTGCCCACTCCTCCTTCAAAGACTGCACAAGTTGGATGTGTGTTTGAGGTAGCATCGGATGCGCATGAATCTGACGCTCCAATTCATCCCATAGATGTTCAATAGGGTCGAGGTCTGGACTCTGAGCAGGCCACTGAAGTTCCTGAGCATTATTCTCTGGAAACCTGGTGCTGACAACACTGGCCTTATGGCATGGCGCATTATCGTGCTGGAACACAAATGGCCCTTCACCAAACTGGGACCACAACATAGGAAGCATGGAATTGTCTAGAATGTCCAGATACTGTGTGGATGCCATGTTCCCCTTGATCACAACCAACAGACCATGTCCAAACCAGGAGAAACACAACCACACCATAACACCACCACCTCCAAACTTCATTGTTAGGATGACATACTCAGATAGCAGTCGCTCCCCTGGCAAATGCCACACCCCGGTGCGCCTATCTGATCGGTAGTGTGTGAAGCATAATTCGTCGCTCCACATAATGCTCTTTCAGCAGTCCATCGACCAAGACCGTCGTCTTTACACCAGACCACACAATGCTGAGCGTTTACAGGGGTGATTTTAGACTTGTGGGCAGCAGCCCGACCCTAAGCATGGAGCTCCCGACGAATTGTCATGGTATTGACAGTTGTTCCCGTTACCTGCTGGAAGTCCTGTTGCCGTTGTTCCACTGGAACAGCCCTGTTCTGCCGTCCCAACAGCTACAGGACCCTCCGGTCTCTATTCGTCAGCATGTGGGCTCGGCCACCTCCATGACGTCGTGTTTCCACACCTTCACATTTCGACTTTGTGATAATAGCATCCATGGTCGACTTTGGAAGGTTCAGTGTAGCTCCTATGGCTCGCACACTCTGGACACCAATGTGGCAGCCTATGACTACTCCACGTTGAAAATCGCTCAGCTGCTTTGATGGTGGCATTTTACCTCAGCATGTGGTTAGACACCAAATGACTCCACCTATACATGAACCTGATGTTTTATAACAAATATATTCAAATTATTGCCCGTATTTGCATGGGTTGTTCCACTACGACAGGAGTCAGTGCATAAAATAACATGTTAACTGGACGACACTTGTTTTGAGATTTTGTCGCCCAGTGACTGGGTAATGCCAGCGTAATACGAAGCCCCATAAGTCGCCCAGTGGAAATCCCTTAAAATATGCTAAGGCAGGAGTCCACTTTCAATTGAGAAGACAGTGTATATCATGAAAATCAATGCCCTTTTGTGATATGAAAATACACATAAAGTACTTCAAAAACATTTGTTTTGAAATTGAACAGGAAGTTAATAAGCTAATAGTCAAAAATCGATGAAAACAATGTCAAATATCTCGAAAACGCTTCCAACTTCATTCATATTTAATGATTTTATAATGGAACTACCAAAATTTTGTTCCAAGTATGTAAGACAATGAAAAACTATTACAGAAACTTAATACATATCTGCACTCAAGATAGAAAGGCTCACAACAGATTGACTAGCTGGCTACAACCCTATTGCTCTGGTTTGTCACAACTTGCAAAAACCTGTTGTAGTCACAACATGCTAATTCTCACTGCAATGCATTATGGCAAGTAAGAAAAAAGGAAAAAAAATCAAACTTGCCTTACAAATTTTGATGAATAACGTTTATTTTTAAGCTTTTTTTTATCAATGTAAAAATATTAGATAATATAATATAATACAGTAAAACCCCGTTATTATGCTTGTCCATGACCTACAAGCATAATAAGCAGGATAGCGCTATAGACGGGAAATGATTTATGAGATGGGGAAACATTTAGACACCATTTTACAGGAAACATACTTTATTCTGCAATAGATATAGTGCAAATATGAGCTTATTTCCTGTTAAAAAGATCTTTGATTGTGGTTTGCCGTGTGTGTATGCTACTGTTATGGATTATGACATTTTCAATGCGGTTCAAGTAACTATTAACATCAATTGATACACCACTAGGAGCAACACTAACATATTTTCAGAGCAGATCTAGTGCACTGCCCGCCATTTCACGAGCCTTTTCTTGAATGATTGGGCCACTTAATGGCACTGATGCATCACGGGACTGATGAATCCATTCAATTAGAATTTCCTCGGCATTTTCATATTTTCCACACTTTACTTTTTTACGTTTGCAACCACCCTTCGCTGCCTTGGTAATTCCATTCTTATTTTTTTATTGTTCTCAGACTGGATGAGGGAACTCCTAGAGATTCTGCGAAATCCTTCTGACTTAGTGTAGAATTCTCGTCGTACTTAAGGAGAATTTGCAATTTTTCACTTATAGAAAGGGATTTCCGCTTCGACATTTTGCACTACTGTATCACAGATCCGCACTTCAAAGAGTGCAAAGATTCCCTCCTACCAGGGGAAAAAAAAAGAATCTTTACAGTGTTACATTTCTGTTCGATACAAAATATCCGATACAAAAAAAGCGTTACAAGCAGGATTTGAAGCGTTATAAGAGGGTAAAAGTATACAGATTTATATAGAAAATTCCAGGGACCGTATGAAAGGAGCGTAAAGAACGGGATAGTGCTATAAGCGGGAGCGTAATAACGGGGTTTTACTGTATAAAGAAATGAGATCACTTTAAGCCTTTCATCGTACATGTTTGACCATTGCCATTTTTAAAGGTATATGACAGCCTGTAAAATGTATACCATGTGAACCACAAAATCAAATTTACAGGTTTAATTAAGTATTAGGAAGAGTATCCATGGGCAAAATTTTTTGCTGGTCCCCCCTTTTGATATTTTTGACCTTGAAATTCATACTTTTTAAAATTTTGTCAGGAAGTACTTCCAATCCAGGCTTTCTTTTACTATTTCTGGAAACACTTTCAGTCATAGTTCTTGTATAAAAGTTACCATCCTGTGGCTTTAAGCCCTTTTCATTTTTACAGACCTTTAAAAACAGCAAAATTCCTCATTTCGATAGCAAACTTTAAGGTCTTTAAAGTCCAACTTATCAAAGACATATCTTTCATTTAGAAACAGTTTCTGAAAGGCCAGGGTCTCTGCTTTAAGACAGTGCAAACAAGAACTTTCTATCTTACATAGAAACCACACAGCAGCCTTTCTTCTATACCATTGCGAACCCTTATTTTTTTGCTTGTCGCACTGATGAAAAATGAGCCTATATCAAAGTTTGTGGCAGATAAAAATAAAACAAAAATATTTTTGAGCAAGTTACTAGTAAGGGCACCTGTGGTGAAAATATAAAAAATTAACAAGATGGTCAAGCAACCATTTAATTAAAATTGCCTGATTTCATATGGAATGACCCTATTAATATTGATCAATAATTTACCTTTCATCTTTTAAAATGTGTTTAGAAAGTATGAGACCCATAAGTTTGGGAAGAACTCTATCAAATTTCATTGAAACTGCATCAAACATATCTGAACCTTGTAAATCTAGCACTGCAGGTTTACCATATCTACAAGAAAAAAAAGGAAAAAAGCTTAATTACCCTTTTTTTTTACCACAAAAATAAATAAATTAATTAATAGGTAGCAGAAAATAAAGCAAGCATTTTTTAATTTTTTGGAAAGGAGGGAAAAAAATAAATAATTGGAAAGAGTTTACTAAACTGGCCAAAGCAAATAACCTACATAAATAATTACACGAGTATCACTTATATGAATTGTTTGTTTATCCAGCTACTGTCAAATTACACTGATACGACAGTTAAATGGGCTAACCTGTCAATTAAGCAAAGAGGAATGCTATAACTAATAAACAAATAACTCTGTGTACATACTAAATTATCTCTAAATATAATAAAATCCTTCAGAACTCTTATTGCCATAAGAGTATTTTTTCCATAACTAAATGATTACATAAAGTTATTTTATTACTCTTTCAGTATAATCCATTTCATGTAAAGAATTAATTGACAGCAGAGAACCGCTTAACAATTGTTCAGTTGCGAAAAATAAATCTCCGGCATTCTTGTTATTTCATCCTGAATGTAGAAGATTACTGTTCACTTGAAAACATGAAATATTTAGAGACTGAAAATGTAATTGTTCAAATTAGTAGATTTGTTTATTTGCGATCACATAGAGAACATTCGATTGGTTAATGTTGTTGAGGGGCTCATTTCAACATGGCAGCTTCCAGTGCGTGGGCACTCATCCCTATAAATATTTCAAAAATAACTGTAAATGTCAATCGATACATAGCAGTGAGAAAGAAATAATTTTAAATAATTATTCCAAGTTAAGAGAATTGGAGCAGCACATGACTGTTAATGAAAAACAACACTTTTGACAGGAATATCGGTGGTCATTTTATCCCATTAAGAAAGAATTTCAAAACAGGCAATTTTAGTCACACCAGGCAAGAGGAGGATTCGGAAAGCAAATACAACACATTCTGATAAAATTTATAATTCATTTCTATGCACTCAATCAGAGATAAGATGCATAAAACGTTTTTTCAAAATGAAATATCAACCATAGGAAATGTATTGAAAGAAATTACTGACGATCCAGTTTCCCGCAGTATCCTGATAATGTAGAAGGATGATTTTTTTTATTTTTGTTATCAGTATCGGCTAAAACTCATGATTGTGTGACAGTGAAGATATTACCACTTGGCGTCACAAATATTTGTTAGTGTTTATTTGAAGAGACATTTTGAAAGTGGCAGCAGAAATTTGGAGGAGTGCACATACCATCAAACTGAAAGATGAATTTTAGAATCTGGACTGCTTGATAGACTGTGGAGAACAGCCAATAATAATTAATCTAAACTCTTGAGTCTTTTGATAGTACCATCAATTGGATGTGAACTTTCCATAGTGATCACTGATTAATAAAGCTAACACAAATCAAAAACGAAAACAAAACTTACCAGACGCAATAAATAAATAAATAAATAAATAAATAAATAAATAAATAAATAAATAAATAAATAAAAACCCAAAAAAAATCAAAAGAACAAAAAAAAAAAACCAATTGATAATATAAGGAATTGATCCAACTTCTTGCATCTTACAAGCTCAGTACTTAATCCATTAGACCACCACGAAGTATGTATCTCTCCGCTTTATGTCACTTCATTCTTTACATGAAATGGACTGTACCTGCTTACGAGATAGTATTAAGAATTTAAAATGAAGGGAATTTTATGAAAGAATGCAGTTAAGCAAAGTTACATTGAAAAGGCATGCAGGTAGTCCTTTTCATTAACAGAGCTTTCTAATTTGCTTGATGTGATATCCAACTCATTTTCTTGAAAAAAAAATTTCTAGATTACATCGTTGTTAAATCATTTTTTTTTCTTCCCCAGCTGTCGGCTATTTTCAGGGTTCCTGATGCTTTTTTCTGAATTTCTACTTCCTGCCACCATAACTGTTTTCAAAAGTTGTGGTATATTTTCTCTAAAGCTAGGGTGCCATTGATGCGTCTCGGCAGCAACGATATTGAGCTCAGAGGGATTGCTCCAGGCCACGCAACAGAGCAGTACGTCCCTGGAGACCATTTCAGATGTATCCTTCCTCGTACAACTCCACACAAAAAGATTTATAGCCATTATGAATACAGTTTTTATTCATTAAAACATTAAAAATATCTATTTCTGAGTCAAATGTCAATTTGCTATATCGTGATTGAGACCTGATTCAAAAAAGATATCCAAATATATGTATTAATAGGATTAAAAAAAATACAATAAACATAAAATTAAAAATAAAAATATATTCAACTCTCAGCTGACTTGAAAAATCTATTGAATCCCCCCGTCTTTCCATTTCTGTATTTTTTTTAATACTTAAATTACCTGTCATTAACAGATATAACCTTTTAATAACTTAATGGCTGTAATCCATTACCGGGCACATCAAAAGGGAAAGGAAAGAAAAGCAGATTTGCTAGGAAATTCAAACATACCGTGAAATTTGGAAAATTCGAATTTCGGGATACAATTCGAAAAAAGTTATAGCCATTATGCATACAGCTTTTATTCATTAAAACATTACAGATATCCATTTCTAAGTCAAATGTTACTATGCTAGTTAAATTGTCTAATAAAACACAATTTTTGATTCTACAAAAAAAAAAAAAATACCGTAAAATTATTTGATGTTAATAATTTTCTATCTTTATGAAAAATGAATTTATCTTTATTAAATTGAATTCCCTTATTTTTATAAATTACTATAACAAATGAAAACATTTCCGCAATTTATTTTTGTATCTATTGTTTCCACAGAGTATAGAGTAGTTCAGATGGCATTTTATTTTGATATTTTTGTTACAGAAAGGTAACGAAAGTAGTTCGGACGAAAGTAGTAGTGATGACTGGTCTCCCTTGTGTCCAATGCTTCTCCGTCTCTAGAAACAAAGGGATGCAATGCGACTTTCATCACTAACAGCAGTCGAGATGTGTCTGTCCCCATTGAAAAACAAGGCCGTGTGGATCTAGGGAGTGGAGGGTGCTTTCCTGGAAGCACTGACATGTGCTGGAAGACACATCTACTAAACCTTAAAGGTGCTATAAAATTGGATGTTGTTACAGACAAAAGAAAACTTATAAAACAATTTGGTTTGATGTAAATTTTAGTTGTCCATTGTATTAAAATACAATGTTCGCAAAATTATGACTTTCCATTTTAATAATGATTATTTAAGTATGTTATTCTTTACTGCTGAATAAATATTAATTCCTTAAAGGACAACTGTTAGTTAAAGGAAAACTATTTAAAAGGGAAAAATGTCAGTATTTAGATAAAATTGCTTACAATCACAGTTGTTTAATTATTGAGAGATTAGGGTTTTTCATTTCACACAGAAGTTCACTAAACCTTTCATCCTTTGCTCCACCCCCCTTCAAATTAATCAAAAAAAAACTCATCTTACTTAATCTTAAAACATATTAGACCATGAACTACTGAAGAATCTAACAAAAATGGCTGTTCTTTATTAAAAGGAAAGTGAATTTGCCTGTGTTTTCACAAAAGGGCAACCCAAAACATGAAGAAATTTAACAGTACTAATGAGTGTTGTGTCTAAGCAATGATCAGATTGTAGGAAATAAAGACAGGTTAAGTAAAAAAATTTTAGATAGGAGACAACTGGCGAGTCTATTTCATGGGGAAGAGGTTTGAAGTCTCTAAAATTCAGATAGGCTGGGGAAGGAGGTTTTTTTTAGGGTACAGCTGCTGTTAAAACTTATCTTTCTGTATCGAAAGCTTTTTCTTTCTTTCTTTCATATTTGTGCTTTCTTTTTCTCTAAAAATAAAAAATGCTCAACTTTGAAACTGTTGAAAGTTCATCATTTCATGCTTTCTAATCAAGTGTTTCATCCTTTTTCTAATTACATTTTCTTTCTAATTGTATTATTTTGCAACACCAGTTAAATACAGTGGAACCCCGCCATTCGTCCGCCTCGCTATTCGTACAACTCATTCGTACAATTTTTTCAAGTAAAATTGAATTAGCCATTCGTACGCTTGCTTGCGATTCGGACAGTGTGACCTTGTCACTGGCCGCCCCAAGCGGTCTTTTCAG
Organism: Thereuonema tuberculata; assembly: GCA_023159025.1. NCBI lineage: Eukaryota > Metazoa > Arthropoda > Chilopoda > Scutigeromorpha > Scutigeridae > Thereuonema > Thereuonema tuberculata. The sequence continues at coordinate 50,207,069 of JAFIDM010000002.1, forward strand.
TTCAGTCTCGTGATAGCTTCCGTACGCTACGCATCATCCACGCAAGCTTCATGAAACTTTGTGATATTGTATTGTTATTTTTTGTTATTTTTATTGAAAATAGTTTAGCCATGGGTCCAAAAAAAGATTACCGATTCAACTAAGCCTAAAAGGAAAGCAGTGAGAACGACAATTGAATTGAAAAAAGAACTCGTTGCGAAGTTTGAAAGTGGAACTCGTGTCTCTGACCTGGCAACTCAGTATGGCATGGCGAAATCAACCATATCGTCTATACCGAAAAAGAAAGACATAATAAGAGAGGCCTATATAGTTATTGTTTTCATAGTTTTTATGTATTTTATGCTTAAAGTATTATTACAAAGGTTTACATAAGCAATCATCTCTGGGTTCTGGAACGGATTAATCCAATTTACATGATATCTTATGTGAAAAAATGATTCGCCATTCATACAAATCGCCATTCGAACTGCCTCCTGGAACGGATTGTGTACAAATAGCGGGGTTCCACTATATATCTATTTCTCTCATAGTACAGATAACTGAAAAGGGCTTTGTAGTACAATTTTCCTTGTCGCAAAGGACAATGTAACGAGCAAAAAAAAAACCAAGTTTAAGAATCACAGCTTCTTAGTTTTTCTCTTCTTATATGTTAATCACTTACTGTATCATTGTTCTGAGTCTAAGTTTACATTGTTTACCCATTGTTTACACTTACTCAACTGGAAATGGAGTTAATCAATGTTACCTAATAGCTCCAAGAATTGCTATTCTTATTTTCTCTGGTTCCATGTCATTTGGAATATAGGCATCCAGGAAGTTACTATCATAATAGCGTAAAAAGATTCCACTTTGGTTGCTTCCATCAATCAGTAGAGGCCACCTGTAGGAAACAAAAGGATTAGGTTTTAGTCCCAAACTATTCATACACACAAACACACTCATTTACATTTTTTTTTAATTACACATTTATTATTATTATTATTATTTTAAGTTTCAAACCTTGAGTTTCCCCAGCAAAGACAATATGGCGAGTCAAGGACCAAGTGTGGAAGAATGGTTAGGGACGTGTGGTTGTGTCCATAAATTTCCTAACTATGCTTGTTGTGTTGAGTACCACAGCCTTCTGCAGTTGTGCATAAGTGTTTTTCTGAAGTCCTAGTGTGCTGAGGCTGTAGTGCAGTGTGTGAGGCACCAGACCAGTGGCAGACAGGACGATGGGTACAACACATACTCGATCCTGCCTCCACTGCTTCTGGAGCTGGTGTGGTAGATCGGTGATTTACTGATCTTGTCTACATGAGTTTTCTGCATGTTCTTGCTGATAGGCACTGCAATATCAATGAGATAAGTCTGTTTGTTGACCTTATCAAATATGTGATGTCAGGTCTGTTGTGATGTATGGTTTTGTCTGTGAATTGGATGGTCCCAGTACAGCCTATGTGAGGGCGACTCTTAATGCACTTTGTGGTGTGTACTTGTAGTACGGAAACATGTTCTTAATAATTAAAGTGATACATTGTGTGTAGACTGTAATATAAAAGAGACCATAGCACACATGTTTTGATAAACAAAAATATATCTTCACATAACATGTTTCGAGAATTTTTCGTCTTCAGATGCGTACATAAAGAAATACATATTTGAAACATAAAGTAACCATAACTACATCATAACAAAGAATATTCTTAATAATACATCAAGTTAACAGTATCATTTTAAATCATATAACAATGCATTTCGAATTGATACATCTGTATTATAACATCTATGCGTGTTGATAATCAATGACTCATAAAATTTCCTAAGGTAACAATCCTTTTCTGTGGCAAGAATTATTGGTTTGTCATGCATGATTTCAAGTCCTGTTTGTTGATGATGAAGTGTTGTTAAATATTGCTTATTACGAGTTTTTATTGCAGTCTCGTGTTCTGTCATACGCTTGGTGACCCTTCTTTTTGTCTCGCCCACGTATATACACTTTTTATCACCCCCTTTACATCGGATACCATATACAACCCCAGTTTTATCCTTTATGTTAATTGTTGGTTTGTCTTTTGTTATTAATTTATTTAACGTATTGTTGGCTCTTGTGTGCTGTTGTAATATTCGCCGTGCCCAGACTGGGTTTTAGTTTATTGTTCAATCTATCGTCGAAGGGGATGGATAAAAATTCTTAGATAACACAGATGGTTTTTGTGCTGACAAGAACAAAGACACATTAATCATCTTCCGGTTGAATAAAATCATCAGACAAATGACTTAATCGATGAAGATGATGTGAATAGAATCACTGGTTACAAAAGCCTACCTAGATTTAGAGGTTTACCTAAGGTTCATAAAAAGAAAGAGGATAATTTGTACAAGATTCGTCCCATTGTGGCTTGCAGAAACACAGCCATTATGGAAATCTCCAAACTATTGGTAAATGACTTAAAGAAAATTAATTATAAATCCCAGTTTTGTGTAAGCAACAACTCTGAATTTTTAGACAAGCTTAAGATGATTAAATTTGATAAAGATATGTACTTGGTATCTTTTGATGTTATAGGTTTATATACCGCTCTACCAGTTCAATTGATTAAGAAAGCTATTAGGTACATTTACAATTTAGATGCCATTCAATATACAAAAAATCATGTTGATCTAAATAGAATTAATAAGCTAATTGATAGACTTTTTGATTTGAAATGGTTCACATTTAACAATAAAGTGTATAGACAAATCAAAGGTGTATTCCATAATTGCTGAGATGGTGATGCATTATTTGGAATTAAACATTTGGAAAATAGACACAATAAACACCAATATCAAATTAATGTGCCGTTACGTTGACAATACATTCATAGTAATTAATAATAACAACAATGTCAATAAGATCCTCCAAATTTTCAATCAATTTAATAGTAATCTACAATTTACCATGGAAACAGAAGTCAATAATGATCTAGCTTTTCTAGATGTATTGGTCACTAGGAATAATGACACTTATGACACCACTGTTTATAGAAAACAAACCAAAGCAAACATAATGGTTAATTTTCTTGCTGCCAGTCCCATGATACACAAAACAAATTCATTAAAGTTCGCTATAAAAAGAGCCTTGAAAATTTGTAGCAATGGAGTATTATTATGTCAAGAACTAAATTATATTAGAAGCATTTTCATTAATAATGATTATCCCATAAAATTTATTAACAGATTAATCACTAAATTATTAAAATGGGAAAGAAACAAAGATTGGCAATCATACTAAAGATGATTCTAAATATGTATCCATCCCCTTTGACGATAGATTGAACAATAAACTAAAACCCAGTCTGGGCACGGCGAATATTACAACAGCACACAGAGCCAACAATACATTAGGTAATTTACTAACAAAAGACAAACCAACAATTAACATAAAGGATAAAACTGGGGTTGTATATGGTATTAGGTGTAAAGGGGGTGGTAAAAAGTGTATATACGTGGGCGAGACAAAAAGAAGGGTCGCCAAGCGTATGACGGAGCACGAGACTGCAATAAAAACTCGTAATAAGCAATATTTAACAACACTTCATCATCAACAAACAGGACATGAAATCATGCATGACAAACCAATAATTCTTGCCACAGAAAAGGATTGTTACCTTAGGAAATTTTATGAGTCATTGATTATCAACACGCATAGATGTTATAATACAGATGTATCAATTCGAAATTTTATATGATTTAAAATGATACTGTTTACCTTGATGTATTATTAAGAATATTCTTTGTTATGATGTAGTTATGGTTACTTTATATTTCAAATATGTATTTCTTTATGTACGCATCTGAAGAAGATAAATTCTCGAAACATGTTATGTGAAGATATATTTTTGTTTATCAAGACATGTGTGCTATGGTTTCTTTTATATATATGTTCTTAATAAGTGAGTGTTTGTGTGCTAGCTGTTGATGAATGATTGACACTATCTGATTGTGTCGGTGGAGGTAGTCTGTTTGGGAGAGAAGGGATATTATGTGGTCGATGACCTCATGTACAGTGTGGCATTTCCTGCATGTGTCGTCATGCATGTTTGCATCGTGTAGAATGTGTTTCTTGTAGTTTCGTGTGAGGAAGACTTGGTCCGGTATCGCGATCATGAACCCTTCGGTCTCCTTAAACAGCTCAGAACTTGTAAGCCATATTTTCGACATGATTATTATTATTATTATATTATTTACATTTTTATGGGGGAAAAGTCTGTTACCAAGAAGTAAAGCTGTTTACTTTGCTCTTTTATATGTATATATTTTTTAAAAAAATGAAATCACTACTACTGATTTTTGAGCATATGTGTGTGTGTGTGTGTGTGTGTGTGTGTTATCCAGGAAAGTTGCCATCTGCTGTACAGGAAAAAAAAAAAATGTCTTTTCTTTGAATAAAACTCAGATCTCAAACAAATAAATCGGGTAACATGTGTTGCTACCAAGTTGCTCACCACCCTGCAGTTTTATAGTTATAACTTTCATAGCTATGAAAGATATAGTAGAGCAATAACCATGCAATTTCCTAAAATAAAAATTACGATTTTTTTTTTTCCCTTTTGGAGCTAACATACGACAAAAGGAAAAACTGACTGTATTAACAGCTGCCATTCTTTACAATAGCAGTCAATCTTAATAATAGCTAATGGTTATACAGATTTCAAAGTGAAATTTTTCAATAAACATCTGGAATAAATCCAAAAGGTGTAATATGTAACTCCCAAACTGAAAGCAAAACCCTCTACTCTACTGCCTTTAATAAGAGTATATTAATTGTTGACTAAGCCAAAAACAAAACCAAAAAAAAAACAATACCATATCAATAGCTTAAAAATGCAACTAGATACAGTATGGAACTAGAGTGATATACTGCAGTATTTAGATTGGTTTCAATTTTTGAACAAAATTAAAATTGACTATGCTAATTTACAAATATGCAATATGCAACTGCAAATGGTCAGACTACAAAAATAAAATAAAACATATCAATGTTTACCTTGTAAGAAAATATTTTCATTGACGTAATCAAAACATCAAAATTACAAAAAGATCCTGACTTACCAGATATATATATATATATTTATCTGAAGAATCATCTTAACCAAAGCATTGTACAATGCAATGTTACTATATTCAATAAAACTTTAAATTACCTTTAAAAATTCCATTCTCAATCTTTTACGAAAGAATCTACGACAATGATGACATTAAATGTTTTGAAGAAATTTAACTTGAGGCTTACTTTCCACTTGCAGCAATAATTCCTTTGGAATCTTTCAGTACGACATCATCAAGATCTCGAAAATTTACTTTTTCCCCAGGGAACAATGTTATTTCTGAAAGTTAGAAATTATTTGTTTAAGTTTAAACATCAAAATTACAGAAAAGCATTCAAATTATAATTAATACAAGTTAAGATCAATTTCTTTCATTTTTATTTTCTATGAATTTACTATAATTAACATTTCTATACTAACATAGAAACCAGTAGCTTTTCGTTTTTCTAAATCTGCGTTGTAAGCATTTAACAGTTTTGATATTGTAATTATTATAAATCTGCTCATATGAGACCTCCATATGTATCAAAGTGAGAAAACAAAAGAAAAAAAAAGTTTTAAAATACCATTTTGAATGGATTTATCGGGTTTATTTTGTAATAGATAACAGAAACGTTAAAGATAGGTTAAAGTATCGCATGGCTGCATCTTTATGATTTTGATATACAAACAAGACTTACATTGGGAAGAAGCCAAATTAGTATTAAGAAAACTGTGCTGAAAATAGTATGGGCCAAGTTATAAATTTATCCAATATATTTTCAGGCCAACTCCCTTTGAATAATTAATTTTTTATTAAAATATTTTCATTGACAAGGATTTCCTTTTAAAGAGCACATAGTTTGGTCCTGAAAAATAAAAACTGATATTCGTAGGTGGTGAAGCCATGGAGAAAGAAGAAGAAAAAAAGGGGGATCAAAAATAAAATAATAATAGTAGTAATCAACATGAATATATAAATAAAGGATAAAAATCGGATTAAAACTTAGTGGAGACTGAAACAAAAAGAAAAAGATTAAAGTACGACATGAAAGGAAAGGAAAGAAGAGGAATGTAGGGATGGAGTCAATTGAAAAAATAAATAAGAAACTATGCAAAGGGGAGGGTTAGATGGGAAAATTAAAAAAAAAAAAAATTGGATGAAATAAAATTGAATAATAACAGTAGTAATTAACGTGGATAAATAAGTAAAGAATAAAAAGCTTTTAAAATTTTAATTGCAAAATTTTGTAACTAGTTTATCCAGAAACTGATTACGAATTTATTAATCCAAATATTTACTTTGCTCACAATTATTATTTTCTACCATAACTCTAGCATAGTCAAAATATAAAATAATAAAAGAAATGAAATGATAAAGTAAGCTTTGTTGGGATGTTAACCCATGAATTAGAATAGAGATGGTGACATACCACAGAATATTTATAGTTAATAGATGTTAGTTTATATTATTGATTCTGTCTGTAAGACTGAAATGCTTCCAAGCAAAGGTCACGATAGCATCACCAGAGTTGCTGGTTCAGACCATGTGCATTCGAAAGATCTTCCATATCTAAGTCAACCAGCAAAATTTTAGCGGCAGACAGCCAGGGGTATAGAAGCTATGAGGGGTCAAAGTTAACATGGTGGCCTATGGAAAATCACTTATAAGTCACTGCAAGAGGCTTATAAGTAGCCTGCAACCTTAGATAAGGATGAGACAGACACAATAAGCAGATATTGATTGGAAAATAGGCAGGAAATTGTTATTGATCAGCTTCAAATCAGATACAATCGATGTGGAGTTCAGAGAACAGGGCGTGCGAAAGGCAGATACTCTGTTCACTGACAAGGTAAAGGGTACGACTGCGTCATCGGAGTTGCAGGGCAAGTGGCACCTTTCCTTAAGCTTGTCCCAGGGGGAGTTCACTGGCAGAGTTTGCCGGGCAGACAGACAGTAGAAGATGAGGACGGTCAAGTCCGGGAACAGGTCAGCCTGCTGGACATATGCAGAGCACCTCTTTCTGCTGCCTCTCACTTCTCTTTTTTCCCTTTGCCTCTCTCCTTCTCTCTCACTCATCTTCTTACACTCTCCTCACACCAAAAGGTACTTTTTCTTGTTATATGTTTTTGTGTTGTGTTTAATGTTTTTCCTTAAATGTGCTCACTGTGAATAGAGTAACTGCCTTTCGCATGCTCTGTTCTCTGAACTTCACATCAATTGTATCTGATTTGAAGTTGATCAATGATAACAATTTTCTGCTTGTTTTCCAATCAATATCTGCTTGTTGTGTCTTGTCTCATCCTTATCTAAGGTTGCAGGCTACTTATAAGCCTCTTGCAGTGACTTATAAGTGATTTCCCATAGGCCACCTTGTTAACTTGGACCCCTCATAGCTCCTATACCCCTGGCTGTCTGCCTCTAAAATTTTGCTGGTTGACTTAGATATGGAAGATCTTTCGAATGCACATGGTCTGAACCGGCAACTCTGGTGATGCTATCGTGACCTTTACTTGTTAGTAATCAATACCAGCCAAAAGCTCATCCAAGGAAGGAAAAATTTCAGTTTTGATGCTAATTCAATGTTCTTCACTGAATTATTAGCAAAATCATCAAATTTTATCAATCAGTTTCCTTTGTTATGAAGAAAACTATACAGACACTGTATCTAGTCTATTCAAACAATGGATTATTTCTGTACCTAGGGAACAATAAAACTTAAAACTTTAAGTTTCTTTTACAGTAATCAACTAAATCTGTCAAATAATTTTTTAAAAAGTTTAAAATGCTGAATTAAAACTGTAATAAAACCCTTTCTCTGAAAGCTTTGAAACTTCTTTAATGACTTGAATTAAAATAAATAACAAAAGGTTTGGAATTTGATAATTAGATGTATCATTTGGCATCAGAGGTCTTAGATTTCAATCAACTCGAAATTTAACAGACAGCAACTATATATTTCATTATTCGATATATTATTCAACACAAATTTAATGATTTCTCATGAAAAAAAAATTCAGTCGGCCATCACTAATCCAGTATCATTGGGACTTGTTCAGTGCTGAATTAGTGATTTTGCCAGATCACAGGTATTAAGTTAGAATACACCTTTAACCAAACACTTACCGCCTAACCCTATCTTTAAAATATCCAAACTTTTTAGGTACTTTGTTGTTTTTCTTATAAACATCTGTTTCTTTTATATTTTTTTTTTTATTCACTGTTAGCAAAGACATTCCACAATTATTTTTCTACTTTTTTATGTCATACACTGTCAAAGAGCCTTTGGTATTATACAATTCATACAAGCTTCTCACAGACACATCAATGTTTTTTCAGAAGTTCAACCTTATCTGTTACGGACAATGTACAGAGTTTGTGCTTTACACAATGAGAAGCACATTTATTCATTGGAACCATGGCTGGGGCTAAATGTGAGCAGATTATAATAATAAATTCAGAGAAACAAATAGGAATAGCTTGCCTGTGCTTGCAAATGATGCCAGCAAACAGTAGCTGCAGGCAGGTCGGTGCAAACTAGGGAAATCTGAAATTACGCTAAAGCAATTAAGCCCTTTCTCCATAGAGGTCCTCAATTATGTCCGAATTAGCAATAGAACTAGTTTAGTGATGATCTGCATATAGATTTAATCTTAATTACCCCCTTAACCAAAGCAACTCATAATATGGCCAGAAGGAATAGCAATGAATGAATAACATCAAGTATTTTGAAGACCATCAAGATTAATTTGTGATCTTTGATATCAAAATATTTTATTTTTAATAATGGAGTATTTAAATTTCATAGGAAAAAACAAAAAAGTCCATTTTCTATTGAAGAACTTAACTTTGTTTCACAAATAATATGTTACTAATAAACTACCTTTGTAGAAGCTCAACTGACACAAATCTGGGCAATTTTATGTTTTACTGCATTTTATTTTAGTTAAGTTATAGGTGATAACTATTATTAATAAATAAGACAGCCTCTATGTTAATTTTACATAAGTTCCTCACCTTGATCTGTCTCTGGTACCTTTAACTGCAAGGATGAGAATTTTTCTTCTATGTTTTCCAGTCGTACTCTAGCCATCTCTTCATACATCTCCAATTCTGTAACTTCCTTTGAAAAATTGTTGAGCTTTTTGAGAAGAATTGTTTTTAGTGTCAAGACAGACTTCAGTCGTAAATTAAATACTACTCTTAATATACTTAATACAAAACCTTAACTACAAACTAAAAACTTTTCATACAATGCACTTACAAATAAAAAAGTCTCTAAATTTTAGTTTTTTTCTTTCTCATAAAGTGCAACAGTGAATATAAACTCATTTTTGTGAAAACTGCAACACCATGAAGTGCCTCAGATATTACACACATTACTAATAGTGATAACAAACAAATGATTAAAGTTTCAGAGCAATGAAACAACAGTATTAGCAAAAATAAGTATGATGTAAAGCCTCCACAAGCTGCAATATGAGCTGCTATACGCTGTGGCTTCAAATCAAACTGACCTTGGATGAGATTCCTAGGGTATGGCCTGCCAGGCTGCTTCTATCCGAGTCCACAGTTCATCGGTATTGCCTGCTGAATGATAATGACAAGCTAGTTGCTAAGTGACCATATATAGACATGTTCAACAGGTGAAATATTGGGTGAACATGAAGGCCAGGGAAGAAGGGGTATCTGCCTTGCTTTGAAGACGGCCTGGACATTTCTAGCAACATGTGGTTAGACATTGTCTTGTTGGAATATGGCTCGAGCAGCGAGCTGAAGGAAGGGAATGACTTCAGCCTCCACAATCGGTTGCTGTTGGGAGTGCCCACAATTCGTAAATGCCAAGATTGCCCATGATGCCCAATTGCTCCCCAAACAATCACATCTATCATTCGTTCAGTATGATGCTGGACAATGCAATTCACCTTGATATCGTCTAATATGTATGTGGCCATTATTGTAATCCACATCCGAAAACATGACATGGTGCCAATCTGCACGCCAGTGGGTGTGTTCATGGGTCCACTGTAGCCTGCGCCGTCAATGGCGCAATCCTCAACAAAGAATCCTCCACAAAGGAATGCATGCACACAGTCTTCTGCGCAGCAGATGTAATCTAACCATGGAGCCAGACAATGTCAGACTTGTTGCAGTGTTTCAACATTGTGCTAACACTCGAGAAGAAGCTGAACGGTCCGTCACTGCCATGAAGATGAGGTGTCTATCATCCCATGGTGTCGTCTCATTTTGTGGTCCACTTCTGGGTTTTCGACTCGTCCTGTTCTCGTCAGTCCACTGCTTCCACACTCGCATTACTGTTGTGGCATTATGTCCCATATGACCAGCAATTTCGCAGTATGAAAATCCTCCTTCATGCAAGTCAATCATTCGGCAACCTTCAAACTCTTTAGCTTGCTTATAAGGTGCCCTTTGATGTCGACGATGCATAATGACTCCAGTAAACAGCTCACTGATGATGAAAAATTACTTGTCTGGATCCACAAGTCCTCTACTTATATGCTCCTATACGACAATTCAGAGGGTGCTGATGAGTCTAGGCATGCGCACTCATTCCCAAATTTTAATTATTTGCATTTCATACCCTTCTTTAAATTTCCTGTAAGTTTCACTTTATTTGCATGTTTCCTTCAGGTATTGCATTTTTCACAAATTTTTTCACATGAGTGTATATGTTAAGACAACCCAATACAAAGCACAATGATTCATCCAATTCCTGAGTACTGGATCCCTGTACATATTACTCTCAGGCTACGTTGGATAAACTGGCCATTCGCTCTCCACATGTATCAATAAACATAAAAAAAAAAGCTTTCATTACTAAAGATCCATCCCACACATTCATATACTTCAAGGAAATACGATGCATACCCAATTTTCACTGATGCCAAATCCATCACCCACCACAATAAATAATCCATTCTCTGCACTCTGAATCGTACACAAATAATCAAAATCAAAGCCTATAATCCGATAATTTACAGACAAAACGCTTACAACTACTGTTAGTCTTTCTCTTACTCTCTCAATACAGTGAAACTTAGATAATTCGAAGCTGAAGGGACCATAGAAAAAGTTTGAATTATCCAAAAATTCGAATTACATATATTCTCTCAAACAGAAGAGATAAATAAAAAAGATTAACTCTATGATCAAAGATTTAACACAAACTTTATCTAAGAATACTGCTACTTTTTTTTTCATTAAATCAAACATTTTTTACTAGCTTAATTATTCATCACTTTCAAAAAAAAGGGCAGATATTTTTAATTGCTTCATTGAATGCAATCTTTTTGTCCTAGCGTATATGATTCCAACCTCTGGGTTGCCAGGTCCTCTCGTTCTTTTTCTAATTTTTCCATTGCCATTTTTGCTGCTCAAAATTTTATCTTTGTTCTTCAAATATATCGATAACGTAGTGGATGGAATTCCAAATTCCTTGGCGATTTCCGATTTCCTTTTAAGACCTTTTTCCACTTCCTTAATCACCGCTACCTTTTCAGCTAATGTTAATGACTTATAAAGAGCTTTAGCTTTTGACAATGGCATAGTAAGAGCATATAAACAATACTTAAAGCACAAGCACAAAAACTAAAAATGCATATAAAACCGCATTAACATTCACAGGAAGCGCACATGACTCTAAGACTGAAAGGGTGTGAAAGGGTAACAACAGAGGGTGGACAGAAAAATCCTCGGAAATCCCCACATAGTGACATTCCAACCCTCGCTTTTGTTTTCCTTAGAAAGACCATTAAAATAAATAACGTATCTTAGCTGAGAAAAGTATCAGGAACAATTTTTATTGTAATATTTTAAGGACATTCGTAAGAAAAATTCGAATTAACCAAAATAAAATTCAAATTAACCACGATTTTTTAACATTATTTTAATACACAATTCTAGGGACCGAGCAAAAAATTCGAATTATCCAGAATTTTGAATTAAACAAGTTTGAATTATTCAAGTTTCACTATATTATATTCTTAAGGACTAAAAATGATAATACGGTATGACCCCCTTATTGCGCTCATCAATGGACCATGACCTAAAAGCATAATAAGCGGGACAGCACTTATCGAGGTTTTACTGTATATAGAAAACGTCCAGGGACCGTATAAAGGAGCATAAAGAACGGGATAGCGATGTAAGAAGGAGTGCTATAACCAGGTTTACTGTATTTACATTTTGACCTCTCAAAATTACTGTCTTTTAGCCATATTACTAGAGACCAGTAATGTAGAGTTATTACTTTGTTTGATACTTTAAATTTTACAATGCGTTGAAGTTCAACTGCTAAAATAGTTCTTGATTAGCAGATGGAAAAAAAAATGCTTAATATTACATGAAATTCTATCTCAGTTTATTAAAAAATACAAAATGGTCATGACTATTTGTATTTATTCATTTGTTAATTTACAATCACTAATAACAAATAGCATTGCTTTTTTTTTAAGATTATCTAATATTACAAGATTACTTGATTTGAATAACCTAAAATCCAATATTAAAAATCATTATTTTTACCTGCTCTAATGCCAAAATATCTTGACTTCCACCAGCCTCGCCATGTTCACTGTCATGGATCTTTTTCATCAGCTTCGATTTCATTTTCAAAACCTTTAAATAATTATTAAATTCTAATAAATTACATTGCTAAAAAATATTTAAAATATAAAACAAACACATTAAAAAAAAATCATTTTTTTTACTGGAAATTTATTTTAATGATACATTTTCATGCAGTACCATTACCCAATAACACTGAAAGGAACAGTAAGAAGGAAGCACACGGAAATAAGCAAGGCACTGTTTTGCCATAATTTGCAAATGAACAAAATGAGGAACCAATCTGCCCACGACACTTGGGGGAGATTATGGCTCTGCACTAATGTTAAATCTCTGCTACCAGTTTCTTTGTGAGAAGAAAATACGCTGAGAGTTCTGGAAGTAATCACCAAATGAGTAAATGTAACGGTATATCACTGCAGGTCATACAGACCTTTAGGTGCGAGGGAGGTTTAGGCTCCAATGATTCTTGACCAACCATGACTAGTTCAGATCAGACAAACACATGCCTGCCTTTAACTCCCAAGTAAGAAACCCGGTATTCATCAGGAGGACAAATAACACTTGAAAAACCTCTGACCTTCAGGCAATTGAACCTGTTTCCATCAATCTGCTAACCAGCATCTAAACCACTGGACTATTGAACCCACATATCAGCTGAAATTTTATTTGGTAGCAATCCTTTATCATCCTACAGCCAGGCAATCTACCATTAAAAGAGTGGTAAATGTTGCACAGAACTGACCCGTAATAATATAAAATCTGTTTTCAAGGCAGAAAGAGGCATCAATTACATTGCTTTCCCCATACCTATTTTATACATGATGCTGTGCTTGGGTGAAATGAAAAGTGAATGAGCTGTGTAGTCTTCAATGACAAAATTTTGCTTTTGTTTGGACTCCTATGACTGCAGGATTTGCATGTGAAGAAGAGAAGGACTAATCCAAGAGAAACTATAAAGCAGTAGTGAACGCACACATCAAATGTCATGGTCTGACATTACAGTAGAGATGTGCCACCTGCTGTTAGATAATAAACATTTGTTTAAAAATTCAAATCATTTCTTCATCTTCTTGTTTGGAAAATCAAGCAAACTGTGTTTCTAGCTAATTTTCTTCAATGTTTTTGAATGGATATCCCTAGACATATGAACGAGTGCCTTCTGAAAGTAATTCATTTCATTTTGTTTTTGCTTTTTTTCAACAAGAGATGAAGACATTTTAAAAAACAGACAATTAAATCATGCTGCATAAAATTCCTTTTCATTCTTAAATATCCATTAACGATTAGGTTTTGTTAATAATAATGTGGTTCTATATAGCTGCTTTGTTCAGTAGCTCTACAATGATATAACTTTTTCTTTGTTTTAACTTTCTATCATTCATTTTAATGTTTTGTTTGTTTTTTTTTTGTTTTTTCCTCTCAACTATTAATACCATTAGTAATCATAGTAAAGTATTATTGTAATATCATTGGAATCAATGGGGAGCCTTGCAAAGCTTAAACAAACAATAAAAAAAACTCACCAAAAACGAAACTGATACACCACATGCAATACATATTGAAAGAGTTCTTTTACTTAAAAAAGTCCTTAATTGTTTTTTGTTACTTTGGCGCTTTTCTGCAGCAATGTTTCACCATTTTTTTAAGGATAACAGGATTGCTGGTGTCGCTTCTTCTTGTTGTTCTATATATTCAATAGCACTTTCGATAGCTTTTAGTCCATCTGTATGGGAGATGTTCATATGTCGATTTTCATCGTCACTGTCTTCATAATCATCGGTAGATTCATTTTCCTTATTCACGACATTGATGATCATTTCATCTGTAATGTCTTGTTGTTCGTCAGTGTTTATCCAGTCACGTATATCCTCTTCGTTGATTGGTGAGATCAAGTTCAGAATTTTTTTCGGTAGTTTTAAAAATGGAAAATGTAGAACCATAAAAAAAAAATCCTAGAAATATTTGATAGCTCGGTTAAAGCGGAAACTCGGATAATCGGGTTTTACTGTATTAATATTTACATGCACTTTTTTAGTCTTTTTCTGCTCCAAAAAAGTTCATTGCAGCTGCAAAATGCTGGCACGTGAATTTTATCTCCAATTTCTTTATTGGCGAGTTTTTTATTGTTTATTTAAGCTTTGCAGGCTCCACATGATTCCCACGATGTTTCCTATTGGCCTGTGTATTAAGACTTCACTGTTTACTGGTGACTGCTTCTAGCTGATGATTGCCATATTAGCAGTCTCACTAGAAAAATTTCTTAAATGAAGATTTCCCTTTTGGTTAGATTTAGATTTATGACCTACAACAAAAGCTAAAGAAACACTTACAGTTTGTATCTCAGAATGAAGTTTTGTAAGTTAGTGTGGAGCATAATTGAGGACTTCTACGGAAAAAGGGCTTAAATGCAAAAATGGTGTTTTCAGTAAATCACAAAACAAAAGTTGTAGTATAATATAGCTTTCAAACCAATCAAAGGAAGAAAACCATTTTTGGCACATGCTTAGTAGTTCTGTAGGTAGTCAATTTTATTGACAATTCTATTCCCATTTAAATTTGTAGTAATTTTTTAATTTTAATTACAAATTTAACCAATTAGGCCCTTTTTCACAAGAATAGGTAAATACTTAGCTTCATTTTGCAAAGAATAGATTTAATGCTTTAATACTATTAAATACAATTTTAGACTATATACAAAACAAGTATTTGATAATCCAAAAAATAACTTCGGACTAAGAATTAAAAACAGACTAAT
>JAFIDM010000002.1:50236587-50254697 GCA_023159025.1 Thereuonema tuberculata
GTCTGTTTGGGAGAGAAGGACAGCCTGCTATTATGTGGTCGATCGTCTCATGTGTAGTGCGGCACTTCCTGTGTGTGTCGTCGTGCGTGTTTCATGTAGAATGTGGTTCCTATAGTTGCGTGTGAATCCGACTTGGTCCTGTATCGCGATCGAGAACCCTTCTTTTGGTCTCCCCAAAAGAGTCACCATTCGTCAGCCATCTGTTCGACACTTCCATGTCGACATGAGGCTGACTGACTTCCTGGCGAAATCTTCCGTGGAGTGCATTAGGATGCCCGTGATTCACGCAGCTGCTGAGTGTGGGTGGTGGTGGCAAGGGTTGTCCAGGTTCGGAGGGGGGCAGGTGGTAAGATGTGTGTCAGCCTTGAGAATGGCTAAGTGGAGTGAGGAATGTTGTGCTCTTTGGTGGAAATGTTCCCTAAGTGTGTGTGTACTTGTTTTTGGTGTAGGATGATGAGATTGATGAGTCCTCGGCCTTCATCCTTTCCGTTGCGGATTTGTGTTTTGTGAATGTAGTGCTCTGCGTTGTAGTGCTTCGAGTTCGTTATTTGTCCAGGGGAAGAAGGAGAGAATAAAGGAAATTCGCAATGATCTCTTTTGACTCCCTGCCGATTGTTCTAAGTTGAAGACTCCTTTTGTCTGCACAAAACAGATACTACTATCTTGAACGCCTTTACGAAAAGAACAGAAACGCAGTTTTTCAAATTGTGAGGAAGAACCCGGTAAAACCGTTATTTTATTTTTAAAAAAGTGAAAATAAGGAGACACGACGCTCCCAGGTTGCAGAAAAAGTTCCGGGGCGGAGTCATGACACGACTACACTTGTGAACAATCCTTTCGTAAAGCGTTGTTAACTTCCTGCAAATGAAAATCAGAAGAATTGATTTTAACCATTCTCAACTTCACTGTTTTGAACCTAACCAAGTGAGACCGAATTCTATTGTTTTAATTACTAAATTAGCCAATCCTTCTTAAAAAATTTACGTAATTGTTTTACAAAATTTTAATTTCCGTTATATTGGAATGACAAATAAAGATTGGAAAGAGAACATGAAAACTTAAAAGAAAGTTTTTCGCTAGTTATTATGAAACATCAAGATTCCAAAACTTCTAATACTTTCCTGTCCTTTGGAACGTATTTGAGATTTTTATAAACAAGACATTGACTCCCCTGCTTTTTAAATCCAATATTAAAAATTCACAATAAAGTTTTCGCTGAAAATGTCTTTAGCCCGAATATTTTGGGATTAGAAGGCATTTTTATATGAAGCACGAAATTAAAGAAAGAAAAAAGAAGCAAAGGAAAAACAAAAAACAATCACTTCAGTTTCGTACTCTTTACATTGGATATTGGATTAAAGAGCAAATGAAGCTAATGTTTGTTTAATTTTGATTGGTTTAAATGTCTGATTGCTTCTAAACCATTGGCTTATTTTGATTCTCTATGCTTACAACAGGTAACGAGTCCTGAAACGGCCATCCCCAGTGGCCGAATGATAAAAAAATAATTTGAAATCAAAAAATTTAAATTTTGAAATGAGTGAGATACCCAAATGTCTGTTTTTTCTTGTAATTCTGTGCTTCTTTTCTTTTCTTTGCTTGTTCTTATGCGTCTTAAAAATGCATTAGAAGTCGAAACCTTTCGAGCAAATATAATTTACAGTAAATATGTAATTGTTTATTTTCAACTAGCGGAAAGACCCGTTCTTCGCTCGGGTTACAAAAAACAAATGTCCAAATGTGTATGATAAAGAAATTGCAATTGCGAGATCATTTCGAAACTTTCCCGGTTGGTACAAAAACAAAACAAAAAACAACAACAACTCAAAAGGTCTGATCTCATTACAAATCTATAGCTATCCCGAATCCCTCGTAGAAGTATCTTTGAACCATGTTTGCTCATTCACTCATCGTCCTCCCAGTGTACTTTCCTAGTTCCATGTTATTTGAATTTTGTAACTCGACATTCATAGATATGAAAATAATATAGAGATCGGAAAATATAAGATTTTCCACCTTTTTCTCTGTCCCGTTTATACCCCTAGTTCGAGATTCGAATTTTGTAACATCATAATCCTATCACGTCAGACCTTTTCTAGTTCGTAAAAATTCATCTGATCATTATGCACTATTATTCATTATGTCGCTATTATGCACAACCATAGTTTAGTTCCAATTGTTGCACAACAATAGTTTCGTGCCAATTGTTGCACAACACTATGGGTATAGTTGTCATTGTCGCCGAGCTCCAATTGTTGCATAACAATATTTGTGTGGAATTTACTCCTTTTCAACCCCTGGGGGTGGTGTTTCCAGGTTCTAAGGTAGCCTATGTTTTCCGCAGGGTCCTAAAGAGTAATTCTGCAAAGTTTGGTCCAGATAGGTCAAAGGGCCTAGGAGTGTATAAAGGACAGACAAAGAAAGATACATTCATTTTTATATATAGAGATAATCAATTGCAGCCGAAGAAGAACCAGTGATTTGTTTAAATTTCGTCTGCTTTTATGCCCGCATCACTAGACAATTTTCGGTTACCAAATTTGGTAATATTTTACCAATTTCGTGATTTTTGCTTTATTTGGTAAAATAAGGTACTATTTTCGCTGCTTGTCGTATTACATTTTCAACAAAACGTATTTACTACTTCCTTTACGTAAAATTTGATCTTGTGGCAGTGATTTATAAGAGCTAGTTTAAAAGCGGGAAATCAATTTTTGATTGATGAAACTTTTTTCTTTCTTTTTGTTTTTGTTGTCTTTTTTGGTTGTTTCGTCGAGAAGTTGTGGGATCATTTTTTTTTCTTAGTTGAACGACTGAATTTTCAGAAAAAATAGAGTTAGTTACATGTTTTTCATTTAATTTGGTACACTACAACCTCGTTTATCCGACCCTCGTTTATCCGGATCTCCGGATAAACCGGATCAGATTTGTAGACATTTTTTTTCTTTTATTTAATATTCACGTAGATAATAATTTTAACTATTATAACAAGAACATAACTATAATTACGCGAAACATTCGCTTTTTATTTTGATTAAATGTACAGTGTCCTGCATAGATTGTACAATAAATTATGGTAATAAAATGTTTTTGTCGAGTTTAACAAAGCTTTACAGAGTAAATTTGTTACAAAACATAGTTTTTTATCGTAATAAATGGTATGTCTGCTTATTTAAGGATTTGTTTTGCTTATTACTCATATTACCCGGATTATCCGGATTTTCGATTTTCCGGATTGCCTTTGGTCCCAGTTAGTCCGGATAAACGAAGATGTAGTGTACTTTTTTTAAAATTTTTGTTTATTTTTAAAAAAATATTTGTTAAAATCCGAGAAAATAAATTTGGCAGCTGTTTCCTAATTCAGATAAACTTGGCGTTGAGGTAATGAAACAATTCAATTCACAGTTTTGTAGGAAACAGAAAAACAAGCGAACACTATCAAACTCTTCTTGGTGGTTAAAAGTAACATTATTATTGACTGAATAAATCTCATTTATTCAAGTTTTGTAATTCAAGGGTCAAGTGATGCCTGTATTGACTATATTTAGAATACCTGTACTTCACCAAAAGAACATAATACAGTGAAACCTCGGGTTACGAACTTAATTCGTTCCAGAACTCGGTTCGTAACTTGAAACGTTCGTAACCCGAAACATTGAAATCAATGAAATAGAGACTATCCGTTTCAAGTTGAAAGAATCGTTCCTTTTTATTAACATCCGGTCGTTTACCTGACAAAACGCAAAGAATACGTGTATTTCACATATTAAATAAAGAGAAAGAAAACAACCAAATAAATTAAATGTAAAATAATTACATTTAATAATTACATTATACAAATAAATACATTACGATGTCTTGTTTACATCGGAAAAAGAATCATGTGGTCGCGGAGAGATACTTTCAGATGCTAGGTGAGATGCTTTGGAGTGATTTGGCACCGTAACTTGTAACTTTGTACTGTACGCGAACGTTTGTCTCCAATGTTAAACCTTGATCTCTCTCTCACCTTCGTTCGTAACCCGAGACAAAAAAATTTTCGAAGTTGTTGTTTGTAACGCAAAATGTTCGTCACCCGAGTCGTTCGTAACCCGAGGTTTCACTGTATATAAAGTCAAATTTTCGAAATCTATGCGGTGATTTCTTTATCATGCCAAAAATTCATATAAAAATTCAAATAAAAATGCCAAAATAGAAAAGAAAACATATGAATACATAACGAATAGGATATAGCATAACAACTGTAATTTGAAAGGAAAATAAAATAACAATTGAAATAATTGCTATAACATAACTGTTTACTCAAACTTAATACCAACGTTGTGTATTATTTAAATGACGAATTGTCTTACTTGCCAAAGATATAAATACTGTATATACAGTAATCAATTGTAAAACCTTGATATAGTATGTTCTTTTGGTGAAGTAAAGTTTAAATAATATGTTTGTGACAAGGTCTTAATTTTATTTCATACTAGCTACACCCGGCAAGCGTTGCAATGCCACTCAAAGAAAGAAAGTGTTTGTGTTTAATTCTGTTTATTGAAGTGCTTTTGGATATACAATATTTTTTCTTTTTTCATCTGATGCATACACGAATAAATCAGAAGGTTTTCCGACGCGTGAGGAGGCCACATACACCTGTCCATGTGTTGTCTCTGTGCTTTGTTGATGGTCATTGCAAATGCGAGTCGCACCGGAAACTGCAAACGTTGAAACCGGAAATACACTCATTTGTTGAAACGCCTCGCGCACCTGATATTGTAAAATGGTTCTACCAATTGAGAAACCTTCGATGTCCATTAAGAAACCATTAAGATGTCTAGACCCCTCCATTTTGAACCATCCGGGCAACGCTGAGTAAGTGGACAGTGACCACATTGAGAGTATCATATTCGTTCGTAGAACAGTCGATTCGGTAGGGATTGATCCTAATTTTGTCCAATTACCACAATTTTCCTCGGTCAGGGATCACCTGAAACTGCAAGTGACAGGAAGTAAGATTTTTGAACCTCCAGGTCATGGGGAGTCTTAGGACTGCGACTCCCATTTTGGGCTGGGGTGGGCGTTACATACAGACACAGGAACCCAAACAGATCCTCCGGGTCGCTAAAAATTAATACATTTATTCATAAAAAACAAAAAAAAAACACTTCTCTTTTTGCAAAAGTACTACTACTATTTACTAATAAACTAATTAACTAATAAAAATTTAGTTGTTTTGAATACTTAATTTTACTAATTACATGAAAGAGTTTTCAATTAAAAATAAATAAAAAAATATAATAGTTAGATTTTTTTTAAAATTTAATAAGAAAAAATATTTAAATTTAATCTTTTTATGTTTGCTTTCTTTATCAATAAAGTCTTTTATCACAGATACAGAAAAGATCAATAATAATTTATATCTATAGAAAAATTCATTTTAAATCTTAGATATTGATTTAGCTCTTATTTATCATCCCACAAAAATCCCTCTTGTTGCCTTTTGTTCTTTGTTTATTGGATTTTCACAAGTACATGATAAATTCTCATTTCCTTGTATCCATGGTAACCTTATTTTCGATTAACAGTGATAAGATTGAATTGGATAAATGATCGTCATTGAGAGTCAGATAAAAAAAGAGCTATCAGATATCAGTAGAAAATATCTAAAAATTGTGTAAGTGTTGTAAAAAAAAAAAATAACCATTTATGTATAATTTCATATTTGTTTTCTGTCCATAAATCTGACATTTGATGTCTTACTGTTGTCTTTTTATTTTATTTAATGATACTATAGTTCAGTTCATGAAAGAAGAGCATTTGATGACGTAATTTCCTTATGGATTGATGTTTCCAGGACGTAACAGCGCCATCTGTTGCTAAAATCCCTACCTGAATCTTATAAACTATACGAAAACATTCTGGTTTTTATATTTCTACAGTTACGAATACATTTTTATGTTATTGTTATTATTAATTAAAACGTTCCACACTATTCCCCTTCCTTGGCTAAGCAAAGTTTATCCTTTCTTGATCACGCTTATGCGATCACAAAACGACGCCATCTTGGACTGACTGCTCGAGGTCAAGTTGATGATGTCATGACTGGTTACGTTTATTCCAGACAAAATCGATCTACATAATGATACGGCAAACCCTCCTTTTTTGAAAAATACTATAAGTGGTTTAATATCTGATAAACTTGTGAAATTAATGAGGGAGTGATTCCAATATCTGATATGGAATGAATGGTTTTTCCCTACCGCTTCTTCCTGTTGCCATTATGACACTGCGTAACACGAAAATTGCTCCGCCTTTAAAGAAGTTGATTGCAAGCTTTTGAAAGCCTTAAAGAGGTGATTAGATATGAATGATTTCAATTAACAGGCGATCAATAATATACAATCAATTTGCTTAGGAATCCTCGTAGTTCGAGTATTAGCAATCTTCACGGACTGGTGAGTTTTGAAGTTCCTGATAATTGATATGAGCCCAAGTGCGTAGGGTTTCTCTAGGTCCCAAAGACCTACAAAATGGAATGAATCGTGTCTCAAGTTTGAGCAAGAACATCTGTGGAAGAGTATCTACGCCTTGTAGACTATCTTCTAATTTGTATCAGGTTTATTTATCTGAAAGCGTAAGGATATCAGGGATGGTAATGGTAATGCAATGAACCAAAAAGGTAGGTGTGAATATGATTGCCTCACTTCTTTGAGGTCAAAATATCTATTAGATCTAGCTAAGTGATCTGCTGTAGAACCTTCAAGTAGAAACACCTTGCAGGCAAGATGAATGGCATGTGCTGATGATGGAAGTTGCATTCACATAGAAACGGAATTTATAGCTGAATGTGTTGTCACTAGAATCCATCTCGTTCTTGATCAAGAATAACCTTCACCGTGAAAGCTTCCTAAAAATTGTCTTTTAGGTGTAAGGACTTCTTTCGGAAAATAACCGTTCCTCGAACGAGAGCTAATGTTACGATTGGGTCAGCGGTTATCTATTGAAAAATCTGCAGCTGTTTTTCTGACAAAGATGATCCTCTGCGATTAACATCTTAAGGTTGATGGTGACTCAGCTTCTATTTGCGATACTGTGGCTTCCATTTGTGCGGTAATACGGCTTCACTGCACCGAGCAACCCATTGCACTCAGTTATCAACATAGTTTTGCTTTTGGCTGCTTTCGTCTCAGCAGCGCCAATACCACCCGGTCTCTAGAGCCAGTAAACCACCACCACACCCTAATACTCCAATCTATAAAAGTTATCCAAGTACAATATCTCAGAAGCTTAGTGATTAAATTATTGAAGCATTTTTTTATCTTTTCAGTGAAATTTACCCACAACTATCAACAATTTTTAACTTCAATGTCAATTTGTCACTTCTGAACGCCAATACCGTAGGATATATTGTATTAGTTGCAGAAATTTAACGTGCGTGAAATTAATGGTGTAGTTTTTTAAAAAAGGCAAGACACACAATAATTAAAAAACATAAAAACACATTAAAATCTCGACCAGGTTTCGATCGGACCTGCCGAACTTTTTCAAGTCTTGAAAAAGATCGGCATGTCCGATCGAAACCTGGTCGAGATTTTAATGTGTTTTTATGCTTTTGAATTATTGTGCATCTGGTCTTTAAAAAAAACAAAACAACTAAACGATATTATATTAGTATTGTAGTAAATTATTTCACCCTAAAATTTTCTTGTGTTTAAATATTCCAATCTCGCAAAAACTAACCTGCAGCAGGTTTGTCCAAAGGGCGACAATACCGGTAACAGATGAACAACAGTGTAAATATTTTTTAAATGTTGAGCATTTTGCTTTATCACTAACGAAAAAAAAGGTTGTAATTTTCGAAATAATAAATTTCTGATAAGGATGTTCACTGTGATTTTTCCTTGCCTGAAAGTCACTAATAACTATTATCCAGTTGTTTCCAAGAATCTTTCGATCAACCTAATAGAATTTCATTAATAAGTATTTGAATGTAGCCTATACATTTAAGAAATCATTGATTCTAAGATTCCATCAACATCAAAAAAAAAATCAATTTTGCAAAACTTTTTACACAGGATTCAGCTAACAACGTCGAATGAACTGAAAATTCAATAATAATTTATTTGGAGCTTGAAAGAGGAATTGAGATTATCCGGATAAGAGATTATCTAAAGTGGCTCATAAATCAGATTCCGTATTGCTACAATAGTAATCTACACCCACACGTACACAAAAGTACACTGCAACAAGATTGGAAAGGTCAACTAATAATGAATCATTCAGCATCAAGGAAGAAGATTATCAAATTAATAAAATAAAAAGATAGCAATAAATGTGAAAATGAAAAAGCAAGAATAAGAAACAGCACCTGATTAAATAAATTGCCTTTCTGATTCGATTATCGGGAACGGCCGTTTCGTCCTACAGGGGACTCATCAGCCCGATCTTCGCCTTCCCCGATAAAAGACAAAGAAAGGCACAAGCTTATCTGAAGGCCACCGTCACACCTGACAGTGGCCCCCGAAAGCAAGAAAAGCAAGAAAATAAAATGTTGGGCTATTTTACACAACCTAAAAAGCCTTAGCCTACAACTAGTAGGCATAAAGGCATTTAATCAAAGAACAGAAGGTTCAAAAGGAGGTGAATTAACCCAAAATAAAAAATTTAACGTGCTGTGATAATAACATGAAAATGAAAAAGCAAGAATAAAAAACAGCACCTGCTTAAATAAATTGCCTTTCTGATAGCAATAAATGTGTTTATTTATTTATTTATTTATTTATTTATTTATTTATTTATTTATTTGTATCCAATTATTTCTTATTGCTGCTTTACAATTTTTAATTCTCAAGTAAATTGGGAAATACATTGCTTGAGTTTGTTTATTTGTTTGAGATGATTCCGAGAATTCGTGGAAGAGTAGAATACAGATGTGAGCAAATAATTAGGTTCAAAGAAGGAAAAAAGCTAACTTAATTATATTTGGCGGGGAAGAAGAAAAAGCTATGTTTCCGCTTACATGGGAAATAAGCATTACCTTCGAAATTCTGTTACTCATTATATTTCTGTGGCTGACATAAGGAAGTTTTGAAAATTAATATTATTAACGTATCACAATATCATCCGAACGATCCCGTATTATGTTTTCAAATATTAATTATGGATATTAAATTTTTTATTTTAATGATAAACATTCGTTCTACAGCCTTTTATTATTTTATTTTATTTTATTTTATTTTATCTTATTTTATTTCTATGATTTAATATCTGATTCAGATTTTTTAATTATTTGAAAAAAATATATTCAGTGATTGTTTGGTTTTATCTAACCTTATCCAATCTTCATTACCTCGTTCTCGTAAATGTCGTCTAAAGTCGGCAGTTGTTTTTTTTTTTTGTTTTTTTTTGTTTTGTTTTTTTTCCTAGATTGTTTTGAAATGTTTAAAAGAATGCTGAGCAGTCTAAAATTACCAATGAATTAATGATTTTTAACATTGGTTACTTGAAAAAGATAAGACAAAGTAAGTATTAGTTTTGTTTTTAAATTCTAAATTAATTATTTAATTCTTTTAGTACTTTTTTTTATCTAATGGTATATTGATTTTCTTTTGCAAACTGACTGCTAAAGATAAAAAAAAAAGGCGAAATATTTAGTTTTCTTGTCATTCCAAGCTTTGTATACAGTCGTTATCTAAACATTTGTTTATTAACATAATGGCATGCCTAATATAAATCTAAGATTGGTTCAATTGAAACACAATTCCAACGTTATTAGTAAAATTTAACATCGTAAATGACTTATTTTTATTCTAAATATTATTTTTATTTTAAAATTTTCCTTCTGTTAATACAATACGTTTTTAAGTTTCTTATATCCAAAAACGGATCACGTCTTTATCTTCTAATTCAAGTGAAAAACAACGTGCAGTCTAATCTGTGAACGTAGACATTGGAGGGAACACAGATGAAGAAAGTCGCGAAGTTGGCCTCACCAATCGATTGAATGTGAATTGCTTCCTGGCTTAAAAGGGCACCAAGAATTGCATGACCAATTAAGTTTCCTTTTTCTCAACAACATCTACCAAAACCGTATCGATTGTTGCATTTCACATCGATTGGAGAGTTTGCTCAGACGGATGAAGAAGTGATTTGCTAATAAAAATGTTGACATCTGAAGTTTTTAATAAAGTATCGTTGATATCTACGAAGATAGACAGGAATATGTAACCTTTTCCTTCCTATTCTTTGATGTTCAAATATTTTGGCGGTTTCAACTTCGTCACATTGATCATAGAAGCATGATTACAGTGTCCTTCAAAAGTATCTGAACACAACTTCTGCTTCACGTTAACGTTATTATCATCCATACTCGCAATAAGTCGATTCATCTGTAGCCATAAAAGCATTTTGTGTAGTGAATCCTGCAGAACAATGACCATCTCACACTGATGTAACAATGGACCACTTGAGGATAGGCGGGGTTCCATAGTTACAAAATATCCCACCAGGCTACTGTTTGGCTTGTGGGATAAACAAAGCCATGTGCTTAACCCATGTACATATAGAGGAAATATTATATTAAAGAAGGATATTCCAAGCGTTTTTACAGAATTATTACAATAAGGAACTGCACAGTACTGAACCATTCCTTCTTGAAATATCAATAATCCACATTTTTTTGAGTAATTCACACTGTTATATGTTTGTTATCCCACAAGATCTCGCAGCATGTGCTTACGTCATCCGTGACGTCGGTAGGGGCGTAAACCTCAAGTGGTCCATTAGGGTGATCGGTGGATATTGTAAACCTCCCTCCATTGCATTCGATAAAGAAAGAATTCAAGCATTTTTTTTTGTAAGGTTGGAGAGGTAACATTTTATTTGTAATACCTTCCTCCTCCATCTTGATAAAGGCTGAATGATGAGGACCTTTATAACTCCTCTATTCCATATTCCTGAGCATACTGATGCTAAATCAAAGGGGAACCAAAATGAAGCCGATTCCGGTGCATCCCACAGCACAGCATTCCTGACAGTAGTTGATTCATAATAAAAATCAGTTTCTGTCAACTCTCGATGTGAAACTTCTTTGCAATTGCACAAATCAAAAAATCCATAGCTGTGACATCTGACATTCTCTCTCAAAATCGTCTCCAAACTCCTGACAAAAAACGTAAGCTTTTTACGTCATTTGTCTTTCTTGTATACAAATAGGGAGAACTAACATATGTTAATCACTCAATATATTGAGTTATAAGCTACATCTATCATCATTTAAACATTCTTGATTTTTAGGACTCTTTTCAGGAGCAGATTTATCAGCACTGCTAAGAAATTTGTATGAGAACCTCATATACTTCTAATGGATTTAGTGTTATTTTAATTTATGTGAAATAATAATATTATTGCACAATAATCTTTGAAAGAAGAAAAAAAAGACATGGCGCTACAAGTGCTGGATTAATTCTAGGTATAAGTATAGAAATCAGGCAATGGTTAATGTCCGATTCCTTGCTTCACCAGTGAAAATGTCGAATATTTAATTATTTATTTTTCAGTATTTCAGTAAAGTCACTGAAATTGTATCTCAGTTTTTGTTTTTGTTCCGATTCGAAAGCATCAAGTAACTTCTGTATCGTCATTTATTGAACGACCGTCACGTTCCTTAGGCAATACACTGAAGCTCGGTTATAGCGCGGTTGTTTATATCGCGAATTCGGATATAACGCCATTTTGGTCTTGGATCCCTTCTATTTTGGAAAAGGTATATATAGTGGAACCCCGCCATTCGTCCGCCTCTCTATTCGTACAATTTTTTCAAGTAAAATTGAACTCGCCATTCGTTCGCTTGCTCGCGATTCGGACAGCGTGACCTCGGTACTTGCCGCGCCACGCGGTCGCTTAATTCAGTATCGTATACTCTACGCATCATCCACGTAAGCTTCGTGAAACTTAGTGCTATTTTATTGTTATTTTTTGTTATTTTTATTAAAAATAGTGCAGCCATGGGTCTAAAAAAGATTACTGATTCAACTAAGCCTAAAAGGAAAGCAGTGAGAACGACAATTGAATTGAAAAAAAGAAATCGTTGCGAAGTTTGAAAGTGGAACTCGCGTCTCTGACATGGCAACTCAGTATGGCATGGAGAATTAAACCATATCGTCTATACTGAAAAAGAAAGAAATAATAATAGAGGCCTATATATTTATTGTTTTCATAGTTTTTATGTATTTTAGGCTTAACATATTTTTACAGAGGTTTAAATAAGCAATCATCTGTGGGTCTGGAACGGATTAATCTTATGCGAAAAAATGATTCGCCATTCGTACAAATCGCCATTCGAACTGCCTCCTGGAACGGATTGAGTACGAATAGCGAGGTTCCACTGTAATTATAAAATTGCAAAATTTACCGTTTTTTCGCCTAAAATCAAATACAAAATGTAAATTAATATGCTTGTATCCTTATTATTTACAGTAATTGCGACTCTATACCACCCTAATGTCACGAAAATACGTCAAATAAATATATTTTTTAAAAAAATACCAGAATCGCGGACTTTTTCGTTTAACCAAAATGAATAACGAGATCTATTTTTCTGCCAATGATAACCAGTAAAGAGTCCCATGTAATCTAATAGGCGTATGAATACCTAGCTCGATCCATGTGACTCGTCGTTTGTACAAGATGCCAAGATGGCGGCGCCAAATCGATTTTGGCTAATATAACCCATCAAAGTGTTGAAAAGGTAATGATTTATGTATTTATAAATATAAAATTCTCTCACGTAGCTCTGAATGATGTAGGTAATCGCGAAATGACCATTTTAAATCGATTTGGAATCGTGTGGGCGATAATAGGGTGCGATATACGACATTTGACGTCGTGAAGTAATAAAAGTTCGGTTATATCGTGATCTTCGAGATCTTGGATCCTAAAGATCGCGTTATAACCGAGCTCCTGTATACTTGCGAAACGTAGATATTTGAAACTGTATTTGGGAGAGGAGTTACATATACAAAGTGTTCTAAGACACAATTTAAAGCTGTATCCTCTGTTTCAAAGATCACTTTCCAAAATAATAAGATGCAGATACGTCAGTGCTTTAATAAAGGTTTTCTTCTCGTTCTTTCTTTCTTTACTTTTTGGGTTTGGGGTGGGGGCTTTAGCCCCCTCCGTGGGTGCGCCACTAAATATATTTATATATTTATTTATTTTGAAAGTATTTATCCTAATAACCGGCATCACAAATCTAAACACAAGCTGCCAGCCAAGGGGTCAGAGGTAGCAGCGCTTTTGAATCAACACAACCCAATAAAAACTGCTCGTGGAAAAAGGTCTTTATTTCTACGTAAAATGTTTCGAAATCATTTTCTTTTTTTAATCAAATAAGATTAATTTTTTCGAATTACTTTTTTTTTTTTATTCACTAGAAATCTTTCTATCTTCTTCATTAGTGCTGTTAAAATATTTCTGCAAAAAATTATCACATCTTGTCAGAGCTGAGAGAAGAATAAATAAATAAATAAATCGTCCCTAAAAATTTATATTGGGGGGGGGGGCGATCTCGTTAAATCTAAAATTGCAACGGACAGTTTGACTTAACAAAAAGACGTCATTTCCTTAATGACATATTAGTATTAGAAAAATAGTCTAAAAATATATTTTCTTCCGCCATGGTTTCGCAAGTGCCTGACTCGCCGCGACCTTATAACGGCTTAGTCTCTATATAGTTACTAATTTTTTTTTCCTTCTGCTTTTGTTCTTTAATGAGAAAATTTTGTAAAATGAGAAATAAATAATTCAAGGCTTTCTGATAAAAATCCTTTAATTACTTCACTTATTGAGATAAATTATTTATTTACACAGATATGATAATAGGAAACCTTTTAACAATAATACCGACCACTTGAGGCATAATGACCCATTTTTTTAAGTTATGGGAGAGGAAGTTAATTTTAATCTTATCAATTTCGGTAAATATGATAACAAACTATAATTGTGTATAATTATTCAACATAGCATAAAAAAAAAAAAGTAACATCTATGAAGAGCATTACAGACAGGGGGGGGGGGGAATCGAGACCTATCAACAATTGCCAAAAGGATAGTTGGACAGATGCCGACAGTTGGAGTTTCTTCTCAATTTATTTTAGATAATATCTACAAGGTACAAGCTATGGTATTAATTGGAGTTTATTAGACGGAGTCACATTAAAAGCAAATAACAATTCACAGCTTGCCGGCAAGTCGACGAATTGGACGATCATTTCAGATGCAGCAAATGTTAATTCTTACTATAAATTTATACTTATAAAAGT
This sequence comes from Thereuonema tuberculata, assembly GCA_023159025.1. NCBI lineage: Eukaryota > Metazoa > Arthropoda > Chilopoda > Scutigeromorpha > Scutigeridae > Thereuonema > Thereuonema tuberculata. The sequence goes on from JAFIDM010000002.1 coordinate 50,250,897, forward strand.
AGTGTACGAAAATTCATTCTGTATACATTCGTTTTTATGTACTTAAATGTCGTAGGCGTTAAAAAAAGTTAAAAATTAAAATAAAACGAAATCCCTCATTTTTATTCGATTCGGATGAATTGCAATTTTCAGTATTTGTCTAATATATAAAACCCCCGAACCTTTTAATTTTTAAATTAAAAAAAAAATGATGGCATTTGTAAGGACTCATGTTCTTTAAATCTGCACTTGCTGCCCGAATTTTGACTGGTTATGTAATAAGTACTCATTACATTTCAACTTTAGTTTCGTATTCTGTTTAAGAGCTAAACCGTTTTCAGTATGAGTGGTACAAAAACTTTTCGATGAACAGGGCATCCGATTGAAAAGAAACCATTTCCCGACGTTATCTTTATTTTTCTGCGTGTGTATTTGTGCGCGAACGAATCGGCGGTATAAAATGAGCTGTATAACTCATCGATTTCATTTCCCATGATGGCGGCAATGGCTAACGGCACGGAGTCCGAAGTCTTCAATCCTAACAAAGACTTCCAGAAAAATGCCCACATTTCGAGCATGGACCAGTACCGGGAGATGTACCGGCGTTCGCTGGAGGATCCCGAGGGCTTTTGGGGTGAAATAGCCAAGAATTTCTATTGGAAATCAGAGCCGAAAGGTGATTTCTTGTCGTACAATTTCAATACCAACGATGGACCGATCAAAATCAAGTGGATGGAGGGTGCCAAAACTAACATCTGCTATAACTTATTAGACTATAATATTTTGGAAAAGAAACTTGGCGACAATATTGCCTACTATTGGTGAGTAACGTTTGATTGGTCATACGTTTGAACTATAATTAAATATTGCAAATGCACGGCGCGGTGATTGTGGTAGTAGTTACCGAAATACTACACATCTTCATTAACTATTATAATATTTAAGCGAAATACAATTTCATCTTATTATCCAATTCGAAATGACAGCTCGATTCCGCTTTTTGCTTTTGTTTTTCGCTTTTCACTTATTAATATCAGTTTCGCTTTTAAGGTAGATTTGATTTTTGCGCCTTCAGTAACCCAAAGCAACATAAGAGAGCAAACGTAAAGAATGACCTTGTTACGGATCCCAACTGTAGGATAAAAAATAAATATAAAAAATAGCTTTACCTTAACGATTGGTATATTTTGCCTCCGTAAATCCTGCACAGTTTAAATCGATTTTTTTGCTGAACAGAAAAAAAGAATCACATTACTTATGTCAATATTCAAGTTCGCTGAGGTTATTTTTGTCACTAAAGAAATAAGTAAATAAAACACTACACAGTTGAGTATAAAAAGAAATACGATGTACATTATTTTTAAAAAGACTTAACGTGCGTATATTATTAATAAAAATTGAAATAAAAGGCCAACACACTTGACTGATTTTTAAAAAACATTGTACACATTAAAAAATACAGGACACAACTGGTTTCGCCTCCATGACAAGGCATTGACGAGTGACCCCATTATTTTTACTTAAAGAAAAATTGTCAATAACATAAAATGGTGTTAATGTAGACGTTTACAATGTAGAAGTTTTGATTTATATGCTGAAATTGTTCAGTCTCAAGCGATTGTTTTGTAATGTCAAATTTTATTTATCAAAAATCAGACGGCTTTTTTCTGTTAAGAAATGAATATCGACATTCATGCAATTCCACTTTGTTGGAATTTTTAATTGTCATGGAATTACCAAAACTGTAGGTTATTTTACAGAGAAATCAAAAACGTTCTAAAGCGGCTTTTTTTAAAAAAAAACCGGAAAGTTTAATACAGGTTTTTATCACGCTACGAAATACTTAATGCCCCCTCCCCACTTTTCACCTGTGTTACTAGTATATTAGCCCAATTTATCGGAGAAATTAGCATATCTAGTTAAAAAAAAATGAATAAAAATTACTGTCATACTTTGTAGTTATTAAGTTTTTATTACTAATTTTTTTTTTTTTTTTTTTTTTAATTATTGCAAATTTTCTGCTAGAATTTATTGGAAGGATATTTTGTATTGTTAAAATATTGGAAAAAAACATAATAAATTGAGCTCCTTTTTCTTTTTTTAATTCTTAATGACGCTTGTAAGGGTGTCATCCTTTGTGAGTGCTTTTTCCCAATATGTTGAAGTCGGTAGGATTTCCTCATTAACACCATTGAAAAACTAAGTTGTTAATTAGATGATTGAAGCTGTCATTCAAACCCAATTTTCTCTGTTCTAGTGGGAAATAATGATTTCTTTTGTTATTTTGTTTTTAAGGGAAGGCAATGATCCGAAACATTCATCAACAATCACCTACAAAAAATTGCTCTCAGAAGTCTGCAAGTTTGCCAATGTACTTAAAGAAAAAGGTAAGAAAAATATTTACCTGTATTTATAAAATTACCAAATTGATTCTTAATCGAATTATTCAGTCCATAGGTATTCGAATATCTTTTAGTTATTTCAAATTATCACATCTTTTTTTATTCATAAACAATATTTCGTCAAGAGGATTTCTTGACTTCCTCAAGCTTTCTTCTAAAAATTAATAAAACATAGATTTCAAATTTTACAACAAATACAAATAGTTCACAGACATCCTAATATGCTTATTTTGTTTTAAACAAACTTTAGATATTAAATAATTTTCATACATTTTCTTATGCTTATTTTGTTAAAAATAATAAGTTTTAACAATCAATTGAATATCCACTTAAACAACTTTAACAATTTATGTGAAGTTTGGTTTATTTTCGTAAAACTTTTTTTGAAACTTTCTATTGAATACTTATGTATTTGCAAACCTTTTGCTTTATGCATACAATTAAAACTGTTTATAATAAGAGTCTCTATAATTAGTCTTTTTTCTCTATCTATTACTTGATAGAGGACTTCGGGTTTTGGGTCCGGATTGTGATTTTTGAAGAGGCAATGATCTGCCCAGTCAGAAATATGTCTTGTTCTGGAATGCCTTTATGTGCTCTCTTACCCTCTCTTTGAGGGTCCTACCCATACTTCCAAAATATATGGCGTTGCATAATCTTTTAGTTGTTATCATTTTTATTTGTAAGATATTGAAATACTTTTTTCTTTTTCATTATTTTTTTTATGATTAATTACCTGTTTATGATTTATCTTTTAATATCTCAGGTATCAAGAAGGGAGACAGGGTAGCTATTTACATGCCAATGATTGTGGAATTGGTTGTTGCTATGTTGGCCTGTGCAAGATTAGGTATCATTCATTCAATTGTGGTAAGTATTCATAAGCAGTTATTATTTGTATTTGTTGTATTTGGAATTGACTCATTTTTTTGTAATAAAATATTATTTTCACTATCAAATCCTCACTTTGAGTTTACTGTTGTGGGTATTGATAAAAGATGAACAAAAAAATCTAAATCCTGTTTCTGTAGACTTGAAAGAGCAGCAGATTATTTGCATAGGGTTTTTCAATAACAAATGATCGTCAGCAGTTTTGATGCAGAATTTGCTTTACTTCAAATTAGAAAATTTGAGATCAGGTGTGATCTTTGCTAACGTTTTGGTCCTTGAGATTAACAGCTTAAACAAAACAAACAAAAAAACAAAACAAAAAGCTGCATTTTCTATACTGATAAATTTCTCTAGGAACCATGAAGCATTGCTTAGGGAATTTCCATTCTAATAGCTTTCTAGTATTATTCTGAAAAGATCTGCTACTTAAAATAGGTATTTTTTATGGGCGCAGAAATTATAGATGATAGAAAAACTGTCGTTGCACAAATTAATAAAAAGGGGGGGGGGTTCTTTAAAAAGTTAAAAA
>JAFIDM010000002.1:50269697-50294026 GCA_023159025.1 Thereuonema tuberculata
CTATATTGTTACCAGATTCTTTATTATATTTTACGAAGAGTTTTTTCCATATATATAAGAAGGCCTGATGAAGCAGTCCAAAGAAATAAAACTGCAAAATATAGCGTTGATAAGAAGAGGATGTATCTTGTATTATTTTTAGCAATTACTTGCATATTATGTTTGAATATTAGAGCATCAAGTGCTTTTTTTGTTTTTACCTTTCTTTAGACATTCCCATTTTTCGGGGTTCTTCCTGCAATTTTGAACGAAGAAGGGAAGGAGATAGAAGGACCTGGTGAAGGTTATTTAGTGAGTATTAATTTCCGTTTATTTTAACTAATTAAACTGCCTATGTTCAGTATATCAGAAAATATTGCCCTGAATCTGAAATTTAATGTAAATTGTATTAAATTTCCTTCAGATTGAAATGATTTAACATTGTAAGAATAAACTAAGTCATGACAACCTCATCGTAGGTGTTTAAGAAGCCTTGGCCAGGAATAATGAGGACTGTTTATGGAAATCAAGAGAGATTTGAAACAACATACTTCAAAAAGTTTCCAGGATATTATTGTACTGGTGATGGTGAGTACTTGCCTTTTTCTTTATCAGTGAAAGTTTTATAAAAAAATAGTGATATAGTTATGTTGAATTGTCCATGAAATTAAATGTATCTTATTTTAATACCATCTTAGTATCTAAATCAATGATCGGTCATTGATCTTTCATCTCTTTATTCCTTAATTTTAATTTTTGCAGTGAAATTTTCAGTTTTTATGCTGTATACCGTTGTTTTTTGTATCTGTTTACATAGTTCATCATACACTGACAAGAAGAGGTCATTGCCTGTACATCGTGAAAATCAGTGTCCTTTGGTGAGATGAAAGTACTCGTGAAGTACTTCAAAAATGTATATGGGTTGAGGGGCTAACTCTCGAGCGTTGTCGAGATGTTTTTACATTGTTTTCATCAATTTTCAAGTATTAACTCATTAACTTCCTGTTCATTTTCTAAGCAAGTGTTGCTGTGGCCCAGTGGGTTAAAGTATCGGTCTGGAGGTGTAAGGATCGTGCATTCGATTCTCAAGGTTTTTTTTTTTTTATTCATTGATTTTTAATATTATTATTTATTTATTTATTTAATTTCTTTTTTTTTCCTGATTATCTTAAGAATATTAGGTGGAAAAGTAATATACAATTAGAAATAAATAAATAATTTTCTCCCTAACTTATTTTTTATTAGAAATATATTTATTTATTAAATATAAAATAAGACAAATATAAAAATATGCAACTTAACTATATTTTTTTTATCTTGTCTTTCTTCTTTCCTATACTAATGCGCTTTTCTCCTGATTTTTTTTGTTAATGTTATTAATACTCAATAAAATGTCAAGGGAAAAGCGTATTAGAATAGGAAAGAAGGAAAACAAGATTAAAAAAATATTGTTATTTTATTTTATTTTTATATTTATATATTACATTTATATGTATTATTTTATATTTAATAATTTAAAGTATTTCTAATGAAAAAAATAAGTTAAGGAGAATATTATTTATTTCTAATTGTATATTAGTTTTCCACCTAATATTCCTAACATAATCAGGGGAAAAAAAAAGAAATTAAATAAATAAATAATAATAATCATTAAAAATGAAAGAGAGAGAAAAAAAAAACCACTTGTCTCCTACGAGAATCGAACGCACAATCCTTAAACACCTCCTGTCCAACGCTTTAACCCACTGCACCACAACCACACTTGCTTAGAAAACGAAGAGGAAGTGAATAAGGTAATATTTGAAAATCAATGAAAACAAAGTAAAATATCTCAAACGATTGAGAGTTGGCCCCTCAACCCATATATATTTTTGAAGTACTCCATGAATACTTTCATCTCACAAAAGGGCATTGGGTTTCACGATGTACAGGCCATGACCTCTCCTTGTGAGTGGAAGCCATTTAAAAGATTAATAATAATAATAATAAAAAATGGATCTCTATATTGTTAACTTTTTATTTGTTTAAGGCTGTAATTTACTTAAAATCCACAAAGCTGACATTTATAATCAGAATTAATTTATCCTTACTGTGAATTTAAAATAAGCCAGATAACTGTTTCTATTACCATGTTAATAAAGTTAAAATAAACATTGAGTAACAATAAAATAATTTTGTCATTTAAATGAATTAAATGAATATAGATTGTATGTAGCAAACATTCTCGCTAACAAATGGGACACAGCCATTGGCCGAAAGTGGATTAAAAAGTTTTTCATTAAAAAGCTTCATTCAAGTAGATTTCATTAAAACAAATTGATGCAGATAAATACCTATTTCAAAAGGGAGAGGAGAGGAAAAGATGGTAATAAATAAAAATAAATATATATTAATCTTTTCAATTTTTATTTTCACATTGTATTGAATTCCTGATGAATGCAAATGACATCCAGATGAAAGTTTAATTGATGGAAGTATTTCAGTAGCGATGTAATCTTACCAAGATTTTGTTTGGTATTGCCACATTTTCTGTACAACAAATCAGATGTTCAGTTACATCTACCATCTCATTTTAATTTTTAATTTGATTCTTTAATACTTACGGAAAAAGAGAAGAATCCTTTTATTAAAACCATAGTTTCAGCTAATAAGGTATATGGCTGTTTATTCTTTGTGTAATGTCTTGATAGCCAAAGGATTGTATTTTTCCTTCTCTCTCATCTTCAAAATTCCGGGAGTTTTTGGGCCGAGACTCTTCTTTTGCCTTTCAACACATTTATGGGATTCATTCATTTTGAAAGGTGAGAAAATGGGAGGTTATGTCAGCATTTTGTTTAAGAACATTAATATAAATGAATTGTGCAGATAGTTTTTATTACTGTTGTCATCTTTTTTTTTCTCTTTTTATTATTACAAATCGGTGCATTTAAAAGTGATGTTACTAATAGTCTTACATTTGTAAATTGAGAGTATTACTTATCTTTTATTTTTCCATACATTCTAGGAGCCAGACGAGACAGTGATGGTTACTTTTGGGTAACAGGTCGAGTTGACGACATGTTGAATGTGTCGGGTCATTTACTAAGTACAGCCGAAGTAGAATCTGCTCTTATTGAACATGCAGCGGTATCAGAAACAGCCGTTGTATCCCATCCTCATCCTGTAAAAGGAGAATGCCTTTATTGTTTTATAACCCTTAAAGACGTAAGCTATTTATATTTAAGTAATATCTCTCGTTAGTAAAAATTAATTCTCTTTATGCCGTTAATAGGAGCTTTTCAATGTCTGTTGATAAAAATACAAAATTATTATAAACTTGACAGATTTCTAATACTGCAGAAGTTAAAGCACATTAAAAGCTTTACATAATGTATTTAAAGTAGAAGCTGTCAATTTGTAGCAAGTTGTTTAAGAATAAAATAAATCATTTTTGATCAGTAAGGATTACAATCTGTTGACATGACTGCAATTGTCTTACAGGTTGCGGACTGTGCATATTTGGTTTTTCTTTTGAGCTTTAAATCAATACGACATTGACCATATAAACTAGTCATGTGACGAATATACAGTATAACTGTTCCAGAATTCCTTTGTTGGTCTTTCCTCCTACAATATGTATTGTGATAAAAGATCTTCAACATCTCTAAATTAAAATGTAATAACTTACATATATTATGAAAAAGAAAATTTTCAAGGGAATGTCGTTCCCCCTTTCTCAAGCCTATTTACAATGAGTTAGCGAAATTTTTTTGAACAATTAAATTATTACATGTAGTTAAAATTGGCGCAGTATTGATACTGATGTATGGTCAGAAAAATAGCAAGAGACTGGCGTCGGTATTTCAGCTCAATGTACACACATTTATTTACAATTTGTATACATGGTGGATTCCCAAAACAGGTCAAAGTAATAAAACCCCTAAAGGGTTGGATTCTGAGAGCTGAGGTCGTCTCGCTCGGATCTTCCTTTTCGGTTCGTCATTGGGAAAGGGAGCCAGTCGCATGGTCAATCGCCCTCCTGGTTCAGACAATCACAGTGCAGTTTAACTGACCAATCCGGGAAGGTTTTTCAACTTTGCATCAATACCTTTTGGTCCCGTGCTTTATTTGCTGGATGCTTGTACATATTCTCGTTATCCAAAAGGTGTTCATTTAGATGCCAAATGTAAGATTGTTGATTCGTTAGCGAAAATTTTGAATAAAATCCATTTCCTTCCATAGATAGGTAAAGAAGCAGCATCAAGTGTTCACTGTCAAGAATGTTTAATTAGTAAAAGAAACTTATTGAAGCATCTAACATCTTTTCCTTTCCCCTGTTGATTTTTTTTATACGATTTTATAATTTTTCAGGGATATGAATTCACAGATCAACTTGTTAGTGAACTCAAGGCAATAGGTAAGAATTTTTTCTTTTTTTTAACATTTGAAAGAAAATTAAAGATAAATTGTATTTAAATTAAGAGTGCAGATTGCGCTCATTTTCTTTTATTCTGATGTTGTTTTCTTTATAACTAAAGTTTTATTTAGGCTTTTTTTTTATATACATACATTTTTATTTTTAAAAAAATACAATCTTGAATTTGTAGTATATTTTGTTAATTATATAGTACATCTTAGTTAAGTGTTGTAGTATTTTTTTTTGTATGCATTTAGGATAGATCAAAAATCAGAAAATACTTTTGATAGTAATTGAAGATTATACTTACTCGGTTTATGTAAAGTTTATTCAATTTTAGCCCAAATGGATATAGCTAAACAAGTTCTTGATATGCAAAAGTTGCTTCGGAAGGAATTTTACTATAAGTTACTTGTTGAGCTAAGTTAACAAATAAAGGGAAAAAAAATATTGTAATAAAGAAATGATCAAATTTGATTACACTATTCTGATGTATATATTAATAGGCAGCTACCATCGCTTCATTCCGGAAACTTTGCGTATGTAACATAAAAAAAGCACTTTATTTATTTAGCAAATTAATATCGAGATCAGAGAATGTACGATTTCTCAATCCTTTTTGGGCTTCTCCACACCCCTATCACTTGAAACCTCCCGCACTTGGTAAAAAAATTATGCGATCATTAGAAATTAATGTTATATTCTAAATTAAAGTTTAAATTGTAAACGATATCCAATGTTTAATTACCTGTATCTTGTATTTATCATCTAATGGAATTATTAGATAACTCATGAGTTAATCGTGTTCGGCACCTGCAAAGAACGTTCTTAAATGCTCTCGATTTAAAACTACAGTGGCACCATCGAGAGCTTTGGGAAGTTTTTCATTTTGAGCAATTTTGGGATGTTTTTCATTCATCCTCGGGAACTACTTGATGGACCGGGATGAAAAAGTGTCGTAGACTATCTGCATGCAAAATTTCATTCCAACCGTTGCGCTGTTGAGGCATGATTGAACGACATACAAACTTACAGATTTTTTCCTTTTATATATTAGTTAGGATTGGGTTTACTTCGTTAACTTCCACCTGCAAATATTACGAAACGGATATTGTTATCAAGAAAAACTGAAGACTTAAAACACAAAATTCGAAAGTTGCATGATAAAAGATATCATTTTAAAAATAACAACCAGTTGCTTATTAGTTTTCCTTGAATAAAACTCTGAAAAGCACTTTTAATGTTGTAATTGAAGATGGAAATGACAGCTGGTTATTTATTGCTTTTTCTTTGAAGAATTGCTATACGTTGAAAGAAAATGATAGCACACTTCTAGAAGCTTCAGGAGATTGGAATCTTCGCTTCTGTTATTGTTCTGCCTCTCAAATAAAATTCTTGAACTTTGTTTAAAAAGGGTCCCTTATTTATTTTTATTTTTCTATTTCACTTTTAAAACGACAATATCTTTTAATCTGTAATGATTTACATTCCTTGTTCATTAGGAGTGATTTGCATACCGTATTGGCCCGAATATAAGACGGCATTTTTTTTCCAAAATCCCATCCACGAAAGTACTATTTCGTCTTATATTCGCAACCAAACTTGGAGCGCGCACGAAACCGAAACCAAGCGTGCTCTGGCGCTGAAGCAACACCACCTGGTGGCGTTGGCTGAAGTCGATTGTAGGCCTAACCAACATGCTCCAAAATAAAAAAAAATATATATTCTACTACGCTTAGTGGTGTTGTACTTTTTTGCAAAAATAGTTTAATTTAATTTCATAAATGACATTTCGCCTAGCTTAGAAGTCACAGATTTAACTAAATATTACTGACATTAAGCCTATTACTGCAACAAAAAGTATTAACGATTTCATCATGAACTGGATGTGGGAAGATAATTTGTCAACAAACTTTTTTTTAAATAATTTACTAGAAATATTTGTCGAATTATGCCTCGTTAATAGGTATAACGTCTTATATTCGCGACCAATAGTTTTTTATCAAATCGGAGCTCAAAAAACGCCATTCGTCTTATATTCGAGCCGTCTTACATTCGGGCCAATACGGTATCTTGAGAGTGTTGCTTGGTAACACGCAGGGCTACAAAGAGAAACAGAACAGTTAATCAAGTGGATGCCAGAAAGAAAAATAAGATTAGCTTTATGATATTATATTTAGCTCTTTCTTTCATTAGACTTCATATGACTTCCGGGCACTTTAATTTTGCTTTCAATTAAGAAAAATTCTTAATTGGTAATTGTTTATTACTTTTCCAATAAGAGATGATCTGAGATACCAAATGTGATTTCAGAATTTCATGTTATAAAATAGTTGGGGTAATTGATTAAACAATATAATTTTTTTTTTATTTATTTACTAATTTCTCCTTAATTTTCAAAAGTTTACTTCATATATGGGTTAACGATTTTAGAAATTTTAGTTTGTACATATATTTTTATCCAAATTGTAGTATGATGCGATCTAATTTACCTTTTTTTTTTTCCTCCCCTCTATAGTACGATCGAAAATTGGTCCCTTTGCCACCCCTGAATATTTACAGCTGGCACCAAGCCTACCCAAAACCCGTTCAGGCAAAATCATGCGCAGAGTCCTAAGGAAAATTGCTCGCAATGATCACGAGTTGGGCGATATATCCACTCTTTCTGACGAGTCGGTAGTTCATCTTCTTTTCCAACATCGACCAAATGTTTAGGTGTTGAGAATGTTACTTACCTTTCTTGATGCTGGCTAATGAACATGGCAGTACATTGTCTTGTCCTTCACCCCCAAATAATGTTAGATTAACTGTAGATGTTTCGATCAGAATTTAATAGATGATTCAATTTTGAAAATAACATACTCTTTTCATATTCTCCCTCCTTCCTTCCCACCTTCTAGTTTATTTTTTCCCCCCCAAAAAATTGTGATTGTGTTTTTTAAAATTCACCCATTTTTTTTAAATGTATTGCATCCAAGTAATATGCATCAATCCAACAAAAATTTCATTTTCCATCAGCATATATCGACTGTCTAAATTAATTTCATAGACCTGCTTTTTTCACTGTGACAATTCTCAGAAGCACATTGCCAAAAATGTCACCTGTAAGATCTAGGATCCTTAAAAAAAAAAGTGCAATACATTTGTTGATTACAATTCGTCATCGATATGTTTAAAGATGAAATTAGGAATGTAAGAAAAAAAAAAATAACACAATTGTCAGTAAGAGAATTTATCAGAATAGATAAAAATCAAAAGAATATCTTCGACATAAGCTTTCCACATTGCATTTAGATAGAAATATGTTGTAAGCAACATCCTGAACATAATCACACCACCTTTTTTCTAATATTTTTGTTACTGGGATATCACCAATGCCACGCATTGTAATTCCTGTGTTAGTTTCAGAATGGTAGTAATCATAGTCAGATATTTCTATTAAATCTTTCCGAAGTTAAATTGAAATTATAAAGATATATTTAAAAAAAAAATTGATTTTATTTAATACTCTAGCAATTATTTGAAATTTGATTGCTTTTTTTTAAATGCTTTTTATGTATACATGTGCTTATTTTAGAAATCAAAAACTAACTTCTTTTTATCCCGTATCTTAAGATCTTGATTAGCCTTCCCATAATTGATTGTAAATAGAAATTACCAAGAAATTAGTAGATTGTTATTAATACCTTAATTCATCCAATCCAACTCCAAGCTTTTTTAAAAGATGACTATTTCAGACTGCCAAATTTTATGTTCTAACAAATTATGATTTTTTTTACAAAATCACCATTTTAAAATAATCTTTTTTGTTTTATCCTAAAATTATTAGACCTATAATCGTAATATATTATTTTATTACAGTATTTGTAACTCTTGCAAAGTAGATAAGATTTAAATATGACAAGTAAAACTAAAACACAACTTCAATTTAACATTCAAACGTAGAGTAATTTTTAGCTACTGCATTTGAATAGCCACTAATAGTTACTATTAGTTTAGTGTACTATTTATGTATTCTTCCATGTATTGTGTGCACCTGATTGAAACCTTTAAGCCGCTGTTTAGATGGATATATTGATTTGATATAATACGAAAGAACTGATACAAATCACCGAAATTGCAAAATTGTTTAACATTTAACCTTTGCCAAGTTAGCCAGCATCAGTGGTTGTGTAAATGACATTCTTGTATATAATTTTTATGATTATTATTATTTTTTTTAGACTCAGTTAATAATATACAGGAATAATAAAACACACTTCATAGGAAGAGGTAACAGTACATCTAATGGCAAGAACAAATAGTTGTTTTGATTTTTTTTTTAATGTATATAATTAGCGCCGTATTAATTGATTCATTTGTTTAGTTACGTGGTGTTATCACTTATAATGCAGGATTTAGCCATTATGTACTAGAAACTTCCTTTATTTTTATTTTGTCTTTTTTTTTTGCCGGCGATTGGTTGGCAATGTTTTGTGCATTTATGTAATCTTTGTACAAACTCGGTCGTAGCATAATAACAACAACATAATTTTTCATTAGTGATGGAAACCTCTTTTCCTTAAATTAAACTGACTATACTACAATCTCTATAAGCAGAAATACCACTCCATATTCACATTATTCAGTTCTTGCATATTGTTTAAAAAACGTACTAAAAAGAAAGAAAAATATTAAGTTAAGACTACATTTAATAGTAGATATTAAACAGTTAGACTCCGTATTGGAGGAAAAAATAGGAAAAAAAAAAGCACAAACGGTTACCTATATTCACAATCTTATTTCATCTTAACATTACGTCACAATATTTAATAGCAAGATATCTTAAACTCTAGGATAATTTAATGTGTGCACCATAGATAGAACAGGGAATATAATTAGTCTTTTCAGTTCAGATAGAATGGTAATTGCCTGCATTAAACCAGTTTATAAAAAGTAGTATTTTTTCTTGCTTTGAAATGCATATTTGTCTTGTCTGTTAGTTTCACTACAATGTAAGCATCTGAGTTAATGATCGTACAGGGTTTGTACTAGTGTTTGAAACTCTTGAAACTTCTTTTAGCTTTCAAGGCCATCAAATGCTTTAATTATTAAAAAAGAAAAAAAAAATCTTAATATTAATAATGGGTGAGACCAAGTTGTATGCAAAATGACATCCTAGTAAATCTGTTTCACGCTAATATGGCAATCATCAGCTAGGAGCGGTCATCAGTACACAATCAGGTCTCGGTACACGGGGCCTATATGAGAAAATGTCAGAATCAATGTGGAACCCGAAAAGCTAAAAGAAGCAATAAAAAACTCGCCAAAAGGATAAATTACGAGAAAATTCATGTGCACACTTCATGCGGCCTCTATGAATTTTTTTAGCACATAGTTGCGCAGGTAAAGATTAATAAAACAAAGTGTGAGACCAAATTGTATGCAAAATGACATCTTAGTACAGCTGTTTCACGCTAATATGGTGATCATCGGCTAGGAGCAGTCATCAGTACACAACCAGGTCTCGGTACTCGGGCCTATATGAGAAAACATTGGAACCAATGTGGAGCCCGCAAAAGTTAAAACAAACAATGAAAACTCGCCGAAAGGGAAAAAAGGCGAGAAAATTCATGTGCACGCCACTAAGAATTTTTTTAGTGCATAAAAATCAGAAAGCACAGATAAATATTAATAATGGGCGAGACCAAAAAAAAAAACCTTTTTAAACAATAAATTTTAAGCTTAACAAGGCATATTTAGCTTTGTAATAAGCATCCCATTTCATTATCTGATGCTGTTGTGCCAGACTTTCAAGTTCCAAAATAAAACGTAATGTTTTTGTGCTTAGCATTTATTTTACTATAATTCAGATGAACTTATGTTAACAAAACAAACTAACCTAAGAATTGAAGTTTTGATATTCAATACTTGGAAGTTCATGGAATTAATGTCTTTAAAATATAGTTTGGCTCTGAAGGAGGAGTGGGACATGATACTATATAAGAGCCTTTTTTTTGTTTTTTTTGTTGGAGGGATTTCCACACTTTCGGTGCCTCGAGTCGAAATATCGAGATAATCTCATCCCAGAGTGGGGAAAATCCCTCAAAAAAAAAAAGATCTATGGTTGTCTTTAAAATAGTACAAGCCCTGATGATGATAAATAGTTAGATCTTCATTTTGTAAAGTCGGATAGAAAAGCAGATTTCAGTAGGATTTGGCTATTTGTGGGTTTTTTTGGTTGATTTTTAGTCGGCTGCTCATTAAGAGGATCCATTTTGGATACAACAAGTTTACCGTTTAATTGAAAGATTTCCATTAATTGCGAGTGGCTCAACACTGCCATAGGCCCAGAACATGAAAATATCCTCATAGCTTCCTTGTAATATTCAGTAGCATTTTTGCAAGTTATGGTGCACATTAAATAACCTACTTTTTTTTTTCTAATTTACATTCAACAATGTTATTCCTATAGTGCAATTTTTCTGTATCATTTTAAGGTTACAATTGACTTGGTTGCTTTTAGACTGGATGACATAGAAGAAAGTCACTTAAGAATTTTTTTATAGGGACTTTAAATGCATTTTTGTAACATGCATAAAAACACAATTTAAAAATGCATAATTGCAAACATTGAAGCAGAGGGATTCAATCTGTTCAATTGTAGGTCATCATCAGTGATACCTTTATAGTCAACTTATTTTCTTATATTATTAATTATCGTTCATTCAGTAGGGAAGAGCCACAATGCTCTTGATTTATTAATCAAAGAACAAGTAGCACTTAGGCTCTTTGATTGATTCTAACGTCTACTACTCCTATTACACTAAAAACTCACTTATCTGAATTTGAAGGGATTGCGCCCGTTTCCGATAAATGAAATTTCGGATAATCCAGAATATATTGCATTAAACATGTACTGTACATTAAAAAATTATAGTGACTATGACACAATAGACTGTAACACAGCACCCCCTCTATAAAATATAGGTCCTACAGTACTGATATAACAATTTTTGAACCCTTTTCAATATTGATACACTACTAAATAGTGTTATTAGTAGGTTTCAGTTGCATAATCGCTTATGTACGCTATTAAATATTGATTATAGCGACAGAAGAATGTTTTTGTATGTTTTTAAAAATTGTTTCGGATAAATCAGTTTTTTGTGTATTTGTCATTTCCCATAAAAATAATTGTAGTTACCGATCTCCTGAAGTGATATTAAAGGGCCGGCTATACTAAAAGAGCAATACGTTTTTATTTGTTACATCCTCTTTTTGTTTTATTAATGTGATTTTAATGTAACTATTATGAAAGGAAGCTATTTTTGGGTGCCTTAGTGCTTATTTGCTACAATCAATTAACATTATCAATGCAATTCTGGGTGCTTTGTTGCAGTGTAAATTAACCCTTTTTGGGATGCTTGATGTTGTATTTGAATATGTCCTTCAGGTTATTAATTTTTTTTAAAAAGAAAATTTAAGTTTCTTACTATCTTTCTTAAACCACCTCAAAAGTTCATCAAATTGCCAAAAGTATAAATATTTAGATAGCTGTCAGTATTTTACATTAAATATCTGTATATTTTGGGCACCTGTTAATGTATTGCTTACATATACCATTAGTGTGTGACTGATATTTTTTGCCCCTCTAATTTTGAATGAGATAATTATCTCTATGGAGGGTTTTTAGCTTGTGATTTACCATTCATTTTGATTATTTCCATTATCTATGAAATTGAATAGTGAAGTGTAGAGAGAGATTTAAAAGATTTTTGTCTCAAATTGTTATAACACTAACAGTAACGGTTATGGAAACGTTTGAAATGATATAAATTATCAATCTTCATTACCAAAAAAAAAGAGTATTACGTAATAAGGCCAAATTCACAACATTGCTCCTGTCATTTATGTTTTGTTTTCTATGTTCAAAATTTATGTATTAACGATTTTATTTTATTTTTTCGGAGAAAGCCTGAAGAAGTTCGGAAATTATTTGAACGAAATATTGTATATAAATAAGGAAGAGTAATTTGAAATTATAAGTTTTAAATAAAAGTTTAAAATAATGTTTGGACCAAATGTAATTCACGGACTGTTTCCGTTGACAACAACTGTTCTGAAATGCCAGAATGGATGCAGTTTAAGATACTAATAGGGATATATTTGAAATTGGTTAAACAATTAACTGAGGAATTAAAATGTGAGAAGTACAGTTATTAAAAATAAAATAATGTATTATAGAACCACAGAATGTATAATTCTGAACTTTTGGATATGTTGCTACATCTTGCTTTCTGCCTGCAAGAACATGTGTTAAAAACATTTTTAGAAGTAACATTTTATTCTTAGTTTTTTTTTTTTTTTTAATAAGTAATCTTGCTTTTATTCGAAGTTTTAATCATAAAATTATTCTTTGAATTATTCTTGCTCAAAAAAGATCTTATTTCACAGGCATATCATTTAGGCAACATATCAACAACAGCCTAAAACATAGTAATATTAGGTGACAATGAATGGTCCTCTATCTATGTATTCCCAATGATAACTTAGCTTTTAAAATAACATGTAAAGATTTGACTTAACAAAGGAGCTAAAATTTTATCTCCCATATCTTTCTCTTTTAAGACTTCAACCATTCTTTTTCATTGACATTTAAAAAAAAAAAATCAAATAATTGTTGAAGTTCATGCTAAATAATACATATATATAATTTGTTATTTTATAGTAAGCCTTTCAATATGTATTGGTAAACTAGCTGTACCCGGCATGCGTTGCAATGCCACTCAAAGAAAGAAAGGGCCCGGTGTCGGTCGGGGATGGGATACTTAGGCCCTTGTGTTGCCTTCCCCCACCCAAGTGTGGTGTCCCTGCCCCCCATAGGAGAGCGAATTTTTCACTTTTTGCAAAATACTTGGGAGGGCCCGAGAAGAGGCCCTAAAAAGGGGATGGGGTGGGACACTTAGGCCCTTGTCGCCTTCCCCCCACCCAAATATGGTGTCCCTCCCCCCCCATAGGAGATAAGTTTTTCACTTTTTGCAATAGACTTGAGGGGGGGGGGGGCCGAGAAGAGGCCCTAAATATAAGGGCCTGGTGTCGGTCCGGTGTGGGATACTTAGGCCCTTGTGTCGCCTTCCCCCTACCCAAGTGTGTTGTCCCTGCCCTCCCATAGGGAGCGGATTTTTCACTTTTTGCAATAGACTTGGGGGGCCCGAAAAGGGGCCCTAAATATAATGGCCGATGTTCTACTAATTGAGAAACCTTTGCAGGCATGCACACAACATCTCGCCAAAGTTTCATCGCAATCTGATGAATGGTATATGAACGCATACGGGACAAACAAACATTCATTTTTATATATTAAGATTAGGCATTTCCCTATAATTACTGAGGATCATTATTTGTTCTTTTTAATTCATTCTTGGAAGACAGTCAGTCACCTTCGTAGTACAGTTGTTTGACCTGAGGTTATGTAAAACTGTCACTTAATAATGATATTCTTTGTATAGCATAATTGTATATAAGTGGGTTTTGAGCTAGCTGCCTCCTTATACCTTGCAAGCTGATTGAAAAATATTTATACTCTCCCTTAATCAATGCAAAAGTCCTAAATGTATATGTAAGTATATATTCTTCCTTCTCATGTGCCGTAATTAGTTTTTAATATTTAAACCTTGAAGTAAAACCAAAGCAACGAATGCAGTTATCATTTTCGTGCCAATTTTGAAGACGAAGACAAAAAACCATGGTTATTTTCTTTTTTTATCATAATATAAGGTCAGTGTTAAGTTATTAATAATGTTCATGGCAGTAAAACTGCATTTTCATGTCTGTATTTCTGTGATTAGTTTCTTCTATATCAGGTTTATTCTTATGGATACTTTGTGTATTTGTAAATAGTATTTAATTTTCAATGGTATTACTCTGTAATGAATTGAGCCATAATTGACCTAGTAAATTCAAATAGTTAGATGTGTAAAATGTTTTTGCTTTTACTGTAAATAGCGTTCACTTTCATTAATTTATTAGATAATGAGATCAATGTAAATCTAGAATTATTTATGTAATTGAAGTAAAAAGATATATTGTTTTGTATTTCTGATCTCTCATTGATTCGACTCTTTCAAACACATTGCATCTTTTATGTCATTTTCGATCCTGACAGTACTAACAGTGGCTATTACATAAAACTTCATTTGCTGTCCAGTTTTGTTAGGATATTTTTATTTGTTTACTATAGATCGAGTAAAGAGAGAGACTTTTTTAACAAGCCTCATTAGCTGTATTTCTGAAAGTGATGCAATTACTGCTAAATCACTTGTAGGAAAAATCAATTATATAAATATTGGACAAATTTTTCATCAATTAATATTGGCAGAAAAAAAATCATAAAATAAAAACAATCATTTTTATCAGGATTTAAAAGTTGATACCAAAAATGTCAGAACTGAAAAAAAAATAGGTTCATGTCGAACAGGACTGTAAATTTTTTGCAAAATGATAATTATCTTTAGTTGATAAATTTTCTAATTGATGAACTACTTTAGGACATGCACATGATTAAAATAAACTTAATCAACACATCAAAATTACACACCATCGATTTCGGCAAGTTTTCTTATTACACAGAATATTAGAAAAGCTCAGACTATATAAGAAACTGTCAATTATATGCTAGTGAAATACAAGATGTTGTGAGACATTTGTGACTACATGGAGATAAGGTGATCCTAAGACGTTCTTGCAATTTGGATGCTGATTGGCTGTTCTATGTCTCACAATGTCTATTTCATTTGCATACAATTGAATAATTGGCAGTTTCTTATAGTCGGAGCTTTTCTAATATTTAGTAAATGTGAAAAAGGCAAGAAGAAAACTTGCTGGAATCAATTGTGTGTAATTTTAATATATTTTATTCATGTGAATGTTCTATGTAATTATCTCAGGGGTGTTTGTGCTCCGGGGAAACCCTGGAATTCCGGGGATTCTGAACTTCGATACCCGGAAATTCCGGGGATCGTCGTTCAAAAGGAAGTAGGAATAATAATGAATTATTTATTTTGATCTGGGTAATTTTGTTTGCTTTGAAAGCAGAAAACGCAAGGTCAGTGTGTGTGGTGAAAACTTTTCCTTTCTTTCTCCAATATTTACATAAAATGTAGTAGTTTATATGTTTGAAAATTTATGGTTATTAATTTTGCAAAAAAAGTAATTCATTGAACTTTTATAATTAGGTCATTCAATACTTCATAATTGTAATTTTTCATTTCTCCCCCCCCCCCCTTCTCGAAACTCCAAAATGTCGGTAGTAAGTCCGTAAAAGTTTCAGGGGATTTTTTGGGGTCCCACAAACACCCCTGTTATCTTTATTCTACCTTTTTAAAATTGAAAATTTATCTAACCCCTTCTCTTTAGATTTTACACACTGGTGCATTAATGGTATTGGAAATGTCAAAATATTGAAACATTATGGAGGAGAAAAACAGAATAAACACTAATATCAAACTCAAATTACTGTTGTCCAGTAGCTTCGAATTCCCTACTCATAATGTCACCATTGCTCTAAGTTCGATATGATGATAAAACTAACAGATTCAATCTTGTACATATTAAGTCAAGCCTAAGTTTATTATTTATAGTATTTTAAATTTCCATTTGAATGCAGTGAAGCTATTAAACCAAAGGTACAAAATTAGTTTAGGTTATTATTATTATTTGAGACGTATCTAGTATTCCTAAACCGATTTGTACTTAACCATGTAAGTATTAATGTCTTACTGAACAGTCATTTTTAGAATCGAAACTAGCAAACTGTGGCAATGCACTGTATTAGAATGGATACGTCGTCTTTGCCTAGTGTTTAGATACATTGTCAATCTGAAAATTTTAAGTTGTAAACTTTCTTTTCATTTGATCCCAAGCCAAAATCAAGCAATGAATTCGTTAAAGCTATTGTTGGTCTTGTCATGATCAGTCAAATTAATAGATTCTTGTAGTGTATTTTTTGAAATAATATTTTACATTTGTAAAAACAAAAAAAGTATATTTTTGATGTAATTATAAACATGTTAAGTTTTTCTCCAGAAAAGTTGTGTGTACAATTATCTCAACCTATCTGTGCTTAAATGTGTACATTTTTGCATTTAATGTTGATATTGTTCAAGGAACATAATGTGAAAAATAACCTGGATAAATTGTTTTCTTCCGAATTTATTATTTTTTTTTTTCCTTCATATTTAATTTTTTTCCTGAAATTGAAGGACGGATGAATATAGTTTTCAGTGATAGTTTAGCAACAATATTTATTATCAGTTAGCTTAGAGAATCATTCCGGGTAACATGTATTTAAGTATGATGTAGAAAGTTTTTTTTTGTATTCATACTGTAATAAAAAGCCGTGCAATAACGATGACTTAGCACAGTTATTAATTCTCATACATTAAGCCTAAAGCAGTTTTTCCTTTTGCTGAAACTGGGGCTGAGGAGTAGGAAAAAAAATTTTTAGATTCCGATTCCACAAATACAATCAAGTCATGAAATAGGTAATTTTTTTGCCAAATGCTGCAGCCCTTGCAAAATTGTGTAGTTGAAAGCATTTATTTTCGACTTAGGACTCCAATGTCACCAACTCCACGGCCTTTGGCTGTAACAAGTAAGCCTACATATTCATTACCACATCGATGTTAGGACCCTATCCAGTTTTCTGCTTTGTCTTTCATACACAACTATCATATCTCTATTTTTCAGTCTCCCCGAAATCTTACTTTATTGTCTTAAATGTAAAAACGAAACAATTCGACTACTATAAGCCTTTGTTATCATCCATTTGCCCATTCCTACTATGTAATATATTTTGCATGATTTCACTCCAAACAAAAGCAAACTCGCCACTTATCAG
The DNA here is from genome assembly GCA_023159025.1 of Thereuonema tuberculata. NCBI lineage: Eukaryota > Metazoa > Arthropoda > Chilopoda > Scutigeromorpha > Scutigeridae > Thereuonema > Thereuonema tuberculata. Next base: position 50,286,953 of record JAFIDM010000002.1, read on the forward strand.
TTAAAGGATGCCAATAGCCAAACAGTTTACAGATTAAGGCTTGCTTTTATTTGTAGAGCGAAATTTAACTGCACATGAAAAAGATTTTTTTTTTTTCACCCAGATCTGACTAAAATCTTGCCTTATGGTTTGTTTCAATATTGAAGAATTTATGAAGGTTCAACAATTACTTTGTAGAATCAAAGTATTAATTCCTAAGATTAATAGAAGAGTATTGTGGGTTGATTCCCGTAATTGTTCCTATTATCCTTCTGTACTGAGGCCTCACTGTTTACTCATTACTACTCCTAGTTGATGAGCCAAAGAGCATGAAACAGCTGTTCTAGGATGTCACTTAGTAAACACTTAGTCTCACCCATTGATACAGTAGAACTCCAATTATCCGAACTCAGACAGACTATCCAAATCGCTTTCAGAATTTCAGAGAAAAAAAATTAAGACGGAAACGTACTGAGATTCACAAAATAATGATTTTGTCTACGCTCGTTGTTATTCAGCAAGCAATGACTTCATTTACTGTACGATAACGTACTTACTGTACTAATGTACAGCACTTGTAACTATGCTTAACATGTAAAAGTGTTGCCTTTTCATTTAATTAATTAAAAGCTCTTTTTCTTTAAAAATAGATTTCTCCTCCCAATTACAACATACATACAATAATTAATAAAATAGACCCTTTTTTCGGAAAAAATCCAATTATCCAAATGGGGTCCGGTCCCAATTGATTCAGATAATTGGAGTTCTACTGTATTTACAAAGTAATGATTTTAAATATTCCACATTTTCTTAGTTACATACATTTGTTTTAATGTCATTTCAGCCAAGGAGTAATAATAATTCTAAATCAACATTGCCCTGGAAGATTTACATTAGAAAATGATCTTGAAAGAAGACATACCCAGTGCAACAAAATCAGTATTTTCAAACTTTATTTTTAAAAACCAGAAAGCCATGCCTTTAAAATGTAATAAGGCAAAACAATCATTGATATTCTTTATTCCAACAGTAGATGATGTTCATTAATACAGAGGTAGTCTAGCTTCACAATAAAAAAAACAAACAAAAAAACCTTGCTATGAACTGTTGAAGAAACGCATTAGTAAAGTTGATTATTAGAAATTGTACGTTGTCATTGGCTGACCTTTAACACCCAGATCCTTAACACAAAACACGTGACCTGCCAGAGGTTGCTGTTTGAGTTCTTCATTGTTTAATCCATACCTTGCTGTTGTCACATACAAATCTTCTAACATTGGGCCACCGAAACAGCACGATGTCACCTTAGATGCTGGAATTTCAATCCATTTCAGAGGCTTACCTATAAGTATAAATAAAAACAAAACAAATAATTATTTCTAACCATTTTACTGTGAAAATTAAGAGATAAGCCTAATGATTGTCCAAACTTTCATCTAAATCCCATCAATGTGGGTGAGGGATAAAAAAAAATGTAAAAGCAAATATTTTACTTGGGAACATGCTTCGGAAATTGGATATATTGCTTCAGAAATTATAAAAAAAATCGCCCCTTTCCAGTAAGTAAGGAATATAATTTATTACTTCATTCAATCTCTTTACTTAAAAATGACAAGGTGTTCAGTGCAAAGAATTGTATTGGTCTTAAGTTCGAGTTGCATTAATGTTTTTTTTAATCTTAATTCCTTTATTCTTTACGTCTTTATTAGCTTAATGTAATTTATGTTTAGATTTACATCACAATCTTCTGTAAAAATGAAACGCACCTTTTTTTTTCTGTCTATATTTCATCTTTCTTTGCATAAAGACTTCTTCAGGACATTAATGGAGAAGAAATGCTATTTTCCCTCCTCTAAATTCGTTATGAATACATTTGGAAAAATAACAATAAAATACAAATAATGATTCAATATTTATGATACAATACCTGTTTCTGGATCCAAACGTAGAACTGTGCTTCCATTGAAGAAGGCGATCCATAATTTCCCTTCCCCATCAATGGTCATTCCATCTGGTAACGCAGATGGCATCGAATCAATTGGAGCAAAGATAGGACTATTAAAATCTGCTCCTACTCTTCTGTTACCTTTGGAAAAAACAAAAAAAAATTGATAAAAGATATCTGTTAGGAATTATTTCCAGTTCTGGTACAGCAAAGGACACACTGTTTTTTATGATCTGGGATGAATATCAAACCATAGGCAAATGTTGTAATCTACGGCCATGTAAGTGATAACACTTGCTGCCTTTTGAGCAAACAACAGGATGAAAGTATCTGTTAATCGCAGCTAAATTCAAAATAATAATAAACAATCCAATGAGGTTTAGCGGAAAGACTTAAAACTTGTATGTTTCGACACGTTTCCTTGACCTTGGTGTGTTGTAAGAATAGGGACTGAATCTACAAGCTGGTTGATCTCATACTGCATAATTTTCCAACACAGTAGAGCTCCGAAAAATTTTGTTAATTACGAATCTCAAAAAAACAAATTTAATCCAAGCCAACAACAGGGAAAGTTCAATAGGCCCTACAGTGCGAAGGTCAAAAATTACTGACAGGTTTATTGTGCATCGTAATCCTATAGGCCTTCTCGGAATTTGTGGATGAGTGGCAGGCTCATGCTCTGCAGAAAGGTTTCTGCTGTACTGTACATATTTTAAACGTTAAGCATATTATGTTTTTTGTGTAATAAAACGTAGTTTTTATGCTGAAATAATTTTTTTCGTGTTAAACCGAAAAAAGCCTAAAAATGAGAAGTAATCTGCGATTTACGTTATCCGCAAAGCCCTTGCCACCCAATTCCATGGATAATCGGGGCTCTACTGTACATTTTATCTCTAGGTTAGTTGATGTAATGACAGATGTAACCAATGGCAATGCCGGAAATACCTTGATGGGTAATTCTTGTTCATTTCACCAGATAGGGAAATCATTTTATTTAAAATTTTCCAAGGGGGCAGCTGGGGAGGGAGCAAACTTAAATGTTAGAGGGGGGCATTGCCTCCCTGAAGCGTCGCCACCGGTTGTGACCCTATAGGTACACACATTTCACAGAGCTACCAATTTTAATAAAAAAGAAAAAAAAAATTACTTAAATCTACTTAACTGTGTATTTACAAATGGAATGAATGTTTGAACAAGAAACCACTACAGTTTTTCAAATGTTAAACTTGGAGAAAACCAACCTCACATTAATTAGCCCACAAAGAAAGCTATATCGTTAATCATAACATACTTGAAACAACTCACGCCTATGTATATGCTAAGGTAAAATGTACATCTTTCAGTCTTTCTAACACGTTTTTGCAAAAGATCCGATATTACAATACATTTTTATTTTTTCAAGGCAAGTCCGAAAAAAATGTCTGAATTGCACACTAGGATAAACAACCTTCTCAAACATTATGAGTTTCCACTGGTAGTTTGCAGACCACCGATATCATCTTGAATCTGAGAAAAGAAAAACGTTTCCTGAACCATTTCATATGAACGATTTTGAAGAAAAGGGTAGACAGTATTTACTTCAGACGTTTTACAATTGAAAAATTCGGTTTAGATCAGTAACATTAACACAGTACAACAAACCTTGGATTATGTAAATATGTTAAAACGTCATAAAATTATTTCTTTTTGATTTTTAATCATTGACCTCTGCAATAAATAATAATAACGAAAAATGCAAACACACAATAGGATTTGACTTAAAATGTACCTTTTAGCATTAGAAGTAGATACGAAATCTTTCACGTATTATTATTTTAATTTTAGAATGTTGCTGTTCATGTTACTGATTATTCATTTCTATAAAGTTTTCTTTCATGAAAAAAGTTTTAGTAAGAGGGTTTTGAGATTTATTTACTTTTGCATCAGGTGTTAATGAGAAAAGTAAAAAGCTTCTTGTTCCTAAGAATTTACATTGTGGCCTTACAATAATAACTTAAATTACTGTTAGAATCAATTGTGAAAACTTACTTATTGTTCCAGTCTGAATGTCATAATCGAACACTTCCAAACGCCGAAGAACACTGTCAATGAAGTAGAAGACTTTATTATCCAGAGACCAAGCGAGTCCATTGGATATTGATACAGGACTCACCATCTTCTTACTGCATCCATCTTTATCAAAACAGTAGAGGGCGCCCTGTTCTCTGGCGATGTGTCCAGGCGGATTCTCTATTGCCATTGTTCCTATAATTATTATATTTTTATTTTTGTTGATATATATAGAATTCTGTTAATACTTATTAAGACATTAAAAAAGGGAGAACATGAACAAAACCAGCACATGAATAAATTAAAATTGCCTTTCTGTTTCAATTATGGGGAGGTGTTGGGAATGGCCGTTTCGTCCTGCTACGGACTCTTCAGCCCAACCGCGCCTCCCCGGTAAAAGAACCAGAAAGGCAAGATCATCATATGAAGGTCACAGCCACACCTGGCAGTGACCCCCAAAACAAGAAAGACAACAAAATAAATGTTGTGTTATTAACACAAACAAAAGAGCCTTTTCCTACAACTAGTAGGCAAAAAGGCATTAATATACAAGAACTAAAGGTCCAAAAAAAAGCTATTTAAGCTAAATAAAGCATTTAACGTGCTGTGCAAATTGATTAAAAAACGGGGAACAGGAACAAAACCAGCACATGAATAAATTAAAAATGCCTTTCTATATCAATTATAGGGTGGAGTTGGGAAAGGCTGTTTCGTCCTGCTACGGACTCATCAGCCCAACCCCGCCTCCCCAGTAAAAGAACCATATTAAGACATCTTTCTATTTTTTGCTTGTAAAAATAAATGTCAATAGATGGCGGCAGAAATTCTTAAAAGCAGGATAAGGTCCTTATATATTAAATTAAACAAGACCAGAATTCGAATTTTCCGAAAAATCAATGTTCAGTGCAACATAAATAAGTTAATGTCATCTTAGTTATTGTATTTCTGATTTTGCTGTTTTCAAACTAGCATTACGTTAAAACAAAAACAAAAAAAAACAACAAAAAAATGAAATTTTTAGTCATTACCTGCCCACAATCGTCCAGCAGGATCACATTTCCCATCATTGAACCTATTAGTTGGTATATCGGTTTCAATTTCCGCTATGGGGGTGGTTTTCTTCGTTGTCCAGTCGAAGGATAGCAGTTTGCCACGCACTCCAATGAAACACTCGTTCGGATTCTCTTTACGTGGAACGATAAAAGAAACGAAATCCACATCTAAAAGGTAAAAAAAATCAAACTGACAATGGTTTCAGAGCATTGATTAAATTTATAAAATATGCTTTTAGCAGGAATTTGTTTGGGTTATAAATAGATTAGTATTATATTGATTAACAACATTCAACCGATTGATTGATTTATACTACGTCAATGTCTATTGATCAACCTAAGGTCTATCGATCACAGTGTGAGTGTTTGCTTTCCCCTTCCTCCTTCAGTTCCAAAGGAAAGAATCCTTCTGTCCGACATCCTCCTGTAGCCTAACATTGTTTCTGATATCAAGGTTTCGCCCATCCTATCAAACGATGTATCATAACTTATCACACACACAAAAAAAAAAAAAAACTTCAAGGAACAATTGCTGCGAATATGGTTACAAGAAAACCATATTAATTATCAAATATACTTTTTTAATTGTATAGCTTAGTAAAGTTCCCTTGATAAAGTGCGCCCAAATGCATTTGTCGCACCAACTGTTCACTACTCGGCCGCCATATTCATTTATTTCATTGAATCAAACGATCTAAAGTAGATTTTTTTTTTTTTTTTGGTGGAGGTGAATTTTAAAGATTATGTATTGGGTAAAAAATTAGGTACCAAGCATCCCTGAAATCAAGGAAAATTTTACTCTTTGAAAAAAACCAATTTTGATTCAACTGAAGGATGTTTATTCTGATAGAAGCAATTCCTACATTAACACCGTGCTATCGTCAGTGTTTGCATCACAAACTTATTCAAGAGGTAAGTTTGAGGACCAATTAATTAAAGCAAAATTGGTGAATCATGAAAAAGGTGATTTTTTTATTTTTTATTAATAGTTATCTAAAGTCCCTGCGCTGAATAAAGATCCTCCCAGAATGCAGAGCAGGTTATAGATTGTCCTTTCCTGGGCGACCTCTAACATTGAAACAGATGAGAAGCGACCTCTTCTCTTTCAATGTTAGCCGTCGGCCAGGAAAGCTCAATCTAATAGCTGCGTTGCATTCTGGGAGGATCTTTATTCAGCGCGGGGACTTTAGGACTTTAGTTACCGTCCTACCGCGAACCAATTTTTACGTTATTATTTACATCTTTTTCTCAAAAATAATAACATATGAAAATAAATACAAATGCTTTTTCGAATAGAAAAAGCATCTCATTTCAAGTTAAATTTCGCAGCACGTTTCTAACAAAACAAAGAGAGAATCGAAAAGTTATGTTCTTAACTCCCACGGCCGGGGGCATAGCATCTCCCGAATGTGTGTGTGTGTGTGTGTGTTTTGTATTATTATTATGGGAATCTATGCGTGCGTGCGTATGTCGGCCAACAATTGAATTTCGCAACAATTCGCAAGCGCGTTGCCTGGCAACAGGACTATTGTTGCACGGTCGACGCTAACAACAAAGCAATTTCGATGGCGGGTTGCCTGGCAACAAATTTTCTACTGTTACAAATGGTTTTCAATATTCTATTGCATGCATTTTTTATTACTTAAACTTTATTTTTAGTTTATTACATCAAGTTTGCTTGATGTAATTTATTTTTTTTTTTTTTTTTTTGCATAAATATTTTTTTCCGTTACATAAGCCAGGCTTCCAGAGCGAAGCAACGGGCAGCCGTCTAGTCTATTTTTTTAAAAAAATATTTAATATCTCTAAATATTGTTTCTCTAAGTTAAGAATAACTCAAATTTTTAAAAGCACGAGTATTAAACTTTATTTCATGAACTTATTGTTAATCTACATGTTTTTTAATCATCTATATCAGCGGTTCCCAACCTTTTTCAACTGGCGACCCACCTTTCCTTATCGGAATACCTCCACACAGTGGCGTATATAGAATATATTTTCGGGGGGGGGGGGAGCCCAAGATTAATATAATTAAGTAGACACCCCATG
>JAFIDM010000002.1:50294126-50316546 GCA_023159025.1 Thereuonema tuberculata
TGGGGGGGGGCCGGGCCAAAAAATCTATTCAACCAAAAAAAAAAAAAATAATGAAAACCTATCTGTTCAACCAAAAAAAAAAAAAAAAAACTTGGGAGGACATATCTTCATTATTTCGGGAGAGGCCCGGGCCCCCTCGGCCCCCCCCTTATATACGCCCCTGCCTCCACATATATAGGAATAGAAGAATATAGAATAAAACCATATTTGTATCGTATCCCATCCTTATATATGATAGATTTTCGATTTTTCTGATCTTTTTTGATGGTTTATTCGATGGTTTCTGATAGTTTTAGATCAAGTCGCGACCCACCTGTAACCCTTCCGCGACCCACCGGTTGGGAACCGCTGATCTATATCATCGTGTCAACCAGACACTTGTAATTTTCGTGAACTGCATAAGTGACCAGATATCCGATATATCCACAAATTAAAAACAATTATTAGTATATCATTTAGTAAATAAAAAATTATACATTTAATGAGGTTTGGTAGAATCTGCTTTTTAATAAAACAACAAACTAATTTTCCCGTTTACCGTAATGGAATATCTCATATCACGCCCAGTCCAATCGAAAAATGACACAAAATAATGAAAAGAACACTTACTCTTTTTTTAAAATACAAAAACGTTTGTATAAATGAATTCCAATATCAAAAACGACAATAGCTTTTCAAAACAAAGAAGGTTCCGCATGAAAGAATGTAAATGAAAGGACCTAATTAAGTTAATAAAATGAATTTTATTCTCTGTTCTACGTTTTCGTTATCATTTTTTTCCTTTTTATTCTCAATTAATCCTTTTCTATTCTTATTATCATATAAAATGTGATTACTTTTACGTTATCTAGTCAGTTGGTACAAATCCAAGATCGAAAAATATTTCCAATTTTGACCAATAATGTAGGAGAATTTTTGTAAAACGCTTTAAATGTAAGATTTCGTCACAATTCAAATACAGTAAAACCTCGATTATCCGAGTTTCCGCTTTAATCAAATATATCTAGGATTTTTTTTTTTTTTTTGCAAATTAATCTTCGTTCGTCTAGTCATATGACCCCTATCTAGAATCGGGGAATGGTTTCGACACCAACAATCCTGGGTTATCCTTAAAAAAATGCCAAAACATTGCTGCAGAAAAACGCCAAAGTAACGTCAAACAAAAAACAATTAAGGACTTTTTTAAGTAAAAGAACTCTTTCAGTATGAATTGTATGTGTATCTGTATAACTTTTGTATTTGTTAAAATATATATTTAAACCTATAGGATTTATTTTATTTACAATTTTCGGTTTAACCGAGTTTTTCGGTTATGCAAGTTAGTCTTGGTCCACATTAACTCGGATAATCGGGACTCTACTGTAGTTTGAAAGCATATATTAGTAACAACGATCGAAGATAACTATAATCCTTTTCAGATTTCTTTAAGACTATTGGAAGGTGACTAACAATGGCATCTACTGCATTAGATTGCCTTAACAATGAATTTTAATTAGCATTATTCATTGTCGCGGTGACCTAATAGAAACAAAACATACGTCAATATCACTGCTAGCCACGTAACAAAAGTCCACACAAATCTGAAACGCGGCAAAATTACTGACAATTACTAATTGGTTATAATAAATATAGTTTATAATAATTAGAATAAATGCCAATTTATTCTTACTTTATCAGCGGTATCTGGTGTTAGTTTAAAAAAAATATAAAAAATAAAAAAAAAGTTTATAAAAATATTTGTATGGATGTATTTTGAATAAATGTGTTCAATATGTTTGATTCAATTAAAAAGAATCGAGTCTCTAAATATTGCGTTTTAGTAAGAATATCTAATTTATTTAAAACTAACACCAGATGTCGCTGATTGCAATTATCCTCACACAGAAACATAAGTTTTTGAATTCATGTTTTACAAATTCCACATTTCTGTCCGGCTTTATACAGTTTTGTAATATAAGTTTATTCATTCTTATATTCTTTACTATTTCAAACTGAAATGGAGTAAATACAATCTTTTTGCAACGTGAAACTCGTAAGAATTGGTTAAAAAATTTTCCATTCGAAAACGTACCCTTATTCTTAAAACAAATCTAACGAAAATTATTGTTATTAAAAATAGAATATCGAACAGTTAATCCGACTGCATACGAGACTCTAGACTCTTGGGTGTTTCCCATAATTATCGTTGAAAGGCCTTGTCTAATGAAAGGCCTCCTTTCAACGATATGGGGGAAAAAAAAAAAACAACCAGAGTTTCGTATGCAGTCACTTCGCCCACAGTCACATTAGGACTACGCAGTTATTCCTACTATCCAACAATTAGGATGCAATTTCAATAGACAGTGATTCAACTAAGGTAACCTGAAATTTCTCTTCAGAATAGCGAGATTATTTTCAAATATCGTGAATTACTGTGTGTAGTTTATAATAACAATAAACCAAGATTAACCTTTTAACTGCCATTCATGAAATATACTATTGTCAAGTTTTTCGTCAGGAATTATATTTTTACTGCTACACGTTGATTATCCTTTGAAAAGATATCAATTTTATAGCAGTAATTGGAATTTATAACATCCTAAATATGAATAATGGTTCTATAAACTGCGGTTACGTTTATAAATGGCTTACTAGAAAGCCACTGCAAAGATATCTTAAATAGCAGACATAAGTCCGTAAACATTCTATAGAACTATCAGGTTAGTATAAATAATTTATGTTAATAAAATATTTGAGTTCATTCGTTTGTGGATGATTGCACAATTGTACAGAGATTGTTTTTTAAGATATTTTTATATCATATTCGTTGTGTAGTCTGTTATTATAATTATTATTTTTTATTAACAAATTAAAACTAAGTTGACGTGGTAACTTTCGAATACCTGCATGGAAAGAGGTCATTAAAACTTGTTAAACAGTTTTTTTTTTCCCTCACAAGATTCAGATATTTTATCTATTGGTTTGAATTTTCCCCAAATCAATAGACATATTCCTTACAAAGCACTTAGCTTTGTAGCTCATACAAAAGGTGACAAGATTTTTCCTGATGTCAATCCGGGACAGACAATTTTCATGACTTAAAAAAAAACCCTAAAAAAGGACATTTTTGATTATTTACAAAATCCGGGACATATACTGATGCGGGACATCTGGTCACCCTACTCCTACGGTTTTGAATTATCTTGATCAAGGCGAACGGCCAATGAAAAGTCAATTTTCGGGCCCTCATCTTCTTATCTATTAGTCGGATGTGCACCAAATATAGCAAGAGATCTCTCTTGTAAAATCATACTCTTACCAATAACATTTTTAGCTTAATTCGATGTATAAATTTATTGACAGTTTTTGGCAATTTTTTTTACCCCTGTTTCTTTATCTGTTAGGTCGATATATACCAAAATCTACAGTAATCTTACATAAACAAAAAAATTATCTTCCGTAAACCTACATAACTCTTCTAAAATTTCAGCTGTCTGGAATAAATAGTGACTGAGTTCTTATGATCACAGACGGACGGACATTTCGATTAAAACTAAATTTTAATTATTATATTTTGGTATCTATATTTTTTTTTAACCACATTAAAGATCCTTATAAACTTTTGATTAAATCTTTCATAACTAATAAGGTGACCATTTTTTTTCTAAAATGAAAAGGAGGACGCATATAAATTGAAGAAAAAAAAATGTTAAATCTGTTCAACCAAAAAAAAAGGTTTAAACTTTACATATCAAAAAGGAGGACATATTGCTCTTCAAACATTAAAAAGGACAGAATTTACAGAAGGAGGACATTTAGGAGGACACTTCTCAAAGGAGGACAGAACTTCAAAAAGGAGGACTGGAGGACGGTTGGTCACCTTATAACTAGTTATCATGTGGGTGTAATTAAACTACTTACTATGGTATTCAAACTAAAATAAATAAATATATAAAAAAATATATTATTTATATATTTAGTTGAATTGAGTATAAGATTTTAATAAACTTTAAACTTTAAGAAGGTAGACAATATTAATTAATATTAAGAATCAATTTTTTTATTATTTTAGTTTAATAAAAACTTCATAGTTGCCATGAATTAAAAGATTATTTTTCTTTCAACTTATTAAAAAAAAAAGGCAATTTAATTTAAATTTTTAAATTATTAAATAATTTACAAAAAAAGCTCATTTTCGTAACTAGTTTCACTCATAAATTATCGCAAATTCAATATTTTGATTAAGTTTATTCTTATCGTAATATTAGCACATTTATCTCAAATTTCGTAATTTAAAAACAGTTCTTTCTTGATAAGCTAAATATATATAATTTTGCTATCATTGGTTGCATCAATTAACTTAAAAAAACAAATCTATCTATATTTATATTAATCACTTTTCTTAATTTTAAATAAGACTAACTTGTAAGTAAAATGTGAGTGCAACTGAAACTGGGTCAAGTTAAAACACGAATCCCTACCTAGATTCACTCGGCTGTAGTCATCTGTGCTCGGGCAGAATTTATTGATATTCGCGCCAATGATGTCGACGTAAAACAGCGTTTGCGTGTTGGCGTCCCAGTGAGGGCCTTCGCCAAGAACGCACGGCTCCGGACTAAGGACTGTAGTCGTCATCTTGTTTAACGAAGACCCTGCAAAATAAAAACAACACGAAATGAATTTCTACGTAAAAAAGAGTGACAAATTAGTTTGGAAATGTATCAGTGACAACGTGGTTACAGACCGCGAAAGATGGACAAATGCTGCCGCACAAGTTTACGAATTTTACAGCGTCTGAACCTATTTATTATCTTCCTGCTTTGATATGAAGAGCGAAGCTTCTCTATTGGCTCCGGACTTAATCTGATGTCAGGACAACAATGCGTGAATGTCACGTCTATTGATATGATTATAAAATATTGCTTATCATTATTATGCGTTTAATCGATAAATAATTACTGTGTTATTTTGATAAATGAAATACCCACATTTTAACAAATTTACAATAAATAAATAAATAAATAAATAAATAAATAAATAAATAAATAAATAGCGATGGGTTTTTCTATTATAAAACTTTTATATTGTTCACATGCCTAGCAAAACATCAAACATCATATGAAATAAAATGGATGAATACATCGAATTTTAAAAGGGGGGGACGGCTTGTTATTGGTCAATTAGAGATTGTTTCAATATCAGTTAATTACAGTCAGAGGTTATTAAATGGCGGGTGTCTTAACAGGCGCCGAGAGGAAAAAAAAAAAAAAGATTAGAATACAATGTTTAATAAGCCTACCTTCATTTGAGGCTGGCGGAGATGGGCAAATGAATTTTCCTATTTTATTTTTAATTTGTATTTATTGTTTTATTTTAATTTTTGGAGATGCCATATTTTTATTCCCGTTTAAATTAGATAATTTTATTTATTAATTCAAAACAAGCATAAATATAGCAAGATTTTTATAAGTCTCTTAAAAATATTGAGAGCTATAACAGCAAGTTGAAACTACAGTTCAGTTCATGAAAGAAGAGCTTTTGATGACGTAATTTCCCTATGGATTGATGTTTCCAGGACGTAACAGCGCCATCTATTGCCACGATTCGTAACTGAAATCTTATAAACATTATGAAAACATTCTGGTTTTTGTAGTTTCTGCAATTACGAATACATTTCTATATTACTGTTATTATTATTTTAATAATTAAAAAATCTCTTTATAAAGAATTAGATTTTGGAAAATGTTTTTTAATGAAAAATCAGTGATTATTTCATTGTTTTTTTGTTTTGTTTTAGGCTTCAGATACCGTGAAGTCTTATATCCCCGGTTTGTCTGTCTGTCTGTCTGTGGACAAGTATCAATTTAGCAACCACGAGGGCTAGAGACTTGATTAGGGTGTCGCTGAAAAAGGTTGTCAGATATTGAATTTATTTTATGGATTTTAGATGAGTTTGTTAATATTTATTGTAAATTTATGTATTTGAGAAATTATTTATTGATTTGAATTTTATTTAATTCTTAAAATAAGAATTCTTAAATATTATCATTTTAATTAATTTGTTTTGGAACAAAGTATTATCTCAGTTAATCTGTTGTTACCTTGTTGGGATTAAGGCTTGTGCAGATTAGAATGTTGCCTCGTGCAGGCTAAGTTGTTGTAATTGAAATTTTTGGATTGTAAGAGAGATTTCTCGGGTTGGTTGAGAGTGGAGAAAAATGTTGTGAGATTCGATCCGTTGATTATAGGTGGAGATGTTTTTGAGTATAGTGAACTGTGTTATTTTGAATAAAAGTTGTTATTGTTACTTAACCAGTTGCTTTTGTCATCAATTCGGTGACGTTACAAGGTCTTGCCAAGAGTAGTTCAGAGCCGTAGAGTTTGCGTCTCTAGCTGGTCAGGCTCCAAGATAGCGATAGCGATTAGTAAACCAATCACAATGCTTCGCAATGGCTTCTGATTCGTGAATAAAGAAAATTATTCAAAAGTTATTGAATTCTGTCTATTAACAAGGTTTGAGCTAAGAAGGACGATTATTCCATAAAAATAGTGATTTTTCTGTATTTTACGTAATATAGATAGGAGCTATTTGCATCTTTCTTTTTTTTTTTTTAAATCATTATTAGGGAATTCAGTGCATTAACAAGGTTTGAGTTAAGAATGACAATTATTCCATATAAATAGGAGTGGTAAGATACCATGGGATTCCAAACAGACTCGCGCGCGCATTTTGAAGCCGGGGTGGTCTAGTCACCTTATAATAGAATAGACTGCATCGAGACACGTTCCGTACCTGGTGGGTAAGGAATCAGAAGCCGTTGCAAAGCATTGTGATTGGTTTACTAATCGCTATCGCTACCTTGTTTTTAATTAAAGTACCAGACTGAAAATTTAATAGTACCTAAACAAAAAATTCTGAATCGGCTGGTCGCATATTTGGCCGCGTGACTATGGTGGCTTTGTGTGAAAGAGGGCTAAAACATCTTAATTATAATATATTAACAATTAATTGTTATTTGAAGCTGATAGCTTGAAATGTTTGGAATATCCACTGTTCGATTCCGATTCCATTTGACACAAATTAAATTTATAGGTAAGAAGTCAAAGGTAAAAGAAAACCACTATTATACGAACTCCTACAATCGGCAAAAGGTAAAATAAAAGATTATATTCATTGAATTAATAAATACAGACCAGAGGGTGGTTTTGTAAAATTGAAGACAGTCAGTAGCTAAATATACATGCATCCAAAGGTAATACTAGTAATAATAATAATTAAATTGCGATATCGCAATACTGAGAATAATACATTTTAAGAAAACAAAAAATAATTTCGATTAAAACAAAAAATAGCGAGAACACAACCTAAGCCGTGATTGGTAAAAACTTAAGCTACTTCTCAGATTGGATGATGACGTATGAAAGCGACGAAACTGGGAAGATGATCTTTCTTTAACTTGCGGGAAAACAGCAAAATAGTACGAAAGTAGTTCCCGCACTAATTTATAAGAGGCGGCAAAAGATATACATCAATCCTTCCTGCCTATTAAACTATGATTCACTTTGTATATAACATCGAAAGGTCCCCAACGTACATTCTGTATTATACAGGATGTACCCAGTGGCATAGCAAGGGGGGGGGGGGCGGTCCGCCCCGGGCCCCCGCCTGGAAGGGGCCCCACCAGCCAGCTTATTGCTTTTTTTTTTTGGTTGTAAAAGCAAGTCTAGGGGGCCCCACTAGTCAGCCTAGGGGCCCCATCCACCCAAGTATTTCCTTTTTTTGGTTGTTGAATTAGAGATTCCGTTTTTTTTTTGGTTGTTGAATAATGGAACTCCCACCCCGGGCCCCCAAAGGCGTTGCTACGCCACTGGGTGTACCTGAAATGTGCTGTCAAACTTAAAGGTTGTATTCAATCATGCAAAACAACGAATAAATGTCATATAAACATAGGTCTGGAAATTTTCTTTCCAAGATATGAACGAGGCAACAATACAGAGGTGTTGGCCTTTACGTCGTATCGTAGTGTCATTAACTTGCTCCTCAGTAATCGTGACTTGCAATGTTCAATAACCCCCACCAAAAGGGTTTTCGTATGGAGTTATCTTAAAGAATTAGTGTACACCATACTGGTTCCTGACGCCCACGCACTGAAAGATCGCATACTGGATGGGTGCAACACAATGGGGATGTTTAACGTGACGTCACTGTCATGTGATGTAGGTTAACCCTCCAATGCCTTCTAGTAGAAACTTCGTGAAATCGTTCGCTTTATTTTCAAATTCCTCCAAAATAACTTTGCTATTTAATTAAAAATAAGATGTAATTTCATGATTTCCTAAGTAAAGATAAAAGTAACTGATTTAATGTTACTAAACCTGATTTCTAAAGCTAAAAGAAATGATTTGAACGCACAGTTTGCTCTAACATCAGCTAATCCCTTTCAAGCACCAGTTTACTTATTCGAAGTTTAATAAAAATATATTACTTTATGAATTCACTTATTTTTCATTTTGCTCACCCTGTATTTATGCTATTATTATCTATGGAATTTCTATACATTATAATTCTACAAATCGAATTCATTTATGTATTACTTAAACCAAATTCGTTTCTATTATTATTATTATTTCTTACAAAGCAGAAAACGAAATTGTACAACATTATTGTAAGTCTTACTTATGTATTAAGTCTCGTTCATTAAAAATTTTCATTAATATGATTAAAATAAGCTTCCCTCTTTTAATTTTTTTTTATTTCGGTCATAGGTTTATTTTTTTTTTTGGAAATGTAATTTGTTAATATTAATAATGATTCTTTTTTTTTTTTAATTTGCTAAAAATGTTCCATTTAGTAATTTGTTTACTATATTATGTTTTTATTTTCAATGTCGATTTCAAGTGATAGCGTTTACTGAAATATTTTTTTTTTTTTAATATCAGAACGTAGGAAGAAAAAATTTGTAAATATTCAAACATATTTATCATTGTAATTCGTATTATTTAATAATTTCAATTTAAGAACATATCCCCAATGGCGGGACCGGTATTGCTTATAATGCGATAGAAAAAAGTATATCTTAATTTACTGCAGTAATAAGAAAATTAAAAGCAAAGGCTTTGAATACTAATTATTATTTCCCTTCTGAGGTATTAAACTTATGTTAAAATTACATCCTGTTTTATAAGTTCTAATGAAGCGTCTATATACCATTATTATATCTGCAAATTACTTCAAAAATTGCATAATTAATTAATTTTGAAATTTCAACTTAAATAAAGCTTAAATAAATATTTATTTATTTATTTATTTATTTATTTATTTATTTATTTATTTATTTATATAATCAGTTGGTTTTCTTCACAATGACCTTGAAAGTGATTCGACAGAAAACTTCTGAAATTCAATTTACATTTTTTCAATTTGAATGTTTATTTTTATGCGATTTTATTTCAAAAACTGAGTTTCTTTATTTCTGTTAATGCTATCTTTGTTAATTGTGTATTAAATAATTAGTTAAAAGCACTGAAAACTAGAATAATCTTGAATGAAGATCCGAAATTCAGCAGCATTTAGGAAGGAGTTAACAACATGGGTACCTACATCACGTGACTTTTTCAACCTCGAACCCAAGGACCTTAAACATCCCCATTCGACGAGCACATGGCATCTTCGACAGTGTTCGGTAGTCGATGGTACGGTCAGCAGATTGACGGCCGGTGGAGGACATTTCGAGCACTTTCTGTGAAACTGAGCGACTGTACGGCCAACACCTCTGTATCGTTTCATCATTCGTATCTTGGAAATAAAGTGTTTCCAAACCTATGTTTATATGAGATGTGTCTGGCTGCATATATTCACCGATGGCTCTTTAAGAGAAAACAACCAATATGCAGGTGCTGCAATCAACAGTAAACTCTTCAAGTTCTACAGCTCCGCCGGTAAATTTAAAACTAATTTTGACGGTGAAATAGAAGCAATATATATTGCCATGACTCAACTGCGCATCAGAATGGAATCATTTCAAAATGTTGTCATATTTTGTGACTCATCATCTGCTATTCAAGCCGTTACAAACTTCAAATGTCCAGTGAGCTCCCGAGTGTTGGAAATACGATCTATCCTGGCAGAGCTATGCAAAATGAGAAAGGAGGTTATGTTCCAATGGATCCCCTCCCACATTGGCATTAAAGGTAATGAGGAAGCTGACTATCCAGCAAAAAAGGGAACAACAATATTAAACAACACAAAAACAAAATTATCCTTCCATTCTGCAAAGCTGAAAATTAAATCCTGTTTCAAATCTGAATGGTTGGCATACCTTAAGGATTTGAGTCAGGGCCGTCGCGTGGGCGGGGCGACCCTGGGCGCCGCTGCAACGGCAACAGGAGATTCCGTTTTTTTTTTTTTTGGTTGTTGAATTGGAGATTCAGGGGGCGCCTGACGAAATCTTGCCCCGGGCGCCAACAAACCATGCGACGGCCCTGATTTGAGTAAAGAGAAACATTGGATGGAACCACTCCTAAATAACAAAAGCATACCTGAGTTACCACGCAGTGAAACCGTCGCTGCATTTCGTAAAATCACACACCATGATTGTCTGGGAGATCACTTACATCGATTCAAAATATTAGCCTCACCAAACTGCCTTTTGTGCAATGAAGATACCCCAATGGACTGGAACCGTCTAAGAAAGTGTAAAGCACTTCAACTTTACTGGACGAGATCCGACCGACAAATTTACTGGGAAGCCAGAAGACTAATGGCTTATGTTCCAAATGTCTGTGCATTAGATTAAATAAATGTTTATATGACATTTATTCATTTTTTGCATGATTGAATACAACCTTTAAGTTTGGCAGCACATTTCAGGTACACCCTGTATTAACATATATTCTATAGTACATTATTGTAATAGCTTGAGATAGGAAGATCGGAAAGGCTTCCGAAAATTTGCTAAAATAAAATATAAATATATTATTATATTAAAATATAAATATATAAACATGAAGGGAAAGCAAATTTAACGTCTGTAATAATTCATAAATGGAGAAAAAAAATCCCAACTGGACAGTAAATATGCCTTCTCACACTGAGCCAACATCACGGGAATTCTGAACAGCTGTTTCATCCTTATTAGGAATGATGATTCCTAATAAGGATGAAACAGCTGTTCGGAATTTCCGTTGATGTTGGCTCAATGTGCGAAGGCATATTTACTGTCCAGTTGTGAAACATGAAGGGAGTAACAAGATTTTAATCTATTAAGTAATATAATTTTTAATTAATGAATGAGTTAATAAATATTAACTAATTAATAAATTAGTGCAATAATTCATTGTGAAGTACTAATTATTTATTAGTTAATTAATATTACTTGTTAATTGTGGATGATTTATCGATTAACTTTAAATCGATAATTTTAATCGATTTATTAATTAATAATTTTTTTCTTAATAAACGATTACTTATGATTTAATCGTGTAATTTATTGTAATAATGCTTCAGCCCTCTCCAACACACTTCGTTTCCTGTAATTGGGAATTTTCGAAGATAATTTGTAACATTTCAATTACATTTAGTTTTATAATAAGTTCAGAATTTTAGGCTTGCTTTATTCATATCTTAATGAAGTCGGTATATAAATATTTTCGCTGTTATCTCGCAGCATCTTCCAATCCTTAATTAAGAATAACTACTTCTGAAATTGAAGAGCTAGAAAGTGAAAAATATGGTTAAAATGTAATTAACATGCATACTGGGGAATTATTTCAGCATTAATTCCATTACTTAATCCATCTTAATTTTTTTTTCGGCGTATTATACGGCTGACTATATATACAGGGTGTTGCAAAATTCGTGTGTAATATTCAAACCATGTGTAGGGGCATGGCTAAGGATCAATATATTCCTAATGAACCCATGTCCGGAAACGCCCATTAAGACGCTAGGTGATCCTAAAGTGAGCCTTTCCGAGAGAACATATCGTTTATGGTGTACGATAAGAAATGTTTAGCAGGCGAGCCCATACATTGATCTAGGGGTGCTATTTTTGTGTGTTTTAATAAGGTTGAAATACACAAAAATAGCACCCCCATATCAATGTATGGGCTCGCCTGCAAAACATTTCTTATGGTGTAGCAAAGGATATGTTCTCTCGGAAAGGCTCACTTTAGGACCACCTAGCGTCTTAATGGGGCGTTTCCGGACATGGATTCATTAGGAATATATTGCCATGCCCCTACACATGGTTTGAAATTTACACAGGAATTTTGCAACACCCTGTATAAATTACTAGGTATACACTCAGCTATTCATCATATAGTGGGAATGAGCATGAAGCGCTGTAGTGAGAGGAGTTCATTTCCAGCAGTGAAAAGGGGGGGGGGGAGGGAAACGGAGACAAAATATTTGTACTCTTATTTTAAGTTTAACATAAATAAAAATCGTTCCCAATTTTATGGAATTAGTCGTTTCAGCGTGATGCGCGCGCAAACAGACAAAATGTCCAACAAAGGTTTCAAAAAACTATTCAAATATAAGAGTAATACATCGTACACTCAGTCAGTTATTTGGGTCCACAAAAGCGGAATCCTCCTACAATTTCCTATTGGAGAATAACAATAATTTAAAATTAGTTTCAAAGTATTATTCCAATTACTCTTGGGTGCGACAGTGCCGAGAATTAATGAGGCCTATTAATACCCATTTCACAGCCAAAAGAAGATGTTGTTGTCAACTCACTTATCGCTGATGAGTCCGTGCACTTGGCAGCCATTCAATTCTTCATTAGGTGCCAGATAAGATTAAGTATTTTTAACACTTAACGAAGTAAAACAAAATACCAGATTACCAGTGTTCGCTTATTGACAAGCATCAATTCGTGGAAGCAAATAAAGCCTTTAAATAAACGTATTTTAATTTGTGTTCGTGACGTAATGAAATACAAAAGAATTCAAATTTGAAAAAGCATAGTTCTCACTTTATTTTTCGCTGTTCCTAAACTTTTAATGGATAAAAAAAAAGAACAAAAATATTTTTTAATGAGTAATTTAGTTGTAACTTTCATCTTTTGAATAAATAACACTTAAATAGACATAAATAAATAAATAAATAAACAAATAAATAAATAAATAAATAAAGAGAACATTAAGTAATACATATCAGGATGTTTCAGTCTACTTTGTCTTGAATTTTCATCATCAGGCATGATATAAATACTGACGATTGCCCAAAGGTCAAATACACAGACACTTCTTCATAAGCTTGAAGTGTTGTAAAAATAAAAAATTAATCCAAGTCACGGGAATTATAAGCTGTTCGTAGCTTGCAGTGTATAATTGTAGAATTTCCGAAGTTCTTTACTCCCGTTACCATTAGACGCAGACAATATTCTTTTTTGAAAATACGAAATTGCCCAATAATTTTCTGTGAGAAATTAGGAGATAGGAAAATATAAAGACTTTGCCTTCAAAAATAAACACATTATTTATTTATTTATTTATTTATTTATTTATTTATTTATTTATTTATTTATTTATTAATGATGGATGATGATGTGTTTATTTAGATTTTAAAATAATTTTTAAAAGAAAGACTGAAGTCTTAAGAGGTCAAAATGACATATCGAGCCCCTACCAAGTTTCATCAAAATTGGTTCGTCTTGAGTGTTAATGAAGCTGCAAAATATTTATAATGCTTTTTTTTTTATTATTGTTATTAGACGGATGCCCGTTGCTGTGCTCCGGAAGCTTCGCGTATGGAATGGAAAAATAAAAAAAAAAAAACATCTTATTTATTCACAAAAACGAATTACATCAAGTAAACTACAACCTAAAACTAAAATAAAGTTTAAATTCTAAAAAAAAAAAAAAAAAAAAAAATTATAAGCAATGGAATATTAAAAACCTATTTGTAACAATCGGAAATTTGTTGCCTGGCAACGCGCGTGCGAAATTTCATTGTTGGGGACAGTGTCGACCATTCAACAATAACCCTGTTGCCAAGCAACGCGCGTGCGAATTGTTGGAAATGCAACTGTTGACGACCGTACGCATGCAAGCGCGCGACAGTTTGTTTTTTAAGAATATAGAAGATTATTATTTTGTTTTACACTGAAATGGGGTGACGTTAATAAAAAAAAAACTAGTGTGATCAAGAGAAACAAGTTTAATTATTTATTTTTGGATTTAAATTACAAAAAGAAAAAAATGCTGAAAAAAATATCATAAATATTCATGACAACTATTGACTTGCGTATGACTTAAACCATAACTTTGTTCACCTGATAAATTTGAAATGTTCTGTATATCAAAGAATATCCGGTATTCCCAGAAAGAAAGAAATTTTCGATTCATTTCAGATGAATCTAACTCTGATTAAACTCGATGTTGAACTCGTCAGTGACAAAAGAGCATTCTAAAAATGCAGTTCCATAATAATAATAATAATAATAATAAAGATCTCTTAACCTCCAATCATTAGAATAAGTTAAATATAAGCACAATCAATGGAGGACAGATAACAGAATAGTTTCGTTACCTTAAAAAACAGGATGACGAACTGAAAAGACGAATGCCAAAACCCTGGACTGACGTCACACCCAGTCGGTCACGTGATGCTGAGGCTAAATTGTTGGAATTTCTTTCGCTTTCGAGTTTATGAGCCATAATAAGTTATGACAGCTAATTGAAATGGGGGTCTCGATTCTCTGTTTAAGCCTTTTCTGTTTACGACAGTTCATGGAAATACGGAGAGAGGATTTGGATTAGAAACTAATTACATTCACTGTAAAAATCACTTAAAACGTATTTAAAAATTATTGTATTCACTTATTAAATTTGATTTGCGAATCTTCCACAAAATGTAATTGGCTTGCCAACTTTTAATTCCAACACAGACTTGGATGTATGTATAGTAGTTTTCAAAAAAGAATGGTTTACCTTATATGTTCATTACGTAGCAATCGATTTTGTCTGGAACAAACGTCACCAGTCATGTCGTCATCAACTTGAACTCGAGCAGTCAGTCCAAGATGATGTCGTTTTGTGATCGCATAAGCGTGACCAAGAAAGGACAAACTTTGCATAGCCAAGCAAGGGGAATAGTGTGGAACGTTTGTAATTCTTTCACTTTTAATTATTATTATTATGTATTCGTAACTGTAGGAAATACAAAAACAAGAATGTTTTCGTAATGTTTCTAAGATTCAGTTACGGATTTTAGCAATAGATGGCGCTGTTACGTCCTGGAAACATCAATCTATAAGGAAATTACGTCATCAAAAGCTCTTTCTTTCGTGAACTGAACTGTAGTGGTTTCTGAAACTGGGTTTCCATCTAAGGGCCCAATCTGCACGAAGATGAATAGGAACCCACATTGGAGAGCCTAAACATTTAATTAAAACATTTTAACGTAGTGACCGCAGACCGACAACCCGGACGCCCACACAAGATTATTTACACTGTACTGTTTAAAGCAGAAGAACATTTTTTTTTTTACTACAATAATAATAAAGCGTATCCTTAATTTTAGATCAAACCTAACTCTTTGAAAATTGTGTAGACTCAGATCCTGTTTCAGACCTTCAACAACGCCCAACAGCAATAATTTTTTTTGCCTCTTACGAATTCATTATTATTATTACAACAGTGGCCTCGAACTTGCGAACCCTACTCCGTAATCATCTAACCCAAAAAAAGGCTTGCTTGTATCTAAGTTTCGACCGTCCGAAAACGGGCACTTCATCTGCGTCTAGCTGAAGCGAGAACCTGGTTAAATTGATAAAAAAACAAACCGGCAATCTCTTATTTAGCAAATTCGGAAGAAAGATGCAATTACCGTATTTACTCGCATAATTTCCCCTTTTTTTTCATCAATATTTTGACAAAAAAAAGGGTGGGTGGGGAAATTACGCGATGTTTTTCAATTTGAGGGAAAAAAATATGGAGAAAGTGTAAGGAAAACCATGTTAAATATTGATTTTTAAAGCAAGAAATGTAATTAACAACAATTTTATTAACACGCAACATTTAAAATATAAGAAATCACATCTCAACATTTGTTTTTTCTTCAAAGTACAGTTAAGCAATAGGCATGCACGGAAGTGTGTGTGTGCAACTGTGACGTAATTTCGTAACTCACGCAGCTCAGCCCGCCATCTTTATAGCTGCTCACTGCATGACGTCAGCATCAGCTGCCTGCTAATAGAGTTGGGGAAGTAGAGGTGGGGAAATTATGCGATAAAAATAAAAATTGAATTTTGTAATCCACAAAACTGGGGTGGGGAAAATACGCGATGGGGGAAATTATGCGCGTAAATACGGTATTTCATGAATTTGTTATCCAAGATACATAGAATTCATTACATACATCTCGTAAATTCCTTAACATCAACATGCAGTGGCTTGTCCAGAAATCAGAAATTTGCCCGAAAAGTGAGAGCATTGTTTTAAATACATTTATACACGGGAGGGGTCAATTTTTAATCCTGCCCCCCCCCCCCCCTTTCAAAAAATTAGTGTTATCATTTGAGCGTAACATTAGACGTCAGTGCTCTGAATTTGACTTGATAGAAAAGTACTTACAGACTTAACAAAAACTCAAAGGATGCACTCAATACAATGTAAGAAAAACTTTGAATAAAGCCTTGAACTTTATAGTTTACAATGCTGATTTAAAATCAAAAGTAACAAAAAAAACAAATTTTTGGTTACGAGTTGTTTTATTCGTTTATCATTGGCTAAACCGGAGAATACGGTACTTGCCAATCGCACCTTCATAAGAATACATCCATGCAGGGATACCTGATGGTGCATACTGTTATCTCGATATTGCAGTTAGCCCGATGAGAGTTAGTTTTTCTAGTAAAAGATCGTGCAAAACCATTTTTAAATAAGTTTACCTCAAATCTCATTCTACTTTCCACTAGTTAATTGAAAAACTAAAATTCATATTTTAATAGTAGTGCCAAGGCGGCCATCTTGTCAAAACTCGACCGTAGTCCAAAACAGTCTGGTTCCGTAATCTCCGGTTTCACCCTATAGTCTTTATTAAAAGTGTTACGATTCAAGTTCATCAAAATCTGGTTTGTTGTTGTGTTTTTTTTTTATTTCTGTAATTGCTTTCGTTAACATTACTTAACAATTATTAACAAAACACTAGGGTCATTCCACGTCAGATCACCTGATGAGTTCACCACACCATCACAGGTGATTTTTATGAAAATTTATCTGCATGTAAAGGGTCATAAGATAGCACATTCTGCAAAATATGGGATTTTTTTGGTTAAATATTTGCCGAGATATGAATTTTTGAACTTTTTTTTTTTTGGTGCCACGCCCCTTTTTTGACGTATTTTCTTGAATATCTCATCTCCTAATCAATCAAATGGAACCAAATTTGTTTTCCCCATGTAGTTTTTTATGCTGAATCCAAAAATTTCAACGAAATTAGTCTAGGACTAATAGTTTTGTAGTAATAGATAGCATGTAAGCATTTAGGAAAAAATTTAAATGGCCATGTGGGACAACTTTTAAAAATTTGAGATTTTAACCCAAGTCTAAAAAAGGTCTGAAGTAACTGATAAAAAAAAAAAAATCAAGATGGTGTTTTGCTCCTGAGCTTGGAAAAAAAATCGCAAAGTTGGTACTCTTTTCAAATCGCGTAAATGAAATATTCAAAAATTATTACTTTGTCACTGCATATTTATTTACTAAATTCAAGTTATACCTTGCTTTAGTCATATCTCTGTAAGCAGTAACTCTCACTTATAGCCAGGTAAAACCCATATTTTCAAACTGATTCAAACTAAATATAGTTTGAAAATACGGCGATTCAAACAGAAAATTCACCCGTTTCAATCGCCGATGCTCTAGGCAGCGTAATAATCCAAAATGTTATTGAAAAAATACAGGCCTTTTCATTAACTTCATTTTCTTTAATAAAAGTGTTTTACTGAGGTGTTACTTAAAATATTTTCAATAAAAATTAATTTTTCTGACAATAAAAAATTAAAATACATGTACTAAACTCTGTTATTATACAGCGAGTTCAATTAATTTCAAAATTATTAACTAATAGTTATTCAGGACAAAATATTTAAAGCACCCATTTTTTTTTCTCGCT
This sequence comes from Thereuonema tuberculata, assembly GCA_023159025.1. Classification (NCBI taxonomy): domain Eukaryota; kingdom Metazoa; phylum Arthropoda; class Chilopoda; order Scutigeromorpha; family Scutigeridae; genus Thereuonema; species Thereuonema tuberculata. Next base: position 50,312,230 of record JAFIDM010000002.1, read on the forward strand.
TCTTTTCAAAATACGATTATTTCCGTATTTTTGGTTTTGAATCATACAATTGTGGAAAGGGCGGGAATGACTTTTACTTTCTATTTGAGGCAGGATACTTTCACTTTCGGTTTTAGGGGTTGAGTTTCCTACCAAAATTTCACTAAAGTAAATTGTATGATTGTATGATTCAAAACCAAAATACGGAAACTATTTTATAGAAAAGAAAGCGAGAAAAAAAAATGGCTGCTTTAAATATTTCGTCCTGAATAACTATTAGTTAATAATTTTGAAATTAATTGAACTCGCTGTATAATAACAGAGTTTAGTATTTTAATTTTTTATTGTCAGAAAAAATTAATTTTTATTGAAAATATTTTAAGTAACACCTCAGTAAAACACTTTTATTAAAGAAAATGAAGTTAATGAAAAGACCTGTATTTTTTCAATAACATTTTGGATTATTACGCAGCATCGGCGATTGAAACCGGGTGAATTTTCTGTTTGAATCGTCGTATTTTCAAACTATATTTAGTTTGAATCAGTTTGAAAATATGGTTTTACCTGGCTATAAGTGAGAGTTACTGCTTACAGAGCTATGACTAATGCAAGGAATAACTTGAATTTAGTAAATAAATATGCAGTGACAAAGTAATAATGCTATTGAAAAAACACCTGGAGTTGCTTTCCTTTTTTATGCTGATGATATTACTGTATGGGCGACTAGTAGTAATGTTGAGAGCTTACAAGTAGCAATGAATGAAGTTTTAGAAAATTTGTCAATCTGGTGTAAGAGTAATAAAATGATACTTAATACGGAGAAAACACTCTATGAGCTTTTTACACTTTCTACTAAACAATATCAAATAAAATTAACCTTTGAAGATAAAGAGCTAACAAGAAACTATGATACAAAATACTTAGGTGTCATTTTGGACAACAAACTAAGTTGGTCCCGTCAGATTCGGACAGCAGCTGAAAAAGCTCGAAAGCGAAATAATCTTTTGAAACGACTTACTGCTACTAAATGGGGAGCTACGCAGGACGTACTATCAACAGCATACACTACATATGTAAGACCTGTTATGGAATATGCTGCAGAAGTAATAGGCCCGTCCTCGATCACTAATTTAAATAAATTCGATATAATACAAAATGATGCCCTTCGTATAATAACAGGTGCAGCAAAATCTACACCAATAGCAGCAATGCAGCTTCAAACAGGCATAGAACCCCTAAGCATACGTAGAGATAAACTTACATTAAAATTTTGGGAAAGAGCTAAGAGAATTGATTACGAATATTGGGATCAATATTCACCTGCAACACCTCGATTAAAAACCCAAACGACTCCCTTTATATATGTTGAATCACTTAGAGCAAAGTATAACCTCCAACTTGGTCAAGCAGCAAAACTTCAGACTTTTCACACGATACTTTCTCCAGTGCCACTAAAAAAATCTGTCCCTGCTTAATCACAACACATTTAAAGCTCTCAGTAATATACATCTTCTAAAACAGTAACTTTAGACACTATTGCAGAATTATATCATGGAGAAGATTGGATTCATATGTATACAGATGGGTCAGCAATTCCACAAGCTACTGGGGCTGGTAATTACAGCCACCTTTTTGAAGGATGTGTACCAGTAGGATCTAATGCCTGTAATTATGACGGCGAAATTGCTGCCATCCATCAAGCTGCACAGAAGCTCCTTGCTGCTAAATGTATAAAGAGAAAAGTGGTCTTTCTGATTGACTCTCAAGCTGCAATTATATATAGCTCTATCAGATAATACTCCAACTGATTGTGAGCTGACAATGACCTGCCGAGCTTTCCTGTCTAATATGATAAATAATGGATGGTATATTATTCTTCAATGGATACCAAGTCATGTAGGAATATATGGGAACGAACGTGCAGATCAACTTGCAAAAGATGGTACAAGTCTGCCACAACCTAATACAGTGCAACTTGGATAATTCGAACGTCTTTAATTCGAAATCGTGGTTAATTCGAAGATTTCTCGTAGTCCCTTGAATTTCTTATTAAATCAATATTAAAAAATTGTGGATAATTCGAAGTTCAACTTCCTTAATTCGAAGTTTTTTTATAAAAAATTTCGAACCGTAACGACTTTTCGGCGTTTCATCATTAAGAAATTCGACACGTGACAACTGAAATCCCCTTCCCGCCACCGTTCGACACGTGACGCCATTCGACACGTGACGCTTCAGACGCCATTCGAGCTTCCTGCTGTCAGTGTCACCATGTCTTTCAGTAAACCACGCGTGTACAAGAATTTAACGTTCGCTGAAAAGGTCGCCGTCATTCGCGAGGTGGAAAAGGGTGTGAAGAAGAAATGCCAAATCGCCAACAAATACAGGATAGCGCCGAATTTCGTCGGTACATTGAAGGACAAACCAACATAAATGAAGCTGTTTTCCGTTCACTAAACATGCTTGATGATTTTGCTAACCTTAAGTGACTGAATTCTACAAAACAATCAGACATTGCACAATTTTTGGAAAAATTATAATTTTCTGTATTTAATATAATACGTACTGTAGCTTACATAATATAAATCTCATTTTGTTTACATACATAGTGTTTAAGTCTTTCATACCATGATCTTTCTGAATAAATATTTACTTATTGACAGAACAATCTTTTTAAACATTTAGTAGACCTGAAATTAAAGTTAAAAGATGTAACTTGTGTAATTCGAAAACTTGGATAATTCGAAGTTTTGTAGTCGTCCCTTCAGCTTCGAATTATCCAAGTTGCACTGTAATAATGTTCCTCTGACGTCGGCAAAAAATATAAATCATAATACTATTAAAAAATATACAAAAACCTTCTTACATAAAACATGTGCTGGAAAGCGATGGGAAGGATTAACCAATGAACAAAAAATATCTAGAAATTTACCAAGAGCCGATGCTGTAGCAACTTTTAGATTAATAACAGGCCATGATTATTTACAAGCTCACCTCCATCGGGTTTAGCTGATGGCCCACATCTGGAGAAATGTAAAGGCTTGGCTGATTTTGAGGAAAGAAATCAAACAGGTCTTTACTGGGATGCTCGTCGCCGAATGGCAAAGATGCCAAGAGCTGGCATTGGATAAACTAAACTAAACTAACTAACAAAGTAATAATTGTTGGATATTTCATTTACGCGATTCGAAAAGAGTACCAACTTTGCGATTTTTTTTCCAAGCTCAGAAACAAAACACCCTCTTGATTTTTTTTATCAGTATCTTTAGACCTTTTTTAGACTTGGGTTAAAATCTCAAATTTTTAAAAGTTGTCCCACAAGGCCATTTAATTTTTTTCCTAAATGCTTACATGATTTCTATTACTACAAAACTATTAGTACTAGACTAATTTCGTTGAAATTTTTGGATTCAGCATAAAAAAAATACATGGGGAAAACAAATTTGGTTCCATTTGATTGATTAGGAGATGAGATATTCAAGAAAATACGTCAAAAAAGAGGCGTGGCATCAAAAAAAACTTCAAAAATTCATATCTCGGCAAATATTTAACCAAAAAAATCCCATATTTTGCAGAATGTGTTATCTTATGACCCTTTACCATGGGCGGATTTACAGGGGTGCTAGGGGGTGCGCCGCACCCCCTGATTTTTGGGATGATAATTTTTTTTTCCGATAAATAAAAATGTTTTCTATTATAATAATTTTATTAATTATTAATTTAGGCCTAAAAACGGAACATTTAAATTGAATTTTGGTGTTTGAATTTGGTTATACAAATACCTCATACCTTCCGGTGAGCTCGCACCCCCAGATATCAAGACCTAAATCCGCCCATGCCCTTTACATGCAAATAAATTTTCATAAACATCTGTGATAGTGTGGTGAACTCTTCAGGTGATCTGACATGGAATGACCCACTAATCATCATTAACTTGCTCTGATTGTAAATTTCTCATTTTAAAATTATTACAATAAGGTAAATTTCAGTAGCTCTGAACAAAACATAGCAACGTTATTAAGAAATAAGTCAATTTAAAAAAAATAAATTTAAAATAAAATGTTAAAAATTAAGCAATAAAAAGAGTGGTGGCAGAGATACAGACGACGACGACAATGTTAAATTGACAAAATTTTAATTAATTATTAGATCCCTATCTAGAAATTCTTTCTAGGCGAGTTGAGGGAAGGTTAGCGAGGAAAGCGAGCTGCCAACAAATTCAAAAACATGGCCAATTTATTTTGAAAGGAGATTTGTACTAAAAACACTTCCTGAAAAATAATTCAGGAAAACGATTTTTTTTTTTGAGCCGTTGAAAATTTTTTTAAGGCCAATTTT
>JAFIDM010000002.1:50321546-50339840 GCA_023159025.1 Thereuonema tuberculata
TTAAAAAAGGATAAGAAACCGAAGGAATGCCCTCCTAATTATCGGTTTAACCTGGTGCTTCTGGAATCGAACGAGAAAACATGTACGGAGTTCACCATCCGCTCTCACAACTCAGTTGGGAGGCTATTACATTAACTCAGGGAACTTAATTTTAGGGAGGTTAATTCAGACTCATCAGATGGTGAGATATTGGATACTGCAGCCAAAAAGAGGAAAAGAAAAATGAAAGATCTCGATAAAGACGTAAAAAGAAGGAAGAAGTTTTCCAAAGAGGTTAAAAAGGGGAATCTTACATTTCATCCAATATCGACGAAATTTTAATGCTGGTCATTAAATTTCATTCATCTGGCTTTGCATTCAAAATTTCATAAATGTGTCCAGTGGGAAGTCGAGACATCTCGTGCCTACGATAGTTAAACAAACCCTCGACAATGGGCAATGTCAAAAATGTGCACCAAAAATTACTTTCAGGCATTGAAGTCGAATTACAAACTTATGAATACAAATTTAATTGCACTTAGGAGTACATAAAATATTTCTTTTCATAATATAGCCATTTTACTACTGACTGATGACAGTAATTATTAACGGAGACAAAAAAAATCAGTTCACAGTTTTGCAAATACAAAACCATGTGACCCCGTATAATTTGCACCATTCGGGCAACTCTTAAGTGGTCAATTTGTACCGGCAACTCTGAAGTGGCCACATAGAGTTGAGGGTATCATATTCGTTCTCATCATAGTCGAGCCAGTTTCGAAAGACCCCAAGTTTCTCCAATTAGCACTACATTCCTCGCCCGCTCAATGATCATCCATAACCGGAAGTGGAGTCCAACGAGATGTAATGGACCGTTTAAATGATGTCGTCACAACCTAGGTCACAGTTCGAAGAGCCCGTTGGTACGGTTTTAGCATTGCGAATGGTTACGGCTAAGCCGGGGTTTATCGTGGTTTTTCTTTGAGGAAAAGACTCAAAAAATTATAATTTTAAGTCGTATTTTATAGAAAGCCCACCATAGGATTCCCCCCCCCCCTTATTTTTGAGAATTTTAGGATAAAAATTAAGACGAAAAAAATTCGAGGTTCATACTGCCATAGGCCACATTGCACCCGATGTCGAGAGCTTCTGATTGGTTCACTCAAAGTCACTCTCCAATAGCAAAGCACTGATCTGACTTACTAAAACTCGTTTCTGAAGTAGGATTGTAGAAGAATAAATAATTCTATATTGGCCAACAATATTATAGCCATAACAGCTTCTCATTACAGGGTCGTTAAAACCGACATTCAAATCGCTGGATAAGGAAATATAAAATTTCGGTTTAGGTTAACAGTTTTGCTTCCTTCTATTAGACACCCAGGTGCACCAACTCCCACCAAAAATTTGGGAACCACTTTCATAAAATGAATATAAAATTCCATTTCAATATAAGATAGATTCATTTTTTTATGATCTAATAGTTTTTATTATTTTATTTTTTTCAGATTCTCTTCAACCGTGTCCTGTAAGTTGTCCCGCAGATGTATTCAATAAATTACAAATGAATTTTACACAAAAAATTAATTTCCGGTTATTTACTAAACACTTCAGTTACAATGAAGTGGGTGATTTATAACAGATAAAACCCATTATATTGACATCGTTTATATTTTTAGATTCACAGCTAAACTCATTCTTTATCTAACACTTAACAGGTTTGCTAATTACAATTACACTCCTTCCTCTTGTAAAAATGTTTTACAAAATTGAACGTCAAAGTATGTGAATGAGAATTCAAACACTGATTTTAAATATGACAGAATTGATTGAAATATTAGTCTTTGTTGTTACGTAGTGGATTTTCTAGCTCTCAAAACAAAACCACAACAACACTATGTAGGATCTCTGGATATCTATACACATTCGCCAAGAAATTACGAACCTACCGATATTTAATAAAAGTTCTAATTTTTGGGTCAGTTTGTGTATTTTAAATATACGTAACAATACGTTTTTGAATGCTAGGAAGCGACTAATTATTATAATAATTCGGTAGTGTCTGTAAAAGATGTTCAAAAGAAAAACATCACGAATACATTATTAAATGGAACTTAACAATATTAATTGACTAATACTAACTATTCAATCTTTACAAAATGAAAGCGGCTGTTGCTTTTACTGCTAGAATGTTAACTAGCAACAAAAGATATAGCTAAGGATCTTTAGTCTCCAATTGAACTTCTCTTAAACAAAATATTATATTTAGTTTAACAAAAACAAACATATAAGACTGTGTGATGTTTGAAAGAGTTATAGTAATAATAGTTTGTAAAATACTCACTGAACATTTATTATATACGGTACTAACCTTTACCTGAAGAAGCGACACAATTTTAATTTATGCTGTATAAATACAGTACTCTGCAGATCTACAGTGGCTTGATGTTTGGTTAATTACAGATCTTTATAATGGTTAAAAAAGTACTTTGCCCTATTTTTTCCATTTTTCTAGTCTATTGGGATTTGCCATACTCTTCTCTTGTTTTTATATCTGAATGGTATCGTAGCTAAAACTGTAAATATATACACAGGGGAGTATAATTATTGGATTTAATTTCGAAGAGGGTCAAAATTTGGAAAGGGGGAGGGGTTAGCATATCCCCGTACACATCCCTATGTAGGCACATCGTTATTGTCGTATATTCTCGAAATCTAATACATTCTTAGAAACGAGATTTGAAGCATGATGGGAAATTTCTGTCATTTTTCCAGGTCTCTGAGAATATTTATGATAAGTTTTTTTTTTCAAATTTTTAAGTCTCTGAGTTTTGTGTGGACAAAATATTCCGAAAAAAAAAATAATAACTTTTATTGATTACGTATCAATTTTTTTCTTCCCAGTTATTCCCCTGCCTACCTGGATATCAATGTTTTGTTCCTAAATTGAACTGTCCTCCCAATAAACCTTGTCCGGAACCAAGTCCCAGATGTAAGTGAAATCATTTTGAAAAATTTACAATTTTACTTTTTCTCAGATCTTGTGATGATTTTTATAGTTGTATTTGTATCAGTTTTATTTATTCTATTTTATTCTATTTACTCTTATATAATCTATTTTTAGTGTTCTAATCAATCATCATTTAATCTGTTGTACATTTCAAATTCTACTGTTAACCATCGATTCTGTTTGTTTATTTTTAAATTCTTTCTGTTGGTGTGCCATCCATAATTCTCTTTAATTTAAAAGCTACTGTTAAAATCAGTTACAGATCGCATGTCACTTTTTGCGCCATTAAAACACCAACAAACAACAACAACATCGCATGTCATTTAAATCCCCCAATGAACTGTAAAGCACACCAACCAATAGCAACCACTGTACATAGGGTATTTAATCTCATGCTCTCCCGAAAATAAACAGATCCCTCAGATTCCAGTTCAGATCCAGCTAGACTCAGTCTTATACTTTCTTTCAGGAACCAGAGACCAAATTAATTCACCACAATATCGAAGGAAAAAATAACAAATGTTTGAAGAATGTTAGACTTCATCTCAGAAAAAAAAAAAAAAAAAAACATTGAAAAATATTGACAACACGTTGTCCTGTGGGCTGCGGGCTCGAGGAACCGGTTTCAATCGCCGGAGGAGGTCGGTGATTTTTTTCCCCTCGGTGGTTTCTCCTTCAGACGGGCCCTAGGGTTCCCCCAGCCCTTGGTAAAATGGGAACTGTGTGACTTTGCCATAAGTAAAGGTGGGCGAGCACTGGACTGACCACCCATTCTCAACTAGGCCCGAAAGGTCATTGAAATGTCAGAACCTAAAAGCGTACCTTCGGTGCTCCGTGAACCACAAAGACTCGTACGGGAAATACCTACCTATCAGTATCACGCTTCACCAATACATAATATGTGAAATCGCAGCGTCATAAGTAGGAGTGCAAAATCTAAACATCTAAATGTGCACTAATTGTTTAGTACCTACTGTTTATTGAATAGTGGGGAGAACATCTCCTGTGGAAGATAGTCCGATAACTTAAAAAAACAAACAAATTTAATGTATATATCTTCCTTTATTAAAAATAAAATAAACTTAAAATAAAAATAAAGAATAAAAAATGGCGAATTTTCGAGAAGTTCCATGCTTCCCTTTGTCAAGCTTAAAATACAAATAACAAGATATCATTTAGCATATTAACGAAACAGTTTCCTGAATACATTCACAGTCGAATATTGTAGTAAACAATAACATTCCTAAATTTTATTCTTTATTTTTACTTTAAGTTTATTTTATTTTTAATAAAGGAAGATGTATGTGGGCCTGGTAACCGAGTGGGTAAGGGCGCTTGGCTGCGGGTTGGAGGTAACGGGTTCGATTCCCGGCCTCGGCGGAGGACGGGAATTTTTCCACGCTTCTTTCTCCTCCAAACGGGCCCTAGGGTCTACCCAGCCCTCTATAGAATGGGTACCGGGTTTCTTTCCCGGGAGTTAAAGGCGGGCGAGCGACGGGCCGACCCCCCGTCCTCAACTTTGTCCCGTAGGTTCTGAACACTGGAGCCTACCCTCCAGCTGCATTGCGCGGTCCTCTGGGCCTGATCGCAACTTTAACTTTAACTTTTAAAGGAAGATATATACTTTACATATGTTGTTGTTGTTGTTGTCGTGTCCCCGGATCCAACCGGATCACTGGTCGTAGACACTCTATGATGGGGATATTTATTTGCCTTATTGTCGTTGGTATAAACTTTCAGACAAATTGAATGATTTATTTCAGAGTTACAGAGTTACAAAGTAACGAGCTCAATAAGGTGTAGACCCACCTCTACCCTGAATGCAAGCTGCCACACGACTTGGCATAGAGTGATAAAGCTCCCTGATGGTCTCCTGCGGTATTTCTTGCCAAATTTGCTCCAATTGTCGGGCTAGGTCATCCACATTCCCACAGTCGCCTTTCCATAATATCCCAGACATGCTCGATTGGAGAGAGATCTGGGGATCTGGCTGGCCAAGGAAGTGTTTCACAAGCTGCAAGACAGGTCATAGCAACACGTGCCGTATGTGGTCTGGCATTATCTTGCTAAAAACTAAGGCCAGGGTACTGCAAAAGGAAGGGTAGCAAAACAGGTCTCAGAATGTCGTCGACGTACCGCTGTGCTGTAAGTGTGCCGCTAATGACGACCAAAGGGGTCCGTCTATCAAGGGAAATGGCACCCCAGACCGTAACTCCTGGTTGAGGGCCTGTGTGGCGTGCAATAGTGAAAGCAGAATCGGCACGCTGCCCTGGGCGTCTCCAGACACGTCTGCGACGATCGTCAGGACACAGTTGGAAGCGGGATTTGTCGCTAAACACTATATGTCCCCAGTCAGCATCATTCCAATCGGATCGAGCCAAGCACCACTGTAATCTGGCCAGACGGTGTGCAGACGTGTTTGCCCATTCCTGCCAGCATCTTCTAATCGCCGCATCACTTCGACCCATATGACGAGCGATTCTCCGATTTGCCCAACCGGCCTCTTTCAATCCAATGATACGACCTCTTTCAAACTCCGACAGTTGCACGTAATGAGCTCTTGAGAATTTGAAAATGCTTCGGCATTTTTTCAGTCGTTGAAAGGTATGCTAACTCGCAATGCAACAGAAATTTTGACCATCAGACTGAGAATCGCTTCTTATATACATCTGCTGAGTGCGCAGTTCCGATGCGCTGTAGCTCTCGCTATTAATTCATTAGACACCAAAGTTTAATCATTTGCATGGGCGGTCCCAATGTCTTTGCATACGAAATTTCATTACAATCGGACGACTACTTCTAGGTGCGTCGTTTTTTTTTGGTAATGAGTGTATTTATTTTTTTTTGTTCGAAGCTGAATTTCAAGGACATAAAAATAAAATCGAAGAGGAGCATTTTTTTTAAGGTTTCGAGAGGGTTTAAAAAGTTGCGAATCACTGCAATGCAGAAAAATGTAATACCAAACCCAAATTATAAACTGAAACTTTAATGTATTTGCGAATTTCACTAAAAAAAAAACCAACTAGTTTTTACTCAGTTTTTAATTTTTCGTAATAAAATCCACAACTCTTACTCAAATATCATGAATAAATTAGAATTCTTTTTGCGAAGATGAGTCGGGAACATAATATGACCAAAGTCCTTCAAATTCTTATCTTTTTAATTACATTAGAAAATTATCTAATACCTTTAACACTTGATGTATTAGATAACGAGTTATATAATCATAATCATCCATAAATTGGAATTTGATTAAAAAAAAAAAGAATGAATTAACAAAATATTCAAGAATTATTAATCAAATAAATTATTTCTTTTATTTTAGGTGGATTTATAGAAACAGATGATAACGATGATGATGATGATGAATAGATAAAAACTATTGTGAAGATAATGGGAATAAAAGTTACTGTCATAATAGTAATTTATGGAAATTTTGATAGAATAAATGCTCCCAAATCATTGTACATAAACTAATTGTAATTATATTCATTTAGATTGTATATTTTGTATGTACTAGCAGTGAATAAATATTTTTCCTATTGTTTCGCGTTTTTTTTTTTTTCTTTCATTCAATGACGTGGATCAAACTCAACATCGGTTTTTTTTTTTAACAAATTGTTTCTTCTTAATGTTTTTCAATTCTGTATTCTTCTTGTATAACTCAAAACGAATCAAAATCACCCCGACATAAAATCAATCCTCAAATCCTTACGACAAAAGTGGAGTTTTATGTCAAGGTTTTACGACCTTCTGTAATTACTTTCAGTGAAACTAGTTAGTTAACTCTGGTTAAATGTTTCAAGACTATCTAAAATTCTTGACAAATATGTTTATGCTATGCTAATAAACCAGATATACTTCTATTATTATTGCTATTAATAAATTAATAAGAGGAATGGAAATGAAGATCGATTAATGGCTTAAAAAATTATCCATTTAAAACTTGCTGAAAGTGTGATAAGACTAAGAAATACTATTCTGCCATTTCTTATTTTTATAACTATTTTTTTTTTTTTTTTATAATTCGCTGTTTCTTTGTAAGACTACTTTCCGATGGAAAGACAAGCTCATGAGATGGTTGTGTCTGTGTCTACATATTCCAAATAACCTTTGAAGCAGTGAACTAATCTTCCTGAAGCCTGACATGCATATTTATGGAGAAGAGATAAAGAGATTCCTCTTGGGTGTTCGAAAATTTTTCCTTTTATCAATTCAATATGGCAGCGTCATGAAATGTCAATGTGCTTGTTTCTTTAATTTTTTAATGGATATATCCCTATTATCGTGATACCATCATATTTTGTTTGTGTGTAATGGTTAAACTTTAGATTACGGTATCCCCAATGGCCGTCCGATAGCACTATTTTGAAGATGGCGGATCATGTGGAACGAACAATTAACTAGTAAAAAGTAGAATGCTTATTTAAAAATGGTTTTGCACGATCTTTTACTAGAAAAACTAACCCTCATCTGGCTAACTGCGATTCTTGAGATAACACGGTACCCCAATGGCCGGCGGACATGGTGACTTCGTGCATACTGCTATCTCAAGATAGCATTGAGCCAGATGAGGGTTAGTTTTTCTTGTAAAAGATCGTGCAAAACCATTTTGAAAAAATAAGCATTCGACTTTTTACTAGTTAATTGTTCGTTTCACATTATCTGCCTTACATTAACGAGATTACGCCTATAATTATATTTAAATTACGCCAGGCAAAACTAATGATTTTTACGAACATTAAATAGAAAATTGCCATATAAAGTACTATGAACTTTTTGGAAAACTTTTTTTTTTTGGGGGGTGGGGAGGGCTGTCAATTTAGCTTCTCTTAAAATCCTAATTCCATTAAACCTCGAACCAGACATTGCATTTTCTTTTTCTACTGTAGTTTCTATTAGTTAAGAAAAATAGGCTATATTATATAATAAATATTAGCAAAAGATGCCCAATTATCTTAATTAAGGAATTCCACACCTTAATATTAATTACTAAATAGTTACCTCAAATAATTCTCGTGCTTGTCGCCTCCGTCTAACCTTCAGAAATATGGCGGCGATCCAATTCCGCATATCCCCAATAACAAGCAAGCGTAACAATTTGGAACAATAATTTAAACAACAGAAACATTATAACAAAATTAACATATTAAAAAAAAATCCGCAAAACAAACGATTAAATCTCTCAATCCTGAATATGATGTAACCAATAAATAATAAATAAGTCATGCAGTGAGGCATCATCCGACCCGAGACTGTATATTCTTCCGAAACTATCAATAATATCGTAGTAACAAGAGCTCCATATACTGTATATTACCTTGTATGTTAAAGTTCTGTGTAAATCGAAAACTGATGAAAGTGGGCATGCTTAATTCTACATGCTGGGAGTATTTTAAATATTTCAATCCTACTCCAGATAGTTTTTTACCAAATTCATGAGCACAGAAGAAATAATTTAATCCTAAATATCCTTTAATATCAAGTAAGTTAACTATTAATGATAAGTAAGTAGATGGATAGGATGAACTTACGGATAAGAATCTCCTCAATTTTTGGTGGATCTCGAACGATTTTTCTCTAGTATACTAGAAAAACTATAAGCTACTCGGTTACTAACTGTAAGAAAAAAAAAATACTAACAAAATTCTATTATTTTAATCAATAATATAAAACAGTTGAAGAAAAATAGGCCATGATTTTCTTTATAATACAGTTGACTAGCGATAATCCGACAGTTTCGGGACCGAGAGGGTGTCGGATTATCAAAAATGTCGGTTTACCAAAGGTTGATCTTTTATAACTGAATTTTGACTTCTAAGGCAAGAAAATTTAAGTTATGTATATACTGTACTGTACGTACTACAGTACGTATATTGTTACAATACATATTAAGTACATATTTTACGGTCATTGAAGATATAAAAAAAAAAAACCCAACTCATTAGGCATAGTTTTACACAAATGAATACGTATATAGGCCTATGTAATACTAATTTATTTCTGTATTTATGTCTTAAAAAAATAAAATTACAGTATAAAGTATAAAATATAATTTTATATCTTGAAATAAAAGATAAAAATATGTACATGTGTATTTACGGCTTAAAAAAAATCTGTAATCGTTTTTTGTTTCTTCTTACATAAAGAGTCTATCATGGCTTTTTCTTGAATATCTTTTAACATTAAAATGTTCTTGTAGTCGAGTTCCCTCTCCTCACACCAACATGCATTTCACGTCCGAGACCGCCTCAATCGGGTCGGTTTTCGAACCAATCTGCGTCGGACTACCGAGCGTGTCGGACTGTCAAATGTCGGCTTATCGCGAGTCAACTGTGCAGTGGAACCTCGCTATTCGTACACAATCCGTTCCAGGAGGCAGTTCGAATGGCGATTTGTACGAATAGCGAATCATTTTTTCACATAAGATATAATGTAAATTGGATTAATCCGTTCCAGACCCACAGATGATTGCTTATTTAAACCTTTGTAATAATATTTTAAGCATAAAATACATAACAACTATGAAAACGATATGGTTGATTTCGCCATGCCATACTGAGTTGCCAGGTCAGAGACACGAGTCCACTTTCAAACTTCGCAACGAGTTCTTTTTTCAATTCAATTGTCGTTCTCACTGCTTTCCTTTTAGGCTTGGTTGAATCAGTAACCTTTTTTGGACCCATGGATGCACTATTTTTAATTAAAACAACAAAAAATAACAATAAAACAGCACAAAGTTTCACGAAGCTTGCATGGATGATGCGTAGCGTACGGAAGCTTGCACCAGACTGAACTGAAGCGACCGCGTGGCGCGGCCAGTAACAAGGTCACGCTCTCCGAATCGCGAGCAAGCGTACGAATGGCGAGTTGAATTTTACTTGAAAAAGTTGGACGAATAACGAGTTGTACGAGTAGAGAGGCTGACGAATGGCGGGGCTCCACTGTATATGCATTAGTATATTTCTAATTTTTCCTCATGGACAATCATTAACATACAATGTAACATTGTGATTATTTTAACAGGTTTTGTTTTCTGTAAATACATTCGAAATACCGTGAATGTATTTTTTTAATTAAGTAATACCGTATTTACTCGTGTATTTTACGCCCTCGCGTAATTTATGCACCCCAAATTTTAAGGGCATATTTTGGATTTTTTTTTCGCATAATTTTCTCAGTGTCGAATAGTAGACTGGTCAGTTATAATGATAAAGGGCCTCACCACGCTCGTCTTAAAAATGCCTTCCACCCGATCATAAAACGTTTGCTTTCGTGAAAGTCACCTCTCGCTTACAGTGCGTAAAATACGTGAGTAAATACGGTAACTTATATTTCCATGTGTGAAGGCATCTTCATTCAACTCTTTAGCGACAGCGATTTTAATTTGTTTGGATATAAACCTTTATTAATTAGTAATTGCTAATAATAGACCATAATATTTGAATTAAGGTTATTTATTTCTGTATTTGATGTTACATTGCAAATTCAACATTCATATTTTCTTTTTTAATGTTTTTAATGCGACGTATTTATAAATCCATCATCAGTTGGAAGAGAAATTTACTAACTGAATTTAACTTTTTTTCAGTTTTTAAAAATAAATAATATTTTAAATTAAAAATAAAAAATCAGTAGATATTTCTTTCTGAGTCCATCTTCTAATTTGCACCAATCAGCGATCGCCTTTTTCGTTGGAAATTGCAAATGGCAGCCTGTGCAATTACCGACGATTTCCTAAACAGCAGTTCGATAAGAAAATGAATTATTATATAACAAGAATTCAAAAAATGGTTAGCAATTACAAGTTATAGAATATTTATTCCATTTTATTTTTCGTTGATTTTATTGAAATAATGGGGCGTTGCTAATGAATTTTTCTAAATAACTGAAAATGAATATCATTCTTATTTGCTTTTGCTTATTTTATTTTTTTTAAAACAAACACTTTTTAATGATTATATAACTGCAGTAATTAAGAATTTAAATTATCTCTAAGTCTGTCAGATATGTATATCTTTATCGATAGATACTAATTACGAAAATAAAAATACGGGAGTCGAATATAGCGTACAAAATCAACCAACACTATTTTTTGCATTATTTACTTGTACTTATTTGGATCCAAATGTAAACTTCCAGATATGGAATAATATACGAGATCCATCCTAATGAATATATATTGAATACAACATTATAACGTTAATACAATTTTATTTTCTCATGTAATTTCAAATTTATGAAGTTACACGAGAAAATAAAATTGTGTTAATGTTTTAACGTTGTAT
The DNA here is from genome assembly GCA_023159025.1 of Thereuonema tuberculata. Taxonomy (NCBI): domain Eukaryota; kingdom Metazoa; phylum Arthropoda; class Chilopoda; order Scutigeromorpha; family Scutigeridae; genus Thereuonema; species Thereuonema tuberculata. The sequence continues at coordinate 50,332,824 of JAFIDM010000002.1, forward strand.
TCAATATATGAATGGCCATTAGAATTGATCTAGGAAGTAAAATTGCAAATAATCATATTTCTAAACAAATTTATGTTCAGAAATATGATTATTTGCAATTTTATAATGGCATAAAGAAAGTGTTTCTTTAGGTTGAATTGTAATGGACACTCAAGCGTTATTAGCAACCGTAAAGCTAATACATGAATAAGATGTTCTTGCGCGTAGTAAATAACACAATACAACAACAACAAAAAATGCCGAACCTTGAAACTATGAAATTTTTCTGTTGTTGTGTGCGCTGAATTCGAAAATGCATTCCATTTTTTCGTATCACTTGAGGTTTTTGTTCAGTGATGGAATCCCGCTTTCTGCTAATACTCGCCGGGTGGGCACTCCAGCGCTGTCTGATTGTAAACATAAGATAAAACTGCAGACAGACGCTAATGGAAGTTAACGATTATTTGACAGATTTCCTGTTTACATTCTTTCCGATATGTATATCGTTACTCCGCTGATATATGTATATTAGTATCAATGAAATTCAGACAGTATAGTGACTTGCTATTGTGCAGAACGTTTCTACGTCAAGTTGTGTGTTCGCATTTATTGTGAGTTCAGATGTTAATTTTGCGGTTGTGAAAACAGAGCTTTTAACAGTAAGAGGTACGTTATGCAGACTTTTAGTTTGTAAAACTCATAGAAAGTGGCAATTTACAGCAACGATGTCGCGTCAGTGCTATGTGTGGTGAATTCACTACAAAATTATAAAGAGAAAATATTACTCCTACGATTAAGAAAGCATATGAATTGTACTTTTAAGTAGATAAGGACAAAAGTTTTGCATCTAACAAGTAAATATTGTTGTAGCGGATGTTCTCGTAATTTGAGAGGCTGGTTAAATGTCACTCTCCCTTTTACGCCGTTTGCTGTTCCTATGGTATGGACAGAGCAGAAGGACCACCTCTTAATCTGTTATTTTTGTTTAATCAAACTTTTTGTTTAACCAAACCAATTAAAAGAGGGCATTTTCATTGGTCCTCAAATCCGGAAAATCCAGCAAGATCCTAAGTTCGAGGAAAAATTCACCGAAACAAAATGTGGCGTGGTGTGCGTTTAAAGACGTATGTTAGAAATTCCTGGGAAATTACAGAGTAGATAACTACATCGAAGTTGTGGAAAATTTGTTAAGGGCATAGGAGGTACTGGGCTGCAATATGTAAGTAGCAATACTTACTTTTTGATTTTCATATTTTATTATCTACATACTACTACTATACATATGCATAGTATAGTATTACAAAACTATAGAAAATATGAAATCAAAATGATACAAAATAGGAATAATATTGCTTATTAGGGTTAAACATTAATTAGACATACGTATCCCACTCAAAACACTTCGTGTAAAATAAGTTGCCAAGACTCACATGTCATAATGCTTTCACTGTTAAAAAGATATGAGATCTCATGTAGAGCCAAGCCCCTAACTCTACAAGGCCTAACTCTACAAGCCCTAACTCTAAAAACCCTATATCTTGGTCAAAAAGTATGCCTTGGCCGTTTCGTGGCTGTCACACAGACAATCCCATGGAGTTATGTAAAGGATATGGAGTATGCCAAGGCATACTTTTTGACCAAGATAGTAGGGTTTTTAGAGTTAGGCCCCCTTGTAGAGTGAGGGGCTTGGCTCTAGATGAGATCTGATAACTTTTTAACAGTGAAAGCGTTATGAGCATCTTGGCAACGTATTTTACATGAAATGTTTTGGGTGAGATGAAATAGTTCCATGAAACGGCCAAGCCATACTTTTTGACCAAGATATAGTGTTTTTAGAGTTGGGGCTTGTAGAGTTAGGCCTCGTTGAGTTAGGGGCTTGGCTCTACATGAGATCTCATATCTTTTTAACAGTGAAAGCATTATGACATGTGAGTCTTGGCAACTTATTTTACACGAAGTGTTTTGAGTGGATTTCATTTCTTTTTGTAGGATGAAATCTGATAACTTTTTAACAGTGAAAGCGTTATGAGCATGCGAGTCTTGGCAACCCCTTATTTTACATGAAATGTTTTGGGTGGGATTTCATTTCTTTTTGTAAGATGAGATCTGATAACTTTTTAACAGTGAAAGCGTTATGAGCATGTGAATTTTGGCAACTTATTTTACATGAAATGTTTTGGGTGGGATTATCTATTACAACTAAATTTAGTTTTAAGATTATTTAGAAAATGGATTTTTTTTCAATACCCTACTTTTCTGTTTTTCTATTGGTCAACTTGTATATACAAGCTGTTTGCACTTTGGAAGAAATCGCATTATTACACAGTATTATTTAGGCCGAAGCATTGAGGGTACGACGTATTTCAGATCTTAATAAAATCCAAAGTATAAAAGCTAAATAAATGAAACTTAGCGTATTTCATTAGTATGGTAACTGCGTCTTATCCTGAAAATTTGAGCTCTCTAGTATTATCCAGGCCGAAGCTATGAGGGTTCGATAATACATAACCAGACCCCCCCTTTATGAGGGGTTGGAATGTGAAAGTTACGGATTTCTTAATTTTTTTGTTGTTTGTGTGCTAATCCTAACCTGCATACCAAATTTCAGATTTCTAGGACTTCAGGAAGTACCCTAGAGGTTTTGATGATCATGAGTCAGTCAGTCAGTGAGTGACGGAATCGACGTATTTTAGGTATTAATAAAATCCAAAGTATAAAAGCTAAATAAATGAAACTTAGCGTATTTCATTAGTCTGGTAACTGCATCATATCCTGAAAATTTGAGCTCTCTAGTATTATCTAGGCCGAAGCTATGAGGGTTCGAAAATACGACGAAACACTTCCAGAAAAGGTACGTAGTGCCCGTCCTGCCTTCGGCTCGTCTGCCTTGGCGGGGGCACTGCCGTGCCCCAAGATTAATTATTGGATACTGTCATAGTTACTACTGTATGTACTACAGTAGTAAGTTGAACAGAAACAAGTTAATTTAATTATGAAACTCAATTTATTACTACAGTAATACATTTTGCATAGGTATAATAAACTTAGTGTACGTATTAAGGTTTTTGTATTTCACACACACTATACTGGAAAGTACAGTACTTCACACACACTATACTAAAATTCTGGAAGTGGTCAACTTACAAAGGTTTTGAGCTTTGCTTTGTGACAAATTCTACCTAATTACCTGGTCAACATACAGATGGTCAACTTATAAAAGGTTCACTCAATGTTAAAATAATTAAGCGATTCCGTTCCTGGTCAATTAGGTCAACTTAGACAGGTGGTCAACTTGACAGGTTTCACTGTATTACAAAATAAGTTTTTAAATAGTTCTACAATGACACAACTCATTTACAACATGTAATTTAGAATTCTGAAATTAAAAAAAAAATACAATTTCCAATTGGATTCAAAAAGTTAAATTACAGCTAAAAATAAAATCATTTATTGAAATATAAAATTGGTATTTTTTTCTAATTTTAATTCTATAATTCTATTTTAAATTGGTATTAACTTAATTTAACTTAATTAATCTGTTGATCAAATATATCGAATATTTGTTATCCTGTTATCGGAAAAATGTCCTTTTCGTTAGTGATTGAACATAAACAACAAAGAATAAATATTTACTTAATAAATATGTTATGCAAAGGAGTTGATAACTACAACATAAAATTAATTTTTAGGCATGATTTATACATTAATGTTTTGGTTAATCTAGATGGAGTTGTTTATTTTTAATCAATTAATAATTTTATTCAAAGTATATTTTTCCTTTAGCACGTATTGTATATTTTTTTTGCTTTGTTTTTAATTTTCAAATTGAGGATTATTTGCTTAATTAAAAATGTAATAAGAAAATTGTAATTAAATTAATATATTTTTGAAGGCTTTTTTTTTTCATTTCTTAAGCCTAATTGTTTTTGGGGAACATCTTAAGTATTATTCAGCAGCTTGCGACGAAAGCGCCCCCAATCTCACATAAACTATTGCGTAATTTTAATTGTTTTTCCACAAAATATTTCAAAATAACAGCTTCTCCTTAATTGTGAGGTTACTTCTCCTTCCTTTCCTACTCAAAACAGGAACCGGAACTGAACCAACGCCATCTTGAAAACAAGATGGCGTTGACTGAACCGAAAACCTGAACTGGGAAAAAACCGATATTTTTGGTCGGAGTGAAACTGAACCCGAACCGAAACCGAAAACTGATTTATTTCACTGCTTCATTTCAGTTCACCTCTTTTAAAGTATACACGAAAGACGGGATTTTTTTCTGTGGTTAACAACTTTCATCGACTCCTCCACTCTCATATCCTATCGCCATGTGGTCCAAACCGCTACCAAGGTACTGAATCGGAAAAAGCCGATGTTTTTGGTCGGAGTGGAGCTGAACCTGAATCGAAATTTTGTGTTTTGAGTGAACCGGAACGGAAAATATTACGGTTCGATGCCCTGCCTCAAAATCAACACTAATCATCATGGCATCTCATCTCACCTTCCCACTTCTGACGTCCATTCGATCTATAGTAGTTTTCAAAAAAGAAGGGTTTGCTATATATGGTCATTTCATAGCGATCGATTTTGTCTGGAACAAACGTCACCAGTCACGACGTCTTCAACTTGAACTCCGAGCAGTCAGTCCAAGATGGTGTCGTTTTGCGATCGTATAAGCGTGACCAAGAAAGGACAAACTTTGCGTAGCCAAGCAAAGGGAATAGTGTGGAACACTAATAACATGATAATAATAACATAAAAAATGTATTCGTAAAGTAGAAAATACAAAAACCAGAATGTTTTCGTAATGTTTATACGATTCAGTTACGGATTTTAGCAATAGATGGCGCTGTTACGTCCTGGAAACATTAACCTATTAGGAAATTACGTCATCAAACGCTCTTCTTTCATGAATTGAACTGTAGACCTGCCAGTGACACGCTACCTTAACCTTAACAGAGTGTAGTTCACAGGACTGTGTGACCATTTACCGTCACATATTCCATGAACCAACCAGAGAGGTGTGCTACCGATGCTGTACCGTTATTTTCATAATAAAGAATTTTGATGTACTCTCTTTGTTGCCTTCTTACATGCCTACGCTGTTGACTAATAATGTACTTAAGTGTACTTAAACTTTTCTTATAATTAATCACTGTAATAGTTTATTGCATTGAGTATCATTCATTATTACGATAATCCAATAGAAGAAAAATTTACATCTTTCGGATATTTTTAAAACAGAGTTTGTAGTGAGATAACAAAGGGGCCGTCCATTAATTATGTGAAGTGTTTTTTAAAAAATTTGGATCCTCCCCTCCCTCTTGTGAGATTTGGTGAGATGTGGTGGGACCTCCCCCCCTCCCTCACGTGAGATTTCAAAAAGTCAAAAAATCAAAAAAGTTCAAAAAGTCAATGTTACAAAATGTTGTAATCCATTACAATACGTATATTCTCTGAATGAAAAAGTTGACGTGAGATTTTCGTTGACCCCCTCCACCTTTTGACCTCACGTAATTAATGGACGACCCCAAACTTGTAGTGAGTTTGTAGTTTATGAACATAGTCGTATAAACTAAAAACTCATTTATCCGAATTTGATGTGACCGCGACCGTTTCGGATAAACGAAATTTCAGATAATCCGAAATATATTGTATTAAACATACACTGTACATAATAACAATTCTCCTGGCTGATGATCGCCAACTAGCAGGAAATAGCTGTTCCAAGATTCACTTATAAATAATTTGGTCTCGCCCATTGTTATTTATTAATAATTCAAATGCGCAGTTTAAATTTTTATGCTTTAAAAAAATTTATTGAGGCCTGCGCACTGCTGACACATGAATTTTCCCACTAATTTTTGATTGGTGAGTTTTTCATTGTGTATTTTTTCCTTTGAGGCACCACTGCGCTTCCAATGTATTATACACTGTATATATTATTAATTAATTACTGTATATTAATGTTATTAAATGGAGTTCCAGTTATGTATAGTTATTAGTTACATAATCACTTGTGTATGCTATTAAACAGTGATTATAGCGACGAAAAAATGTTTTGGGTACTTCTAAAATATTCTAAAAATCGTTTGTGATAAACGATTTTTTAGTGTTTACCATATAGCAATGTATCTGAAAATATTTATTAAAAGAATTGGGATTAGAAGCAGAATAATTTAAAAGAAAGCTTTTCACATGGAACTCTGCGCAAAACGAGTAAAGAAATGTAAATTTGATAAGAAGTTTTAATAATATTAATGTATTACGATATTTAATTTGTTAAGGACTCTTGTTTTACGAATCTATTATGTTTTTCTTGTTAATGTTACAGGTAATGTTAAGAAACGAAGCCTTTTCCGAATTTCTCGTCGTACGAATTCTTCAGCCAGAGATACCATTGACCTCAAAGCGTTCATTTTCTTTGGATGAAGTCACAAAGAGGCTTAAAGATGAAGTTACTTGGTAAAGCAATAATTTTAGGAGTTCAGAAATTTTCGGAAAAGACGATTAGTGATTGGCGAAGTAAGAGTAAATCGCAGTTCTAGAGAACCGAAATAACATCTGGACAATTTGAATAAAGGTACAGTATACATTATTACTTATTGAGTTTATCTCTTAACGTTGTAAACCAAAATATCTCCTACAAACCTTCGCTATGGAAACTTTTACGAGCGCTGCGCATATGTTTGCTTAGATAATATGAATGCCGGCGATCGCTACCAGATGGCCTCATGGTCTAAAGCGTCACGATATGCAAAAATCAAGAACTGGGGATTTTCCATCGGCATATGATTATTGAACATTTAAAAAGTCTGAATTTGTTATCTTGTATGGCACTTGAAAAAGACTAGAGTACAGTTGAAACCCGGTTGTGATTATTGTAATTTTCAGTTAGTATTAAATCAGTTTATTCCAAGCAGGTGTGCAGGCTTCATTTTTACCTAAGCATTACCTAACATTAGATACTTTAAAAGAAAGAAAGAATAAATATATTCTTTAATAATAAATAACTTTTATAAAATTAGAAATCAAATT
>JAFIDM010000002.1:50345738-50366604 GCA_023159025.1 Thereuonema tuberculata
ATATATACACACACACATAATTTTTCCTCTATAGTAAATTTCAGAGTGAGGTAGTAACAGAAGAATGGAATAATATTAGAGATGCAATTCAGAAAGCTTTAGAAGAGGAGGTTGGAGTGGCAGAAAAGGCTAAGAACAGGAAGAAATGGATTACTCAGAGCATGTTAGAGAAAATGGATGAAAGGAGAAGATGGAAGAATGTAAACACTGAAGAAGGACAAACGAAATATAAGAAACTCAACAATGAACTAAGAAGATTAACTGATCAGGCAAGAAAGGAATGGATGGAGAAACATTGTGAGGAGGTGGAAATTTTAGAAAAACACAATAGTTAAAGAATTAACAAAGAATGAGACAAAGAAAATAAGTAAGCAAGGTATGTTAAATAAATATGGGAAAATAACAACAAGTGTTGAAGAACACAAAAATATATGGAAGGAGTATGTGGAAGTGTTGTATGATAGTAAAGCTGGACATTCTGAAATAGATCTGGAAGATGAAAGGGAATGCGAAGAAATAGATAGAGGACCAAAGATATTGAGGGAGGAGGTGGAAAAAGCAATAAAAGACCTCAAGGAAAGGAAAGCGATGGGATGCAACAGAATACCATCTGAGGCACTAAAGAACTTGGGAAAAGATACAATAAGTAGATTGACAAATTTGATCAATATGATATATGATACAGGTATTTGGCCTGAAGAACTGCTTAAAACTATTTAGTTCCGTTACCAAAGAAATGTAATGCCAAAGATTGTAAAGATTACAGGACAGTTAGTTTTATATGCCATACTACAAAAGCAATAACAAGGATTATATTGAAAAGAATTGAAAGGAAGATTGAGGAAAATTTGGGAGAAGATCAATTCGGTTTTAGAAAAGGAAAAGGAACTAGAGATGCCATGGGATGTTTGAGAATGATGGGAGAAAGAATGTTAGAAGTGAATAAAGACTTATTTGTTTGTTTTATTGATTGGGAAAAGGCATTCGATAAGGTTAATTGGTATATACTACTGAGAATTTTAAAAGAAATTGGCATTGATTGGAAGGATAGAAGACTAATAAAGGAGATGTATTGTAGGCAGGCAGTGACTGTAAAAGTAGGAGATGATGAAACTGAAGAGATGGGTATTGGAAGAGGAGTTAGACAAGGGTGTTGTCTTTCACCAGTGCTTTTTAATGTATATGCAGAACAACTCACTGCGAAAGCTTTAGAGGAAGCAAGAGGTGTTGTGATAGGAGGAGAGAGATTGAAAACCATTAAATATGCAGATGATCAAGCAGTGTTGGCAGAATCAGAAGAAGAATTACAGAAAATGATGGACAGTATAGCAACAGTTGGGAAAGACTTTGGAATGAACTTAAATGTGGGAAAAACCAAGGTGATGAGAATAAGCAGGCAATAAGGTAGTGTGAATATCTCCTTAGAGGGAAAGATTATACAGCAAGTAAAGGCTTTTAAATATTTGGGAAGTCTGGTGAGATGGGATGGAAGTTGTACCGAAGAAATAAGAAGTAGAATAGCAATGGGTAAAGGAGCATTTGAAAAGGTAAAAGCACTGTTGACAGCACAAGGCATTTCAATAGAATTAAGGAAAAGGTTTGCTAAATGTTTTGTATGGAGTGTGATGTTATATGGTAGCGAATCATGGACTATTAAAAAAAAGGAAGAAAGATTTCTAGAAAGTTTTGAAATGTGGCTCTGGAGAAGAATGTTAAAAGTGAAATGGTCGGATAGAGTAAGGAATGAGGACGTTTTAACAAGAATAGGTGAAAAAAGGAAATTGTTAGAAACCATATGCAAGAGAAAAACATGTGCTACGAAGAAATTGCCTACAACAAAGAATAATAGAAGGAAAAGTAGATGGAAAGAGAGGAAGAGGAAGAAGAAGGATTGGAATGCTGGATGATGTTAAAAGGGGAAGAAAGTATGAACAATTAAAGAAAGATGCACAGGATAGAAGAAAATGGAGAACGTCCAATTGAAACCTGTCGTAAAGACAGTTTACACCAGAGAGAGAGAGAGAGAGAGAGACAGAGTAAATTTCACTACTATTTGGTTCATTTAAAGCATTAGCTATGTGATCACTATCCCATGGTTTTATATTTTGGTGATGAATTCAAGAACTTTGCTATCTACACTTGAAAAATATCTGCTGTACTAACAAGGAGAAGGCATGGCCTGTGCACTGACTGCTCAACTGAAAGTGGACACCTGTGGTATGGAACAGATGCTTTATTTACAGCATGTCTAATAGCAAGCAACCGGTATTTTTGCCTACTCCTCCTTCAAAGACTGCACAAGTTGGATGTGTGTTTGAGGTCGCATCGGATGCGCATGAATCTGACGCTCCAATTCATCCCACAGATGTTCAATAGGTTTGAGGTCTGGACTCTGAGCAGGCCACTGAAGTTCCTGAACATTATTCTCTGGAAACCTGGTGCTGACAATACGGGCCTTATGGCATGGCGCATTATCGTACTGGAACACAAATGGCCCTTCTCCAAACTGCGACCACAACGTAGGAAGCATGGAATTGTCTAGAACGTCCAGATACTGTTTGGATGCCATGTTCCCCTCGATCACAACCAACAGACCACGTCCAAACCAGGAGAAACACAACCACACCATTACACCACCACCTCCAAACTTCATTGTTGGGATGACATACTCGGGTAGCAGCCGCTCCCCTGGCAAATGCCACACCCAGGTGCGCCCATCAGATCGGTAGTGTGTGAAGCATGATTCATTGCTCCACATAATGCTCTTTCAGCGGTCCATCAACCAAGACCATCGGTCTTTACACCAGGCCACACAATGCTGGGCGTTTACAGGGGCGATTTTAGACCTGTGGGCAGCAGCCCGACGCTAAGGCTTGGAGCTCCCAATGAATTGTCATGGTACTGACAGTTGTTCCCATTGCCTGCTGGAAATCCTGCCATCGTTGTTCCACTGGAACAGCCCTGTTCTGCCATACCAACAGCTTCAGGACCCTCCAGTCTCTATTCGTCAGCATGTGGGCTTGGCCACCTCCATGACGTCTTGTTTCCACTCCTTCATATTACACTTCATGATAATAGCACACACGGTCGACTTTGGCAGGTTCAGTGTAGCTCCTATGGCTCGCACACTCTTGCCACCAATGTGGCAGCCTATGACTACTCCACATTGAAAATCGCTCAGTTGCTTTGATGGTGGCATTTTACCTCAGCACGTGGTTAGACACCAAATGACTCCAACCACACATGATGGTGTTGTTTTATAACGAATATATTCAAATTATTGCCCTAATTTCCATGGGTTGTTCCACTACGGCAGGAGTCCACTTTCAATTGAGCAGTCAGTGTATATCGTGAAAATCAATGCCCTTTTTGTGAGATGGAAATACACATAAAAGTACTTCAATAACACTTGCTTTGAACAGGAAATTGAACAGGAAGTTAATAAGCTAATAGTCAAATATCTCAAAAAACGCTTCCAACTTCATTCATATTTAATGATTTATAGTGGAACTGGGAAAATTTTGTTCTATGTAAGACAATGAAAAACAATTACAGAAACTTAATACACATCTGCACTCTCCAAAGGCTCACAACAGATTGACTAGCTGGCTACAACCCTATTGTTCTGGTTTGTCACAACTTGCAAAAACCTGTTGTGGTCACAACATGCTAATTCTCACTGCAGTGCATTGTGGCAAGTAAGAAAAAAATCAAACTTGCCTTACAAATTTTAATGAATAACATTTATTTTAAGTTTTTTTTTTTTATCATTGTAAAAATATTAGATTATAATATAAAGAAATGAGACCACTTTAAGCCTTTCATCGTACATGTTTGCCCATTGCCATTTTTAAAGGTATTTGACAGATACCATCGTGAACCACAAAATGAAACTTACAGGTTTAATAAAATATTAGGAAGAGTATCCATGGACAAAATTTTAAATTTTTTGCTGGTCCCCTTTTTGATATATTTGACCTTGAAATACTTTTTAAAAATTGTCAAGAAGTACTTCCAATCCAGGCTTTCTTTTACTATTTCTGGAAACACTTTTAGTCATAGTTCTTGTATAAAAATTACCATCCTGTGGCTTCAAGCGCTTTTCATTTTTACAGACCTTTATAAACAGCAAAATTCCTAATTCCGATAGCAAACTTTAAGGCCTTAAAGTCCGACTTATCAAAAACATATTTTCCATTTAGAAACAGTTTCTGAAAGGTCAGGATCTCTGCTTTAAGACAGTGCAAACCAGAACTTTCTATCTTACATAGAAACCACACAGCAGCCTTTCTTCTATACCATTGCAAACCCTTATTTTTGCTTGTCGCACTGATGAAAAATGAGCCTAAATCAAAGTTTGTGGCAGATAAAAATAAAACAAAAATACTTTTGAGCAAGGTACTAGTAAGCGCACCTGTGGTGAAGATAAAAAAAATTAACAAGATGGTCAAGCAAACATTTAATTAAAATTGGCTGAATTCATATGGAATGACCCTATTAATATTGATCAATAATTTACCTTTCATCTTTTAAAATGTGTTTAGAAAGTATGAGACCCATAAGTTTGGGAAGAACTCTATCAAATTTCATTGAGACTGCATCAAACATATCTGAACCTTGTAAATCTAGCACTGCAGGTTTACCATATCTGCAAGAAAAAAACAGAAAAAAAAAAGCTTCATTATCCTTTTTTTTTCCACAAAAATAAATAAATAAAATTAATAGGTAGCAGGAAATAAAGCAAGCATTTTTTAATTTTTTGGAAAGGAGGGAAAAAAATAAACAATTGGAAAGAGTTTACCAAATTGGCCAAAGCAAATAACCTAAATAAATAATTACACGAGTGCCACTTATATGAATTTTTTGTTTATGCAGCTACTGTCAAATTACACTGACAGTTCAATGGGCTAACCTCTGTCAATTAGGCAAAGAGGAATGATGTAACTAATAAACAAATAACTCTGTGTACTTACAAAATTATCTCTAAAGATAACAAAACCCTTCAGAACTCTTAGGTATTGCCGTAAGAGTATTTTTTCAATAACTAAATGATTCCATAAAGTTATTTTATTACTTTTTCATTAATCTACAGTCCATTTCATGTAAAGAATGAATTGATGTCAGACAATCAGGTAACAGATTATTCAGTAGTGAAGAATATAGTTCCAGCATTCTCCTTATTTCATCCTGAATGTAGAAGATTACTGTTCCTTTGAAAACATGAAATATTTTAAAGAGACTGAAAATGTAACTGTTCAAATTAGCAGATTTGTTTATTTGCAATCACATAGCAAAAGAACATTCGATTGGTTAATGTTGTTGAGGGGCTCATTTCAACACGGCAGCTTCGATTACGTGGCACTCATCTCCCTATAAATATTTCAAAAGTAATTGTAAAGGTCAATCGATACATAGCAGTGCGAAACAAATAATTTTAAATAATTATTCCAAGTTAAGAGAATTGGAGCAGCACATGACTGTTAATGAAAAATAAGACTTTTGACAGGAATATCGGTGGTCATTTATCCCGTTAATAATTTCAAAAAGAGGCAATTTTACTCACACCAGGCAAGAAGAGGATTCGGAAAGCAAATACAACACATTCTAATAAAATTTATAATTCATTTCTATGCACTGCAATCAGAGATAAGATGCATAAAATGTTTTTTCAAAATGAAATATCAACCATAGGAAATGTACTGAAAGAAATTACTGACGATACGGAGTTTAAAGTATTTCCTGCAGTACCCAATAATATAGAAGGTTAAAATTGTTTTATTTTAGTTAACAGTATTGGCTAAAACTCACGATTGTGTGACAGTGAAGATATAACCACTTGGCGTCACAAATATTTGTTAGTGTTTATTTGAAGAGACATTTTGAAAGTGGCAGCAGAAATTTGGAGGAGTGCACACATCGTCAAATTGAAAGATGAATTTTAGAATCTGGACTGCTTGATAAGACAGTGAAGAACAGCCAATAATAATTAATCTAAACTTGAGTCTTTTGATAGTATCATCAATTGGATGTGAACTTTCCACAGCGATCACTAATTAATAAAGCTAACACAAATCAAAAACGAAAACGAAGCTTACCAAATGCAATGAAAATAAATAAATAAATAAAATAACAAAAAAAAAAATAAATAGAAAGATAAAAAAAAAACAATTGATAATATAAGGAATCGATCCAACTTCTTGTGTCTTACAAGCTCAGTGCTTTATCTACTAGACCATCTCGAAATATGTATCTCCGCGTTATGTCACTTCATTCTTTACATGAAATGGACTATACCTACTTATGAGATAATATTAAGAATTTAAAATGAAGGGAATTTTATGAAAGAATGTAGTTAAGCAAAGTTACATTGAAAAGGCATGCAGGTAACATGCCTTTTCATGCCTTTTCATTAACAGAGCTTTCTAAATTGCTTAATATGATATCCAACTCATTTTCTTTAAAAAATAATTTCTAGATACATCATTGTTAAATCATTTTTTCCCCCAGATGTTGGCTATTTTCAGGGTTCCTGAAGCTTTTTACTGAATTTGTACTTCCTGCCACAGTAGCTGTTTTCAAAAATTGTAGAACGTTTTCTCTAAAGCTAGGCTGCCATTCATGCGTCTCGGCAGCAATGGTATTGAGGTCGGACGCATTGCCCCAGGCCAAGCAACAGAGCAGTACGTCCCTAGACGGAATGGGTGTTGTCTATTTCAGATGTATCCTTCCTCCCACAACTCCACACAAAAAGATTTATAGCAATTGTGAATACAGCTTTTTTTCATTAAAACATTAAAAATATCCATTTCTAAATCAAAGATCACTTTGCTACACCCGATTCAAAACAGATATCAAAATATATGTATTAATACGATTCAAAACAGATATCAAAATATATGTATTAATACGATTCAAAAAAAAATTACAAAAAAAAAATTAAAAATAAAAATATATTCAACTCTCAGCTCGCTTGAAAAAATCTACTGAATCCCCTTTCTTTCCATTTCTGTATTTTTTTTTTTAATACTTAAATTACCGGTCATTAAGAGATATAATCCTTTAATAACTTAATGGCTGTAATCCATTACCGGGCACAATAAAAATGGAAAGGAAAGAAAAGCAGATTTTCTTGGAAATTCAAAAAAAACATGAAATCTGGAAAATTCCAATTTTGGGATACAATTCGAAAAAGATTTATAGCCATTATGCATACAGCTTTTATTCTTTAAAAATATCCATTTCTGAGTCAAATGTTACTTTGCTAGTTAAATTGTCTTTTTAAAACACAATTTTTGGTTCTATAAAAAAAAAAAAAAAAGTTAATTGATGTTAATAATTTGTAAATGGATTTATCTTTATTAAATTGAAATCCCTTATTTTTAAAAATTACTGTAACAAATGAAAACATTTCTGCAATTCATTTTTGTATCTATTTGTTTCCACAGAGTAGTTCTGAATGGCATTTTATTTTGATATTTTTGCTACAGAAAGCTAATGAAACTAGTTCAGATGCAGTGATGACTGGTCTTCCTTGCGTCCAATGCTTCTCCGTCCCTAGAAGCAGAGGGATGCAGTCCGACTTTCATCACTAACAGCAGTCGAGATATGTCTGTCCCCATTGAAAAACAAGGCCCACACGGGTTTTAGGGAGTGGAGGGTGCTTTCCTGGAAGCACTGATATGTGCTGGAAGACGCATCTACCACACTCAACCTTAAGGGTGCTATAAAATTGGATGTTGTTACAGACAAAAGAAAACTTATAAAACAATTTGGTTTGATGTAAATTTTAGTTGTCCATTGTATTAAAATACAATATTTGCAAAATTATGACTTTTGTAGAGATATTAATGAGATAGCAGAGCTAAGAATTTTTTTTTTTTTTTTTTTTATTTCAATGATAATGAAAAATTATTTACAGCATGGATCTTTTCATTCGTTTACTTAAATGAAAAGGATGAAAGTTCCAATGTTCAATCTTTGAATTATAGTTCAAAATAATTTAATTCTTCTTTCTTTAATTGAAAGCACTTTTACAGATATCAATGTTCACAGTTTACTATAATAATTTCGATCTTCATTTGCGCACTAACTACATATTGCACAATCGACAATTATTAAATACTTTTCACTTGTATAATTATTCATATAAATATTCGCTTCCACTGCAATTGGGTTCACCTTTGCAATAATAATCTTTACTAATTGATTCACGCTGCGAATCATGAAAAAATATAATTCAATAATTTCTTTGCTTAATAAATTTTCTTCTACTCGAAGAATTATTCACAGTTCGATTTCACCTTTTAACGAAACTAAACTAAACACAGTCGCACAGTTTATCATTCAATTTCTTTACTGAATAAATACTTTATGGCACTAATCTAATCATACTTCCTCTTCCCTTGAAAGAATAAATTCGTTCCATTTATAATTTTCCTCTTCTTTTAGTATCAGTTATTTCTTTATGGAATTACTTTATCTTCTGTTCCGTTTTCCAAAATTGACTAATAAGTAATAGACAAAATAACTTACAGTTTGCTGATCAATTCTAATGCTGGCTTCATTTCGTGTTGCAAACGCGGGCTCCTTCTGTGTTGACCTTCGCATACCCCGTTGCTATATGGTTCGGTCCGTTCCTTCCACTTTGTGAACGCTTGATAAATTCAATATTTTGTTTTCTTATCGTTATCACGGACTAATTAACCTTTTACAACAATTTCTGTTACTTTTTATCAATGTGGTTGGCATTTACTTTTACATCAAGTTGACGCTCAATACTTTTAAGGCTTGGATACTTTAACCATCTCAAAATAGGGTTTCTGATTCCTGTCGAATCTCCCGGCATTACTTTTCACTGCCGATGCGTCAAGCCACCACCCAATCTGCTGTCGTCAACATACGTCAGCTATAGTCTCGTGCTGGATCTCAATATCCGCACAATATGGAATGCTCGCTTGGTTCAGGATACATCGTGTCTGCGTTCGAGGAGGAGAGCGAGGGAGACAGAGAGAGAAATCGAGGCTCACGTTCGCCTTTTAAATACTATACATGACGTCATCAATGAAATTTATTACTTCTTTTAATTTTCCCTTTTCACTGTATGAAAAATTATGGTTAAAGCATTAATAAAATAAACTTTTAATTTTAAATATAAAATTATCCACACAACTTTCCATTTCAATAATGATTATTTAGGTATGTTATTCTTTACTGATGAATAGATATTAATTCCTTAAAGGACAACTGTTAGATTAGATTAGATTAATTGAAAGTGGGTGGCAAGACTGCCGAGCACGTCGACCTGAAAGATCTTTTGTAAGGACAACTGTTAGTTAAAGGAAAACTATTTAAAAGTGAAAAATGTCAATATTCAAATAAAATTGCTTACAATCACAGTTGTTTAATTATTGAGAGATTAGAGAGTTCACCAAACCTTTCATCCTTTGCTTCCACCCTTCAAATTAATCAAAAATACCTCATCTTACTTAATCTTAAAACATATTAGACCATGAACTAGTGAAGAATCTAACAAAAATGGCTGTTGTTTATTAAAAGGAAAGTGAATTTGCCTGTTTTTCACGAAAGGGCAACATAAAACATGAAGAAATTTAACAGTACTAATGAGTGCTATGTCTAAGCATAGATCAGATTGTAGGAAATAAAGACAGGTTAAGTAAAAAAATTTCAGATAGGAGACAACTGGCGAGTCTATTTCATGGGGAAGAGGTTTTAAGTCTCTAAAATTCAGATAGGCTGGGGAAGGAGGTATTTTTAGGGTACAACTGCTGTTAAAACTTATCTTTCTGTATCTAAAGCTTTTTCTTTCTTTCTTTCTTTCAGATTTGTGCTTTCTTTTTCTCTAAAAATATAAAATGCTTAACTTTGAAACTGTTGAAAGTTCATCATTTCATGCTTTCTAATCAAGTGTTTCGTCCTTTTTCTAATTGTATTTTCTTTCTAATTGTATTATTTTGCAACACTAGTTAAATATATCTATTTTTCTCATAGTACAGACAACTTAAAAGGGCTTTGTAGTATACTACAATTTTCCTTGTTGCAAAGGACAATGTAACGAGCAAAAAAAAAAAAAAACATGTTTAAGAATCTCAGCTCCTTAGTTTTTCTCTTCTTATATGTTAATCAGTTACTGTATCATTGTTCTGAGACTGCAAGTTTGCAGTCTAAGTTTACATTGTCTACCCATTGTTTACACTTACTCAACTGGAAATTGAGTTAATCAATGTTACCTAATAGCTCCAAGAATTGCTATTCTTATTTTCTCTGGTTCCATGTCGTTTGGAATATAGGCATCCAGGAAGTTACTATCATAATAACGTAAAAAGATTCCACTTTGGTTGCTTCCATCAATCAGTAGAGGCCACCTGTAGGAAACAAAAGGATTAGGTTTTAGTCCCAAACTATTCATACATACACACACACACACACACATTTACATTTTTTTTTAAATTATACATTTATTATTATTGTTATTATTATTATTGTTTTGTTTTTTTTTTAGTTTCAAACCTTGAGTTTCCCCAGCAAAGATAATATGGCAGTAAAGGACCAAAACACTTATTG
Source organism: Thereuonema tuberculata (assembly GCA_023159025.1). Classification (NCBI taxonomy): domain Eukaryota; kingdom Metazoa; phylum Arthropoda; class Chilopoda; order Scutigeromorpha; family Scutigeridae; genus Thereuonema; species Thereuonema tuberculata. The sequence goes on from JAFIDM010000002.1 coordinate 50,356,320, forward strand.
CCAAGTCTAAAGAAGTGTGGAAGAATGGTTAGGGATGTGTGGTTGTATCCATAAATTTCCTAACTATGCGTGTTGTGTTGAGTACCACAGCATTCTGGAATTGTGCGTAAATGTTTTTATGAAGTCCTAGTGTGCTGAGGCTATAGTGCAGTGTGTGAGGCACCAGACCAGTGGCAGACAGGACGATGGGTACAACACGTACTCGGTCCTGCCTCCACTGCTTCTGAGCTGGTGTGCTAGATTGGTGATTTACTGATCGTGTCTTTATAATAGCTAATGGGTATACAGATAAGTATCATTTTTCAATAAATATCTGGAATAAATCCAAAAGGTGTAATATGTAACTCCCAAACTGAAAGGAAAACCATCTACTCTACTGCCTTTAAGAGTACCGGTATATTAATTGTTGACTAAGCCAAAAAAAACAAAAAAAAACAAAACAAAACAAAACAAGACCATATCAAACAACTTAAAAATGCAACTAGATACAGTATGGAACTAGTGATATACTGCAGTATTTGATTAGCTTAAATTTTTGAACAAAATTAAAATTGACTATGCTAATTTACAAATATGCAATATGCAACTGCAAATGGTCACACTACAAAAATAAAACAAAACATATCAATGTTTACCTGGTAAGAAAATATTTTCATTGATGTAATCAAAACATCAAAATTACAAAAAGGTCCTGACTTACCAAATATATATATTTTAATCGGAAGAATCATCTTAACCAAAGCATTGTACAATGCAATGTTACTATGCTCAATAAAACTTTAAATTCCCTTTAAAAATTCCATTCTCAATATTTTAGGAAAGAATCTACGACAGTGATGACATTAAATATTTTGAAGAAATTTAACTTGAGGCTTACTTTCCACTTGCAGCAATAATTCCTTTGGAGTCTTTCAGTACGACATCATCAAGATCTCGAAAATTTACTTTTTCCCCAGGGAACAATGTTATTTCTGAAAGTTAGAAATTATTTGTTTAAGTTTAAACATCAAAATCTACAGAAAAGCATTCAAATTATAATTAATACAAGTTAAGATCAATTTCTTTCATTTTTATTTTCTATGAATTTACCATAATTAACATTTCTATACTAACATAGAAACCAGTAGCTTTTCATTTTTCTAAATCTGCGTTGTAAGCATTTAACAGTTTTGATATTGTAATTATTATAAATCTGCTCATATGAGACCTCCTTATGTATCAAAGTGAGAAAACAAAAGAAAAAAAAAGTTTTAAAATACCATTTTGAATGGATTTATCGGGTTTATTTTGTAATAGATAACAGAAACGTTAAAGATAGGTTAAAGTATCGCATGGCTGCATCTTTATGATTTTGATATACAAGACTTACATTGGGAAGAAGCCAAATTAGTATTAAGAAAACTGTGCTGAAAATAGTATGTGCCAAGTTATAAATTTATCCGATACATTTTCAGGCCAACTCCCTTTGAATAATAAATTTATTTATAAAATATTTTCATTGACAAGGATTTCCTTTTAAAGAGCACATAGTTTGGTCCTGAAAAATAAAAATAACTGATATTCGTAGGTGGTGAAGCCATGGAGAAAGAAGAAAAAAAAGGGATCAAGCATCGACATGAAAGGAGAGTAAACAGAAGAATGCAGGGATGGAGTTAATTGAAAAAATAAATAAGAAGCTAAGCAAAGAGGAGGGTTAGATAAGAAGGTAAAAAGAAAGAAAAAAAAAATATTTTTGAATAAAATAAAAATAAAAGAAAAATAGTAGTAATCAACATGAATATATATATATAAAGGATAAAAATTGGATTAAAACTTAGTGGAGACTGAAACAAAAAGAAAAAGATTTAAAGTACGACATGAAAGGAAAGGTAAGAAGAGGAATGTAGGGATGGAGTCAATTGAAAAAATAAATAAGAAACTAAGTTAGATGGGAAAATAAAAAAAAAAAAAAATTTGGATGAAATAAAATTGAATAATAACAGTAGTAATTAACGTGGATAAAGTAAAGAATAAAAAGCTTTTAAAATTTTAATTGCAAAATTTTGTAACTAGTTTATCCAGAAACTGATTACAAATTTATTAATCCAAATATTTACTTTGCTCAGAATTATTATTTTCTACTACAACTCTAGCATAGTCAAAATATAAAATAATAAATGAAATGAAATGATAAAGTAAGCTTTGTTGGGATGCTAACCCTTGAATGACATACACAGAATATTTATAGTTAATAGATGTTAGAGTTTATCTTATTGATTTTGTCTCTAAGACTGAAATGCTTACAAATGAAGATCATGATAGCGTCACCGGAGTAGTTGCTGGTTCAGATCATGTGCATTCAAAAGATCTTCCATATCTAAGTCAACCAGCAAAATTTTAGCGGCAGACAGCCAGGGATATAGGAGCTGTGAGGGGTCAAAATTAACAAGGTGGCCTATGGGAAATCACTTGTAAGTCACTGCAAGATGCTTTTAAGCTGATATTGATTGGAAAATAGGCAGGAAATTGTTATTGATCAACTTCAAATCAGATACAATCGATGTGGAGTTCAGAGAACAGGGCGTGCGAAAGGCAGATAATCTGTTCACTGATAAGGTAAAGGGTACGACTGCTTCACTGGAGTTGCAGGGCAAGTGGCACCTTTCCTTAAGCTTGTCCCAGGGGGAGTTCACTGGCAGAGTTTGCTGGGCAGACAGACAGCAGGAGAGGAGGAGGAGACGGTCAAGTCCGGAAACAGGTCAGCCTGCAGGACATATGCAGAGCACCTCTTTCTGCTGCCTCTCACTTCTCTTTTTTCCCTTTGCCTCTCTCCTTCTCTCTCACTCACCTTCTTACACTCTCCTCACACCAAAAGGTACTTTTTCTTGTTATATGTTTTTGTGTTGTGTTTAATGTTTTTCCTTAAATGTGCTCACTGTGAATAGAGTAACTGCCTTTTGCACGCTCTGTTCTCTGAACTTCACATCAATTGTATCTGATTTGAAGCTGATCAATAACAATTTTCTGCTTATTTTCCAATCAATATCTGCTTATTGTGTCTGTCTCATCCTTATCTAAGGTTGCAGGCTACTTATAAGCAAGCCTCTTGCAGTGACTTACAAGTGATTTCCCCTAGGCCTCTTGCAGTGACTTACAAGTGATTTCCCCTAGGCCACCTTGTTAATTTGGACCCCTCATAGCTCCTATACCCCTGGCTGTCTGCCTCTAAAATTTTGCTGGTTGACTTAGATATGGAAGATCTTTCGAATGCACATGGTCTGAACTGGCAACTCTGGTGACGCTATCGTGACCTTTACTTGTTAGTAATCAATACCAGCCAAAAGCCCATCCAAGGAAAGAAAAATTTCAGTTTTGATGCTAATTCAATGTTCTTCACTGAATTATAAGCAGAATCATCAAATTTTATCAATCACTTTCCTTTGTTATGAAGAAAACTATACAGACACTGTATCTAGTCTATTCAAACAATGGATTATTTCTGTACCTAGGAAACAATAAAACTTAAAACTTTAAGTTTCTTTTACAGTAATCAACTAAATCTGTCAAATAGTTTTTTAAAAAGTTTAAAATGTTGAATTAAAACTGTAATTAAACCCTTTCTCTGAAAGCTTTGAAACTTCTTTAATGACTTGAATTAAAATAAATAACAAAAGGTTTTGCATTTGATAATTAGATGTATTCATTTGGCATCACAGGTCTCAGATTTCAATCAACTCAAAATTTAACAGACAGCAACTATATATTTCATTATTCGATACATTATTCAACACAAATTTAATGATTTCTCATGAAAAAAAAAAAAAATACAGTCGGCCATCACTAATCCAATATCATTGGGACTTGTTCAGTGTTGAATTAGTGATTTTGCCAGATCACAGGTAATTAAGTTAGAATACACCTTTAACCAAACACTTACCACCTAACCCTATCTTTAAAATATCCAAACTTTTTTGGTACTTTGTTGTTTTCCTTATAAACATCTGTTTGTTTTATATTTTTTTTTTTATTCACTGTTAGCAAAGACATTCCGCAATTATTTTTCTACTTTATGTCATACACTGTCGAAGAGCCTTTGGTATTATACAATTCATACAAGCTTCTCACAGACACATCAATGTTTTTTCAGAAGTTCAACCTTATCTGTTACGGACAATGTACAGAGTTTGTGCTTTACACAATGAGGAGCACATTTATTCATTGGAACCATGGCTGGGGCTAAATGTGAGCAGATTATAATAATAAATTCAGAGAAACAAATAGGAATAGCTTGCCTGTGCTTGCAAATGATGCCAACAGTGTTGCCACCAAACAGTAGCTGCAGGTCGGTGCAACCCAGGGAAATTTGAAATTACGCTAACGGAAATTGAGGACCTCTATGGAAAAAGAGCTTAAATGCACTTAAGCCTTTCTTTGTAAGAATTCATTTTTGACAAAGAAAATCGAATAAATGTTGTGTTATCACCAAAAGAATTGCTGATAATAACAAATAGTAATGGTAAATAGTAAGTCTTTTGGTGATAACCCAACATTTATTCGATTTTCTTTGTCGAAAATGCATTCTTACAAAGAAAAGCTTAAGTGCACTTAAGCCCTTTCTCCATAGAGGTCCTCAATTACGTCCGAATTAGCAATAGAACTAGATTAGTGATGATCTGCATATAGATTTAATCTTAATTACCCCCTTAACCAAAGCAACTCATAATATGGCCAGAATGAATAGCAATGAATGAATAACATAAGTATTTTGAAAACCATCGAGATGAATTTGTGATCTTTGATATCAAAATATATTATTTTTAATAATGGAATATTGAAATTTCATAGGAAAAAACATAAAAAAAAAATCCATTTTCTATTGAAGAACTTAACTTTGTTTCACAAATAATATGTTACTAATAAACTACCTTTGTAGAAGCCACAAACCACTCATATTGACATTTCCTTTGTAGCAGTTGAGACAGACACAAATCTGGGCAATTTTATATTTTACTATATTTTATCTCCGTTAAGTTATAGGTAATAACTATTATTAATAAATAAGACAGCCTCTATGTTAATTTTATATAATTTCCTCACCTTGATCTGTCTCTGGTACCTTTAACTGCAAGGATGAGAATTTTTCTTCTATGTTTTCCAGTCGTACTCTAGCCATCTCTTCATACATCTCTAATTCTGTAACTTCCTTTGAAAAATTGTTGAGCTTTTTGAGAAGAATTGTTTTTAGTGTCAAGACAGACTTCAGTTGTAAATTAAATACTACTCTTAATATACTTAATACAAAACCTTAACTACAAACTAAAGACTTTTCATACAATGCACTTACAAATAAAAATGTCTCTAAATTTTAGTTTTTTTCTTTCTCATAAAGTGCAACAGTGAATATACACTCATTTTTGTGAAAACTGCAACACTATGAAGGAACCATCAGATATTATACACATTACAAATAGTGATTCAAACAAATGATTAAAGTTTCAAAGTAATGCAACAACAGTATTAGCAAACAATAAGTATGATGTTAAGCCTTTACAAGCTGCAATAAGAGCTGCTGTATGCCAAGGCATCGAATCAAACAGACCTTGGATGTGTTCCTGGGGTATGGCCTGCCAGGCTGCTTCTATCCAAGTCCACAGTTCATCGGTGTTGGCTGCTGGATGACAATGACGAGCTAGTTGCCTAGTGACCATATCCTAGACATGTTCAATAGGTGACATATTGGGTGAACATGCAGGTCAGGGAAGAAGGGGTATCTGCCTTGCTTTGAAGACTGCCTGGACATTTCTGGCAACATGTGGTAGGGCGTTGTTTGTTGGAATATGGCTCGAGGAGTGAGCTAAAGGAAGGGAATGACTTCAGCCTCCACAACTTCCCTGATGTAGCGGTTGCTGTTGAGTGCCCACAATTCATAGCAGCCAAAATTACCCATGATACCCAATTGCTCCCCAAACAATCACACCTATCGTTCGTGCAGTATGATGCTGGACAATGCCATTCACCTTGATATCGTCTAATATGCATGTGGCCATTATTGTAATCCAAATCCGAAAACATGACATGGTGCCAATTTGCACGCCAATGGGTGTGTTCGTGAGCCCACTGTAGCCTGTGCAGTCAATGGCGCAATCCTCAACAAAGAATCCTCCACAAAGGAATGCATGCACACAGTCCTCTGCACAACAGATGCCATCTAACCATGGAGCCAGACAATGCCAGACCTGTTGCAGTGTTTCAACATTGTGCTAACACTCGAGAAGAAGCTGAACGGTCCATTACTGCCATGAGGATGAGGTGTCTATAATCCCGTGGTGCCTGTCACATTTTGTGGTCCACTTCTGGATTTTCGACTCATGCTGTTCTCATCAGTCCACTGCTTCCACACTCGCATTGCTGTTGTGGCATTATGTCCCGTATGAGTAGCAATTTCGCGGTATGAAAATCCTCCTTCATGCAAGTCAATCATTCGGCCCCCTTCAAACTCTTTAGCTTGCTTATAAGGTACCCTTTGATGTCGACAATGCATACTGACTCCAGTAGGCATGTATACAGCTCACTGATGATGAAAAACTACTTGTATGGATCCACAACAGTCCCCTACTTATACACTCCTTCACGAGAGTTCACAGGGTGCTGATGAGTCTAGGCAAGAGCAATCATTCCCAAATTTTAATTATTTGCTTACCATATCCTGCTTTACATTTTCTGTAAGTTTCACTTTATTTGCATGTTTCCTTCAAGGTGTTGCATTTTCACAAATTTTTTCCCATTAAGTGTAAATGTTAAGACAACCCAATACAAAGCACAATGATTCATCCAATTCCTTAGTACTGGATCCCTGTACATATTACCCTCAGGCTATGTTGGACAAACTGGCCATTCCCTCTCCACATGTATCAATGAACATAAAAAAAAATAATAAAAAAAACAAACTTTCATTACTAAAGAACATCCCACACATTCATATACTACAAGGAAATACGATGCACACCCAATTTTCACTGATGCCAAATCCATCACCCACCACAATAAATAATCCATTCTCTCCTCTCTGAATCATACCCAAATAATCAGGATCAAAGCCTATAATCCGATAATTAACAGACAAAGCACTTACAACTACCGTTAGTCTTTCTCTCACTTCTCTCAATATTATATTCTTAAGGACTAAAAATGATAATACGGTATAACCCCGTTATTGCGCTCATCAAGGGACCATGACCTAAAAGCATAATAAGTGGGGCAGCGCTATATCGAGGTTTTACTGTATATAGAAAACATCCAAGGACTGTATAAAAGGAGTGTAAAGAACGGGATAGCGATGTAAGCAGGAGCGCTATATCGAGGTTTTACTGTATTTACATTTTGACCTCTCAAAAATTACTCTCTTTTAACCATGTTACTAGAGACCAGTAATATAGTGTTATTACTTTGTTTGATACTTTAAATTTTACAATGCATTGAAGTTTAACTGCTAAAATAGTTCTTGATTAGCAGATGGGAAAAAATGCTTAATATTACATGAAATTCTATTTTAGTTTATTAAAAAATACAAAATGAACATGACTATTTGTATTTATTCATTTGTTAATTTACAATCACTAATAACAAATAGCATCTTTTTTTTTTATTAAGGTTATCTAATATTACAAGGTTCCTTGATATGAATAACCTAAAATCCAATATTAAAAATCATTATTTTTTTTTACCTGCTCTAATGCTAAAATATCTTGACTTCCACCAGCCTCGCCATGTTCACTGTCATGAATCTTTTTCATCAGCTTCGATTTCATTTTCAAAACCTTTAAATAATTATTAAATTCTAATAATTACACATTGCTAAAAATATTTAAAATGTAAAACAAACACATTAAAAAAAAATCAATTTTTTTACTGAAAATTTATTTTAATGATACATTTTCATGCAGTACCATTACACAATAACATTGAAAGGAACAGTAAGAAGGAAGCACACGGAAATAAGCAAGGCAGTATTTTGCCATAATTTGCAAATGAACAAAATGAGGAACCAATCTGCCCACGACACTTGGGGAGGAGATTATGGCTCTGCATTAATGTTAAATCTCTGCTACCAGTTTCTTTGTGAGAAGTAAATATGCTGAGAGTTCTGGAAGTAATCACCAAATGAGTAAATGTAACGGTGTATCACTGCAGGTCATACAGACCTTAAGGTGCGAGGGAGGTTTAGGCTTCAATGATTCTTGACCAACCATGACTAGTTCAGATCAGACAAACACCCGCATGCCTTTAACCCCCAAGTAAGAAACCCGGTATTCATCCGGAGGACAAAAAACACTTGAAAAACCTCTGACCTCCAGGCAATTGAACCTGTTTCCATCAATCTGCTATCCAGCACCTAAACCCACATACCAGCTGAAATTTTATTTAGTAGCAACCCTTTATCACCCTACAGTCAGTCAATCTACCATTAAAAGAGTGGTAAATGTTGCACAGAACTGACCCTTAATAACATAAAATCTGTTTTCAAGGCAGAAAGAGGCATCAATTACATTACTTTCACCATATCAATTTTCTATATGATGCTGTGCTTGGGTGAAATAAAAACTGAATGAGCTGTGTAGCCTTCAATGACAAATTTTGCTTTTGTTTGGACTCCACAGGATTTGCATGCGAAGAAGAGAAGGATTAATCCAAGAGAAACTATAAAGCAGTAGTGAACATACGCACATCAAATGTCACGGTCTGACATTACCATAGAGATGTGCCTCATACTGTTAGGTAATAAACATTTGTTTGAAAATTCAAATCATTTCTTCATCTTCTTATTTGGAAAATCAAGCAAACTGTGTGACATTAATTTTCTTCAATGTTTTTGAATGGATATCCCTGGACATATAGACGAATGCCTTCTGAAAGTAATTCATTTTCATTTTGCTTTTTTTTCAACAAGATTTTAAAAAACAGATAATTAAGTCATGCTGCATAAAATTCCTTTTCATTCTTAAATATCCATTAATGAGTAGGTTTTGTTAATAATTAGGTATTCTACATAGCTGCTTTGTTTAGTAGCTCTACAATGATATAACTTTTTCTTTGTTTTAACTTTCTATCATTCATTTTAATGTTTTGTTTTGTTTCTTTTATCAACTATTAATGCCATTAGTAATCATGGTAAAATATTATTGTAATATCGTCGGAATCGATGTGGAGCCTTGCAAAGCTTAAACAAACAATAAAAAAAACTCACCAAAAACGAAAGTGGTGAGAAAATTCATGTGCTAGTGTTTCGTGGCCACAATGATTTTTTTTTTTTAGTGCACAAAAAGGGCTGTTTACTGCCTTAGCACTGTTTACTGGTGACTGCTCCTAGTTGATGATCACCGTATTAGCGTGAAACAGCTGTTCTAGGATGTCACTTTGTAAACACGTGGTCTCGCCCATTGTTATTTACAGTCGAGGCCCGATTATCCGAATTAATGTGCACCAAGACTAACTCGGATAACCAAAAAACTCGGTTAAAGCGAAAATTGTAAATAAAATAAATCCTGTAGGTTTAAATGTATATTTTAACAAATAAAAAAGTTATACAGATACACATGCAATTCATATTGAAAGAGTTCTTTTATTTAAAAAAGTCCTTAATTGTTTTTTGTTACTTTGGCGTTTTTCTGCAGCAATGTTTCACCATTTTTTTACGGATAACAGGATTGCTGGTGTCGCTTCTTCTTGTTGTTCTATCTATTCAATAGCACTTTCGATAGCTTTTAGCCCATCTGTATGGGAGATGTTCATATGTTGATTTTCATCGCCACTGTCTTCATAATCATCGGTAGATTCATTTTCCTTATTGAAGACATTGATGATCATTTCATCTGTAATGTCTTGTTGTTCATCAGCTTTTATCCAGTCGCGTATATCCCCTTCATTGATTGGTGAAATCAAGTTCAGATTTTTTTTCGGTAGTTTTAAAATTGGAAAATATAGAACCACAAAAAAAAATCCTAGAAATATTTGATAGCTCGGTTAAAGCGGAAACTCGGATAATCGGGTTTTACTGTATTAATATTTACATGCACTTTTTTAGTCTTTTTCTGCTCCAAAAAAGTTCATTGCAGCTGCAAAATGCTGGTACGTGAATTTTATCTCCAATTTCTTTATTGGCGAGTTTTTTATTGTTTATTTAAGCTTTGCAGGCTCCACATGATTCCCACGATGTTTCCTATTGGCCTGTGTATTAAGACTTTGCTGTTTACTAGTGACTACTTCTAGCTGATGATTGCCATATTAGCAGTCTCACTAGAAAAATTTC
>JAFIDM010000002.1:50415690-50427972 GCA_023159025.1 Thereuonema tuberculata
AACCTTCAGCCCCTATTAGTCCGTTGTAATGAGGTTCTACTGTATTTCGATACATGTAGTGTAAAAAACACCAACCTATTCAAGTAATCACATACTTTAAGAAATCACAAATACAAACGTTAAAACGAGTTAAGAGTATTCATAATCTGAATTCGGGTTATCAGTAAAAGGATACTCACAGGTTGTCAAGTGAAAAACACACCGTAAAGTTAAAAGATAGAATTAAACATAGTTCCCACCACAGTCTAACGTCGAGAGGCATTCTTACAGAAACACTGTGAACTAGGAGAAAGAAACAAAGAAATAAAAATCAATCATTTGCTAATAAAGTCCTGAGTCGATGCAAATGGAACGGATTCGGGTACTTCCATCTCCGGCCATTTGAGATCTACAACGACCTGCTGATTGGGCAGTAATCACATTGATTGATAATTGAATGCCAACCGACACGAGAACCTCTGAAACTCCTGCTAATCCTAAGATAGGTCTATTTTTTTTTATTTTATTTTTTTGCGTTCCTATTAACTTCTCTAATTACTAAAATTGCTTCATTTTTAGAATACTTATATTTTATAATATTGCATTCATAAAATCTAGTAAATCTTAAGATAAAAACACAAACGACGTAAATATGGACTCAAATACATTATATTAAACTATAATCACTGTAAATATTTAACTTATCTGTTAATAGTCACAACTTAATTGAGACAATTTCTGGTTTAGATCAAAGCGAATTATTCCCTGAATTTTGTAGGCTAGGTAATTTAGTTTTAAGAAAATTAAAGTACTGTATATCTAGTTTTGGCTAGCACTTTATTTGGAATTAAAAAGGTTTTATGTTTTACTATTGAGATATTCAGCTCTTTTAGGTCCCATCATTACCTCTCATTGCTCTACTCTTGCAAACCGTTAATTTATCTTCTTTCGGTGCCTGAAGTAGAACTATTGTATGAAAATTCGCCAGTGACATCCCACGAAAAGAAACAACATAAAAGTAATTTTTTCTGTTGATTACGACATGAAATTACAGACCAAAAGTATTTCTTATATCTGAATAATGTAAGTATACATCAACAAAATATAAGAACCCAAATTAAAAGATAAATTAAATAATAATAATAATAATAATACTTTTCAAGGTTCCCCCCCCCCCAGTGATGCATAGTAAAAAAAAAAAATCTCCGTATACGAAGCAGGGAATTCGACTGTTATTTACAGAAAAGCAACGTATTTTGCTTTATCTTCAACCATTAATTAGTCTTTAACTCAGGTGTCAAACAGTGGATCGAATGAAACATGATCATAGCTAGCTATTAATCATCATCTTTCACTCAGTAAACTTTATATTCTCAATGTTGAATTACATCCTAATTATGAATTATATCAAAGAGAAATAAACTTTGGATAAGACCAAATTATTCACAAGTGACATCCTGGAACAGCTGTTTCACGCTCGTTGGCGATCATCAGCCAGGAGAAGTCACAGTTAATAACAAGGTCTCCGTACTGAGACTAGTATGAACAATACATCGGAAGCGCAGCGGTGCCTCAAAGGAAAAAAATACACAATGAAAAACTCACCACGAGAGCTTGTTGTTTTTTAACATTTCAAATGCGCAGTTTGAAGTCTTATGCTTTAAAAAAAATTCATTGAGGCCGCTTTCGCTGGCACAAGGATTTTCTCACTGGTTTTTTTTCATTGGTGAGTTTTTCATTGTGTATTTTTATCTTTGAGGCACCACTGCGCTTCCGATGTATTAGAAATAAACTTTGTTACAAGATAATATTGTGTAAATACAAAAATACGTATATAATAATATATATTTACTTTAATTACGTTTCTCTAGTATGCTTCCGCATTGGAATAGGCCTGGATTGGTATCTCATAAGAGGCTAGTGCTTGTTCATTGGACCAGTTCTGTTTTACGCATTAAACCTATTAGTCCAAAACAGTAGAGCAGGTTATCAGTGTTCGACTCTTCATTTGTCTTCTTGATAAAAATCTAGCATGAGAAGAATGGGGTGAGAATGACAGCCTCCAGGGTTGCAAAATTCTGCAAAATGGGCGACACCATTTTAACCCTTTTTTTTTTGGCTCGCCATTTGCTAAAAGTCCATCCTTGCTATGCTATTAAAACGCCATCCTTGTTACTACTTTGTTTCGTTAATTCCTTAATAAATCATTAATAACCGAATTATCATATGGTACCAAAAGAAATATTTTTCTCTTTGCTTCTTATCTTAGAAACATCATGGATTCGTATTTACATTATACTAGCCGGCTACCGTCGCTTCGCTCCGGAAGCCTTGCATATGTAACGTAAAAAAAAAACAAAACAACGCTTTATTTATTTATTTATTTATTTATTTATTTCGAGATCAGAGAATATATGACTTCCCAGCCCTTTGTGGCCTTCTCCACGCGCCTATCACTGAAATCCTTTTGCAGTTGGTAATAAAACTCGTGATCATTAGAAATTAATGTTATATTCTAGATTAAAGTTTAAACTGCAAACAATATCCAACGTATTAATTACCCGTATGGTATATTTATCACCGTAGACATCGCCTAACAAAATTAAACGCACTTGATTTAAAGCTGCGGTGGCACCATCTAACGACAACTCTGGAAAGTTTTTCATTTTGGGCAGTTTTGGGACGTCTATCATTCATCCCACGGGAACTACTTGATGGACCGGGAAGAAAAGTAGCCTATATCCTTCTCCGTGTCATAGACTACCTGCATGCAAAATTTAATTCCGATATGTTGCGCCGTTGAGGTATGATTAAAAGACATACAAACTTACAGATTTTCACTTTTATAATATAATATATTATATTATATTATATTATATTATATTATATTATATTATACATTGTATGTTTTGTTATTTTTCTTATATTTCAACAAATACTACGAAAAAATACATTAGGAATCCTAAGAATTAGCTGTGAATAATTTTCTGAAATTTCACATATTTACGAACTATAGGGAATCAAAGGATTGAAATCCTTTACACCAGTGCTTCTCCATCTTTTCGCTTCACTGCACACTTTTTTATTAGCAGAAATCCCGTGGCACACCAAACTTTTTTCAATGGATAGCAAAAAAAGGCAAACTTTTTTCAATGCCTTTTTTTGCTATCCTTTGAAAAACATCTAACTTGTAAGATTTAAATAACAATCTGTTTTTAAATAAAAAAAAAAGTAACCCTGAATTATTTATTCAGCCGATTTGAATGAGAAATAGTGCTTCATTAACTTTAATTGTTAGAAAGAAACTGAATATAATTCATATTTGCTGTTTAGATTATATTCTAGTATAAACATTTTACTAGCGTGAAGCTAAATATTGTTACGTTCTCATTTCCTCGCGGCAAACCAAAGGCCTCCTCACGGCATGCGATTGAAGCAGCACTGCCTGACACAATGAATGAATGGACTGCTTAAGTTTGAAGTTTAAACCATTCAACTAGCCGTTCAATACACAGAAGTTAATATTTATTCCTTGATACCTTAATTTTAATTTGAACCATTTCCCATCCGCTCGATTGAGATGAATGTGATGTTGCACTGAGTTAAGGCGTGACGACTGTCCATTGAGGAATCTATCAAACGCAGTCTTTCTAATGAATTACGCCATTGGCTGTGAAGCCTTTTGAGCCGTTGAACAACTTTAGGGGAGCGGATGTTTAGTACCGTTATTAGGCGTTATCTCATCGTAACAGACAGGAAGGAATCAAACTCCCATAAGACACAGGAATCCCATTAAGATAGGCCTTGCGGGGGATTTCGTCACCTCCAAGTGAAATTGACTTTCACTTAACGGATCCGCTTTATTAAGAAAAAAAAATATATAAAAAGGCAATTGGGATTAAATAATTATTATAGGTTTATTAGCAACAGTGATTATTATGTCACCGAGCTAATTTCAAGGTATTTCAAAATATGAATGTATTTTGTACTCAAATAAAAAGGAAAGAAAAGAAAACACTGAAAATAATTATAAGAGCCCATTGTGTTGATTTATTCCTGCTTATAGCCCAGGATAAACCATAGAAAATGGGGTAATATTCCTTCGTTTCTATCAGTATGAAACTCCATAATAAAAATTAGTTTTTATTATTATTGGTTCTTTTTTATATCCACCTGCAACGATCTCAAGGACTGTATAAGTTAAGAAGTACAGTAATCTCTATGTTATTTTTGTATTTAATATGATACACATTAGGAACGTTTTTAAATATAGGCCGACACATCGTTCTTGATGATCCCGAATTTTCGCGATTTCACGTGATTGACGCGAGAATAGCCTCTATCAATGTCTTCTCACAAAATGGCGAGAAACATTGCTATTCAAAGCAGCGCTCAAAAAATTATATTGCAAGTTGAAGAATATTTTCGTAGAGAATTAATAAATGGAGGACCTCTCATTCCTTTAGAAAGAGTTCAAGACAGAGTAGCTGCAGCGACAGGTAGCAATTTCCTAGTGACAGACCTTCAGAATTCTACATTCTTGAGACCTGCTGAAGAGGCTAATGGCCAAATCTCGTAATTTCCGAAAATCTCGCGCAAACGTGATCATCAAGAACGATGTATCGGCTATACAAGCAAAAGCACTCAACAGCAGTCTTGGAGTTTTAAGACAAAAGCCTTTGGAAATTTGGGGCTTTCCATAAAAATGCTTTGCAAGTTACCTAAATAATCAGAAAAGCTGTGAATCAATCAGAAAGAAATGAATGTTTGCTGTAAGTTATCCTTAAAATACTAATCGTTTCTCATATCCAATAACATTTTTTTAAAATTCAAGAGTTCTTTATCGTGTTCTTCACGTTCAGTTGAACTTCAGCCACTTTTACAATCATTGCTGTCACTCGAATTAAAGCGTGATTATTATTGCGGGGAATTATCAATGAATAGTTAGAGTGAGAACTTTTAAATTGCTTTGTGAAATGTAGTTTAGTAGTTTGGTATTATCCCTGTTTCTTTAAAATTTCAATATTCTATGAGTTTGAATTTTTCTGAACAATAAATAGCTTCGTCGGAATCGCACTGGTGCCTCGAAAGCAAAAATAAACAATAAAAAACTCACTAATGAAATATTAGTGAGAAAACGCATGTGCCAGCAGTCAGCCGGGCTCAATGAATTTTTTTAATGCATAGAAAATTCAATCTGCGCATTGAGTTGTTAATAAATACCAATGGCTGAGACCAAATTGTTATAATGTCACCAAGTGACATTCTGGAACAGTTGTTTCACACTCTTTGGTTATCATCAGCCAGGAGCAGTCACCAATTAGGTCTCAGTACTAAGGCTAATAGAAATAATCGTCGGTATCGCAGTGGTGCCTCAAAAGCAAAAATAAAGAATAAAAACTCACTAATGAAATATAAGCGAGAAAATTCATGTGCCAACAGTCCGCCGGCCTCAATGAATTTTTTTTTAATTGGATAAACAATTTGTTTAATTGGTCTCATCCATTATTTCTATTAGCCTCAGTACTAAAACCTCGTTGTTTACTGGTGACTGCTACTGGCTGATGATCGCCAAAGAGCGTGAAACAGCTGTTCCAGGATGTCACTTGGTAAACAATTTGGTCTCATCCATTGATGTTTATTAATAAATAGCTTGTTAGATCACAAAGGACAGATACACAAGACGGATGTATGTGTTTAGAAAACTATAATATTTTTTTTATTCATTTCTCTTGACATTTCAACACAAACACAAAAATTGACAAAATTGCACGAGACTTGTACGACAATTAATGATATTAACTTTGGAAATGGACTTGATATCCCAAAATAAATAAGAAAATATATATATTACGAAAGTGGCTTAAGCAATTCTTGCGTTATCTTTGTATGCGTAAGAATTAAGTTAATTAGGTGCAATAAAAAAAAAGGAAAACTGTTTGTCAGTAAGGAAATGTTGTATATATAGAGATAGATACATTGCAGTCTTCAAGGCGAACCTTATACTGTCCGTTTCGAAAAGCGAGAACCACGACAACACAGACGATTCTACTCCGCAAAGGGGTGATACGCTGAGATGGGCACTTTCCTAAGACCTGTTTTTCTTTTAGTACCTGTTATTTTTGCAATAGTATTTATTCTTTCCATAATTCAAAAAGCGCAAATAGAACCTAGCTACTAGTTCACTAACACTATAAAAAGAAAACATCCCATCTTCCTCGCCTCTACATGGCAGAAATCGCAGGAGACCTGACGCATGCGCAAAAGCGCTGAAGGCTCTCGTAAACGAAAGCGAACAGGACAAACGTTTTAAACTTTTAAGTAAATAAAAACTAATAATTTATTTTAAAGAGAAAGTGAAAATATTCTTAGCGGAATATCGAAATTAAGAAAAAATATATGTCCCTGGATTAAAATACGTTCGTAAGATTTTTCGTTCCTGAAAATTGAATATGAAAATAAATAAGATTTCATTTCTGATGCATTTTTGTTTTATTAAATATAATTTAATTACAAGTAATTCTTTGTAGGTTGTACAACCACCTGCTTTGTAGGTGCTGAATAATAATTCATATATGTTAATGTACAATAATAATACAGGTTAAATTATAAAAAAATTGTAATATAAACAATTTCACAATATGCATATTAAAAGAGTGAGTTAAGAATATAATTTTAAGAAAGTATATAAAGTTAAAATATCCTAATTATAGATATATATTTATCAAATTCCTTGTATTGATATCATTAAAAGTTTCTATCAATGATTTATTTCTAAATTTATTAATTTTTCATTATTTATTAGCAGATTTTTAAGTGAAAATCATATTTACCATAATCTAAAAATTCCCCTCAACATTTGGATTTTGTGATTTCAAATTCTGCTCCTAGATATAAAAATTACAATTTGACGTTTTTGGACCACTGGAGTCAAAGCAACATTGTATGGACCACAAAAACGAACGCGCTGAGCCAGTTTAGTACAGACATACCTCAATTTTATCCAATTACCATGTTTTCCTGACTCTGTCAGTGGCCACGGAAAAGCGTGAGTATCCTGCACCGGAAAATCGGATTCTGGTTCCCCTAACTTCCAGGAAGTCTAGTGACTCATAGGGCTCCGACTCCCGGTTTTGGAACAGATCCACTAGAATCCGTAAAAAATACGAGTATCACTAAAAAAAAAAATTGGTAAATTTTGACATACGATCTTTTGCAGTAGTAGCGTTTGGGATTAAACAATAAATATCTAATAAATTCTAAAAATTTGTAATTACGTTTTTTGAGAAAGTTTGCTTTTTTTATTTAAAATCTTGATATAAAATGCTTTTAATTTTTTTGAAAAAAAAAAAAAAAAAAGAATTTGAGGTTTATTAAGAAAACTTGATGTAATCATTTTCAGAAAAATCAAATGTAACAGTTATTTAAAAAAAATCCTGGAATTGCAGGAAAAATAATATTGTAAACTAGCTTGAGTGGCTTCTCTTTGTAACCTCCCAGAAGGCTAACTATAATAGCTCTTTACGTCCCCTGAGACGACGTATTTTTATTATAAAGTTAAAGAAAGCCGAAATGTTAACAAGAGAAAGTGTGTATATCGATTTCTGCATTACACATGCAAATCTAACTGTTTAAAACTGCCTGAGAAAGAATCATTAAATCGAAGCTTCCAGAAACGTAATTTCAAATTTACAGCTTCCATATGATTCAATTAATCATAACAGAATTCAATGTCGTTATTTATCTATTACTACTACATCATAGCAAACAAAAATCCTACGGTAAGTCGCATTCGTGATTCAATTTAAAAATTAATTATTGCGAAGAAATATTAAAGAGTTAGTAGCGTGGGTGGAAGGTTAACGGGCAAAACTGCCTGCGGCGGAGCTCCCAATAGGCACCTTACGATTTCCCATTTTTAAATTTTTTTTTTATTATGTAGATATGTTCTATTCGATATAGAAAGAAGTAACTGTTTTGCATGTTGTATCTGTCCCGCCATCTTTTTATTTTTCTTTTCTTTTTTATCTTTCCGGGGCTTCCGCTCTCTACGTACAGGAAGCTCTTTTGTCAGGACGGAGACCCAGTTTCCCCTCAGGCCTCTGAGGTTTTCGTGGAGGTTTTCAAACACATCTCGCTCGTCGCCTTCCCACTTCAAAACCAGTTTTGCCCTCGTAAAGGTAGTTGAGCTCTTTCGTTATTTTAAATTCCGCTTGCTTTTCGTAATGCCTTATATTATTTCGTATTATGATTTGCTCGTAATAAAACTAACAGAATGGTTATTTATTACACTATACTTAAAAAAAAAATAGGCCTATTAAAAAAATGAATTTTCATCGTCGATTAATTAATAATTAAAAATTGAACATAATAATGTTATTATTAACCAATTGTAGGTTTATCTGTGCGCTTTTTTTTATTTAATTTAAGGTTATAGTAAAGATACCTAAATCAATTATCCAGTGACTTTCATTATGTCACCCATACGAGTATTGTAGGTCATTGGTTTCAGTTTTGTTAATAATTGCGCGAGACTATTCAAGCGTATTAGGAATTCAAGAATATAAGGAATTAAATTAAAAATAATTATTAAAAATGTTGAAACGTATAGAAAATAATATTTGTGTTTTTGATTTAATAAAAAAAGAGGTAAAGATGCAGTTACAAAACGGTTTTAATCATTATTAAATGTTCTTCCTAGCAAAAACCATCTGTATCTTCATCTTGTCCGTTCGTCTGTCTGACTAAATGCATGAAGAAGCACGACTCTTATCGACCGAATTTTGACTCCATATTTGTTGTTTTTTTTACAGTATTTTATTTATAATATCCAACTTTGGTTAATATATTTTTTTTTTATGGTAACTTATTAGAAGCATTTTACTCTTAGCTTCTGTATAATTAGATGAATTTCATGAAATTTCTTATGTTGATACACAAAACGAAAAACTATATTTTTTTTGTTAAAGGTTTATTTCATACATTTATTCTACATCTGTATTTATTTATTTATTTATTTATTTTTTTCATCCATTCTTTTCTGGATGTCGAAGCTCCGTAACTAAATGCAGTTATACAGTTCTCAAAAACTTCTGTTTCCTTCACGAATTTTTTTAACATCTTGAATATTAAATTTTTCTTAAATTTTCAAGTATTAGGCAAATCTGTTTTTGTGCGATTTTTTTTTATTCTAATGTATAAATTACAGTAATTTTTAATACGATGATTTAATAGTTAAAAATAGTTAATCGGCACAGAGCATTGTAAGTAATATAATATGATGTATTTATATTTTATAGCAGATAAAGACAACGTTCTAATAAATCAAGAGTAATTGCAATTAAACAAATTAATTACAGGGTAAAACTTAATCTCCATTATGAGATATTATTTTGTGCAAATTTACATATATTTACATACATTGTAAATACGCTTGAATACATATGTAAAAAAAATTCCACTTACATAAATTAATACAAAGTCTTATATAAAAAAAGTAATGGATATTATAGTTATGGGTTTAAATCCGTACGTTCAAATATTTTATACATACATGCAATATATATATATATATATATATAATTTTAATTTATTAATTAATTGTATAAATTAAAATTTACAATTTATACAATTTATTAATAAATTAAAATTTTGATAATTTCTTATAAGAAATTATGCAATCAAAAATTTTTTTATTCAAAGTTACGAGTTATACAGAGAAAAGTTTATACAGAGAAATGAGACTGCAATGGTTATTTTATTATTATAACTTAACAAAAAATAATAAATTACAAACATTGTTTTCACTATCTATCGATTTATGGATACAACGGCATTTTTTTTTAAAAGACCAAGTTTTATCCGTAAACATTAAAATATAACGGCTAAAAATCTTTAAATATATAATAATTAACGGATATATATCGCTACAAATTCTACAACTTCAGCTATTTACTGAAGAGCTTAATTTTTGGTGGGCGTTCGTAACAGGAAACGAGTGTTTTTCTCTATTTTTAAAATCAGCGGAAGATGAAATTTTTGATTTTATATGAGATTAATTAAACTTCCATGAACCCGACCGTCCATATTTTATTTCTATTTAATTGATATTAATTTTTTAGTTTTACTTGGCGAATTTCAAGCTAAGAAAAAAGACGGATTGTAATTTTGCTTTTATTGAACCAAAAATGTCAGATAGATTAATTTTTTTTAGATAATAAGAAACAATTTTAGGAAGAAAAAAAAGTTTTTGAAAATATTAATTTATTTACTACATAAAAATCTGGAAGCCAAAATTATTCTATAGGGTCGTGGTACATCTCAGTAGTACCACAACCTTAAGCCTATAAAAACTCTGTGATTCCCGCAAATGGACATAGGCAGCCATAAGAAGCGAAACAGACGAAGATAAAGCAGACAAATATAATATATTCACTCCGGCCCCGGGATTCAGATTCACGCAGGTTAGTCTAGTTAGCGGATCATCGCCTAGACCTCTCGGCTGTGCCTGAATAGCAACCGAATTAGTGTATGTAACATGTAGCTGTTTTATATGTTATTATGCATTTTCTCAACCATTATGGAAAGTGGATAACGATGAGATAAGGAAAAACAAAACTATATTGCAGTATATACAGTACACCCTAATATTAATATACGATATTTTCATTATATTCTTCATTATATTCTCACTCTTCAACTTATATAATTTGCTAATTTCGTCTGTCTGTCTATAACTCGATATACTTAAGCTATTAAGATAGATCCAAGGTTCTCAATGGTACCATTGAATCAAGGGTACTCAAATTGGATGAAATATTACTTCATTTTGTCATTCCATGTTGTTTCCATGAAATTTTAACTGAAATTCTAACAAAACATACGTTCAAACCAAATAATTTTGTTACCACTGCACCGATTTTAATGAAATTTGGCATACTTACTCAGTTTTTTACGCTTGATTTTGAAACTCAAAACCATTTTTGCCGTAGAAGCTTCGTTCACAAGTTAGCGCAATATTTAGATTATACAAAGCTGAGTTTTAAATGCCTCTCGGCGTTATGAGTCAAAAATAATAATTATTTTTTAGATAAATTAAACTTTAGATATGGTTGGTATTTCGTTTTTCTTTTTGGCTGGAAAATGATCCTTTAGATTAAACTCTCAGAACCTATATTACAGGTGTACAGGTAAGAAGTACATCTAAATAGGTCTGATAAACATTAAAAAAAAAAAGTCTCAAATCAAATCATCAATCGAATCAAATATATATATATACATAGTTCTCTGCCAAGGGCAGGTCCTTCACTGCAAACCCAGCATTCTCCAATCTTTCCTATTTTCTGCCTTCTTCTTCGTCTCCACATAAGATCCATTTACCATAATGTTGTCGATCATCTTAAATCTTCTTCTGCCTCGAACTTTTTTACCGTTCACCATTCCTTCCAGTGCATCCTTCATTAGGGAGTTTCTTCTCAGCCAGTGACCCAACCAGTTTCTTTTTCTCTTCCTGATCAGTTTCAGCATTATTCTTTCTTCACCCACTCTTTCTAGCACAGCTTCATTTCTTATTTTGTCTATCCATTTCACATGCTCCATTCTTCTCCATATCCACATTTCAAATGCTTCTAGTCGTTTCTCTTCACTGCGTCGTAATGTCCATGTTTCTGCCCCATACAATGCCACACTCCACACAAAACACTTCACTAGTCTCTTCCTTAGTTCTTTTTCCAGAGGTCCGCAGAAGATGCTCCTTTTCCTATTAAAAGCCTCCTTTGCTATTGCTATCCTCCTCTTGACTACTTGGCAGCAGTTCATATCACCACTTATAGTACACCCATATATATATATATATAAATTGGCTAAGTTCGTCTGTCTGTCTGAAATTTTATATAATTAAGCTATTAAGATAGATCCAACGGTTCTCAATGGTACCATTTAATCAAAAGTACTCAAATTGGATGAAAATATTAGTTCATTGTGTCATTCCATGTTGTTTCCATGAAATTTTATTCTTGGGTACTGACCTCGACAACTGAAATTCTAACAAAACATACGTTCAAAACCAAATAATTTTGTTACCACTGCACCGATTTTAATGAAATTTGGCGTAGTTCCTCAGTTGTTTACGCTGATTTCGAAACTCAAAACCATTTATGCCGTAGAAGCTTCGTTCACAAGTTAGCACAGTATTTAGATTACATTTACTTTATATTTGATAGTTGATAATAAAATGATTTTTCAGATTTTTTTATGTCTGTCGTCCGACAGGCTTTGCTTATAGTCTTTTAATAACAATATTTC
>JAFIDM010000002.1:50428072-50475283 GCA_023159025.1 Thereuonema tuberculata
TACAATTTACGGTAATTATTTGTTGTTACATTTGCAAATTTATTGTTATCCTAAATTATTGTTATATTTAAAATTCAATTCCGAGCCTGTTTCTCTTTTCCATATATTTATTTATGATCATCTGACGACGAAGGATAGAACCTTTGCAACATGTAATGTTATTTAATATGAAATTATATATTTATATTGTTTTTTGTGTGTTTGGTCCTTTATATTAATATGAATAATTAATCAGTTAAGTCCAATTTAGAATTCAGTGTTTTTTTAGACGAACTGATAATAAACTGTTAGTAAATGTTTGTTGTTTAAAATTCCGTTAACCAGTTTTTATCTCTAACTTAGTCAAAGCATTTGAATTTTTAACCGCCAATATTAATTTCTCGCGAATGATTACTGTTTATAATTAATGAATGTCAGAATGTTTTAAAATGTTAGTAAATTATATCACTACAGAGTTCACAAGAATGTGACAACAGCACAAAGAAGGAGGGTTCTTATGTAAGAATAAGTTTGGGATAACGGAGTCTCTGAATCTCCTTTTTTTCTATAATCCTTCTGCTTTTCATTTTTATATTCAATTTTTCATAGGTAATCTCGCTGCAGTCTTAATTTCTTTAGATCAGAAGTATAAAATTATATTTTTCTATACCGGTATATACGAATGTGTAGTATTGGGCAAAACAAACAGTGCAACATTTCACATCCTCAGGCGATAATATAGGCCGACAGACGGTTCTTGATGATCCCGAATTTTCGCGATTTCACGTGATTGACGAGAGAATAGCCTCTATCCATGTCTTCTCACAAAATGGCGAGAAAGAAGGCTTATCGACTCCGGGAAAGAAGCGACCACGAGCAAGCCCCGTTACTGATGTAGATGATTTTGACCGATGCCTTATTCGCCGCTGCATCCATCGTCTCTATGCTGAAGGTAAAAATCCAACTTTAACATTTTTTCTCTATCATGTTCCTAGTGACAGACATTCAAAAAGCTACATTCCTTGAGACCTGCTAAAGAGGCTAATGGCCAGATCTCGCGATTTTCGTTATTCTCGTGCAAACGTGATCATCAAGAAACATCTGTCGGCCTATAGGTTTCGTGTCCAAGCGTCACGATCTGTTTAAATATAAACTGTATAGTAACTGATATAAAGGTTTAGGTTTGGAATCAGTCGTGGAAATAATGGTTCTACGCATAGAAGAAAAGGTATTTTTAGTTGAATATTACAACTACAGAAAGACCCATCTAGGACGAAAAGATGGACCCTGCCTTCATATGTGAAGGAGGGGTTTCAGCATAGGTTTCGGAAACACGCCCCAAGTGACAGTCTGATTCAAAAATTCCGACGGACACGTAGTGGACTGATACAGCGTAATGGGAGCACGGGACGACCACGAACCATAACAACAAACTAGTATTACGGCCTCTCTTGGAACAGGTGCTTACCTGTCGTATAGCTGTGGCGTGCAGGCAGTTTCTTAATGAAAACTATCCAGGCCGTGTCAGCTCAAGGTAGAAAATTTGCAGGAACGGTATAAACTGTGTGTCCGCCTTAATGGCGAACATTTAGAACATATTATACACATCTTGGATGGATAATGCTAAGTTTTGGTATTCCTGTACTAGGTAACTTATATTTAAGTACGAGGTATAGTCACTGCTCCCACTCCTAGTTTCTGTCTCACTACTATTTGTTTTGCCCAATACTGTAACCGTATGGTTTTTTAAAACGTTATATTCGTGTCTGTCATTTCCATTTGCGTTGGAGTAGTTATTCGCTTCTGTCGAATATACAGTGTGGCCGGGAAGTTCCCGTACCTCTTAATTGGTAGTCATATTTTAAGAAAATATTTACACATTAAATGTCCAATGTGTCTGTGTTCGCCATCATGCTGTCCACACAAGTTCATAAGCTGCCAAGTCCTATTTTTTTGGGAGAATGTCCGGTAAGATGGACATTGGACATTCGTATTGCATCCTCAACTGCATGTGCAATTCTTCATTTGTAGCATAACGACGTTCACACACGTAGGCCTTGATGATTCCCCACAATGAGTTGTCAGGCATCGTGAGGTCAGAACTTCATGGCGGCCATTTCAATGAAGCTGGCAATGTTGGATTATCGCGATCGTCCTGGAAAATATTCATGAAGAAACCCGCGCACAGTAAGAGCGAAGTGAGCAGGTGTCCCGTCCTGCTGTAACCATACGCGTTCCATGATACCCACGTCTTCAAGCTGTGGGATTAACCATGTTTTGTAACATGTGTAAATAAATTTCGCCATTAACATGACCATCAAAAAAATCTGGTCCAAACAAATGACATCGTAGCCCATATTATTATGTGAGATGGATTCCTCTCCAACTCCAACCCAATGAGGGTTCTCTTTCGCTCCAAAGACAAGATTTCTGTTGCTTGAACTGCGATAAATCGCACATTCATCTGAAAACAGCACCTTTGCATGGGACACTGTATTAGGGAATTGTGCTAACAAAGCACGGCATGCTGTTACGCGCTGATCCCGGTCTCTGATAACTCGTTGAGGAACGTCGGGCGAAATGGTCTGGCTTTTAGGTCTTTCTTCATGTGATCCGACATTGGTGTCCTCGGTGCAACAAGTTCAGCAGCACGTTTAACTGTCGATTTCACAGGAGATTGTTGAATCGAAGCAGCGACTGCGATACATGTTTCTAATCGTGTCTTCTTTCTTCCACTCCGCGGCCTATCTTTTAACACTGGCTAAAGCAAAGCACGTTTCTCGCAATTGAGCATTGTCGCTTTTCGAGGCGAGGCCTTACTAAATCTTTCTGGAATGCTCCCATTATTTGTCTCATTATATGCAGTGGCGTACCAACGCCTTTGGGGGCCCGGGGCGGGAGTTCCATTATTCCAAAAAAAAACCAAAAACGGAATCTCCAAAAAAAAGAAAGGAAATATTTGGGGGGATGGGGCCCCTAGGCTTGCTTTTACAACCAAAAAAAAAGGAAATATGCTGGCTGGTGGGGCCCCCTAGGCTGGCTGATGGGCCCCTCCCAGGCGGGAGGGCCCCCTTCCTTGGTACGCTACTGATTATATGTCCTGTGTGTTGTCGTTCGTGCCCTTACCACTAACCGCTCCTGAATAGTGTAACTATTACCACTTACGTCTGCCATGGCTGAACGCTGCAATCTGATTGGCTGCAGTAATCATACCTTACTCGAACGCAGTAATAATACCAATCAATAATAGCATCTGCTTTCCAACACGAACACCTGCATTCTAGTGTCAACACTTGAATAACATTCAATGCTAAATATTTACATTTATTACTATATAATAGGGAGTATGGGAACTTCCCGGTCACCCTCTATGTTTGCTGGTTTCAAAAAGATGAAGGAAAAATTCTTGTTATATCTTTCTTTATATTTTAATTTAAATCGAAGGTAATGTTATAAATTACCTGTATAAAGTAAATTGATTGGATTGGGAAAAACGTATTTATACCTTATTAAATGTTAGTTTAAATCCCAGTGAATGACCAGTTCAGTACTTCTTCCGTGAAACCATTTAAGTTGTAAATATTAGACGGGTGTGGGGTGGGGACGATGACTAATAAAAGCGAAATTGATACATTGTATTTGATTACTTTTACTGCTTTAAATCTATTAAGAGATCCTAAATGAGTAATTATTTTAGGAATGTAATTTTTGTTTAATGACTTTACTTGTAGGGTTCCATCTACTCCACTCATAGGATCCGCAGCCATGGTTACCTTGGATATTCAAGAGCCTGACAGAAAGAAAAAGGTAGGGTCCTACAAATAGATCAATTCTTCCAAAAAAATTTCAATGAATTCTACGACTACAAACAACTTAAATTTAATATAGACACTCATTTGTGGTTAGACATTAACAAAGAATCACATCATATTTAAATAAAGTAAGTTCTTAAGTTTGAAGCCATTCTTGCTACCTATCCATCGCATCGCATCGTATCAGTTGCTGCGATTGAGAACCAGCTGATGCTACGTGAACCCAGTGATGATCTTCACAATTTTCAAAAGAAAATGAACTACACCACTTGCAGAATATTAAAAAAAATTATACTTCATTATCATTTGCTTTATCATGTTTACGTATTTATTGAAGGAGAATATCATTTTTACTATCATTATTTTTGGTATTTTTTTAATTTAAGAAATCTTAAGAAAATGAGATTTTTTAGAACACATTTTTAATCACTTTCTTTTATCTGAAAAAATATAAATATTCTAATGCATTTTTTAAATTAATAAAGTTGAACATCTAACGCCTATCCTTCAGTTACGACACGTTAACTGTCGTAACTCGAAAAATCTTTGTAACTCGGATCATTATCTGCTAGACAAAATTTCCTTATCCATTCGGAAACAACAAATGCTTTATTTTAATTAAAAATACAGTATTTAAAGTCAAACAAAAAAAAAATACAGCCAATGATCAGGTGAGAGACATTTAGCGAGCGACTTTTCTAGATCACAGAATTTCTTGAGAACTGTTCGTTTAATGTGGCATTTAAATGTAATTGAAAGTACCTTTTTTCTGTACTAAATAAAACTTTGTGGAAAAGCGCAACAACATTTTCTTCCAAGAGAATTATCTTATTTATCGACAGTCTCGCCATTTTTGAATTTTTTTAAATATACAGGGTGTATAGAAAGTCCGGTAACACTTTCCATAATTTATTACACAATGACTACAGACGGTATCAATTTCATATACATATCATTTTGAAGCTTCTTTCGTATTTACCGCCAAAGCCTGCAGTTCCGTCATTCGCCTGCAGTTGGCGCTAGTAGCAAACATGGCGATCTCCGGTGCCGAGAAGGCTTTCTGTGTGTTGGAATTTGATAAAGACAGGTGTGCTACAGGTGTTCAATGGAAGTTCTCTTTCTCTTCCATTTCGAAATTCATTTCTATTTCCCTTAGTGTATCGCTCACATCAGTCATTCATTACCTTCCGTATCATCTTTTCATTGTCTCCTGTCATTGTGCTGCGACTGCTTTTCTGATTAATTCTTAGGACCACTTCCTGATGGTTCGAACATAAACGCTTTGGATGCTATGGATTTACGAAAATGTTTTATTTTTCCTTTTTCTTTTTCAGGACAGAAAGAAGAGGCTTTTTTACTTAGTATTTGGGGTAAGTGAAATCTTTTCCTTCAGATTCTTTGAGATTATTCTACTTTTCGACTATTGAAAGTAGGGTTAAACTTGCGAATCCGGCACCCCTGTCTGTGTTAGGACTATATTCAAGATAGGGGACAGGTTTGAAAGGTTGAAAATTGTTAGGAAATTTACCAATACATACATCCTGCAGCTGAGCAGACCTAATCTAACCTACAGCTAATTGTAGTAAACGATTCGATCCTACGGACCTCATTAGCATGAAAGTTGTTTTGAAGGCCGTACGAGGGTGGTGTATCGCTCCGCGCGATGACTTTAACCGAAAATAGAATTACCTTTTAACTTGACTGCTTATTTAACAAAATACCGACCCAAGATTATAAATGGTTTTTAGAGAATACTTATACGCATATATATACGCATTTTAAAAACTTAACCTGAAATATTTAAATTTCCATAATAGTTTTGATTCATTGTGGAACCAAACAAGGTAGGGAAAGCGATTAGTAAACCAATCACAATGCTTCGCAACGTCTTCTGATAAGAAAATATAATTGATATTGCTTTAATTTCCGTATTATTATAAATGTGATTGTTGCGAATGCAAAAGGCAATTGTCGCGTTTATTGGGATTGTTGTAGAGCTGCATTGACATGTGATTGTTGCGCATGCAAAGGACGCAATTGTTGCGGCTGTTGTGATTGTTGTGCTTAATGATAATTTAATGAGATTTTAATGATACTTGCCTACGGGACAGAGGGGAATATTAGTCTGCTGATCTTATCAGGAGACTAAAAACTTAAAATACATTTTTTGTCTATGTAGTTGTCACAGTCAAAGATCAAAAAAGACAGGTGCTGCTTTGCAGGAGTCGAAAAAAAACCAACAACGAATATTTTTTATTTGTCTTTGTTTTTGTTTATTACAGGGTGCTACCATATTCGTTACGGCCTTCCTGATAGGCTACTTTTCGGGTCGCGGTTCAGGACAGAAAGCTGAGATTATTGGTGAATCTAAAGCTATTAATGCCACTCAGCTGCCTTCTGCGACGTCCATACACCCGCCGACGACATCAATGGCATCCAAAGACACATCTACTGTACCTATCACAGTACCCCCTCCTCCACCCCCGCCTCCACCTCCTACGAAATGGAGGAAACAGGCTGCTCAGTTAGCAGCAGATAACAGCCACTGTTCAGATGGGTAAGTAAATACCAACGGCTCCAGATTTGAAGAGAATTGAAATCATGTTAAGTTAATCCCAATTGTTTGTGTGTTTGTCCAGTTATTAGTTTCTGTTCATCCAGTTGATCCTACATCCATCCTCTTGGCTTCCCAATTTAATAGGATTAAAAGAAAATTTATGATGAAAATTGTTCAGCCCTTTCTTACTGAGCCTAACCTAACACGTTATAAGTTCTGTTACAGTGCTTTGCATTTCCGAATATAAGAAATTGATCTAAATTATCGAAATTTCATTATTTCATTGCTATCAGTCCATCTCAGCTTCTTTTACAGTTCAGTTTAGTAATTTCCTTATAGATAGATGTTTTCAGGATGTAACAGCGCCGTCTAACCCTAAAATCCGTAACTGAATCTTAGAAACATTACGAAAACTTTCTGGTTTTTGTATTTTCTACAATTACGAATACATAATAATAATTAAAATTGAAAGAATTACAAATGTTTCACACTATTCCCCGTGCTTGGCAATGTAAAGTTTATCCTTTCTTGGTCATGCTTATACGATCACAAAACGACGCCATCTTGGACTGACTGCTCGGAGGTCAAGTTGATGACGTCATGACTGGTGACTTTTGTTCCAGACAAAATCGATCGTTACGTAATGATTATATATGGCAAACCCTTCTTTTTTGAAAATTACTATAGACCATCGCTAGATGTAGCGCACTTTCTTTCTATTTGACTAAAGCAACAATGAATAATGCCCATCAAAATTCATTGTTACGATAATCTAACAGACAGAAAGCACGCATCTTTGTCATTGTTAGCTAAATAAAAGTCCACAGACATAACATCTCTGTAACGGACGATAGTATCACATAATTTTTATGAAAATGTCTGATCATGTAGCTGCTGTCTTTTATATGAAAAATGTAATTTTATCCTATTGGTTTGACTGTTGTGAAAACTTGCTGACTTTTGTTTAGACATTTGTTTGAAGTTATTTCTAAGCCAGTTTTTCTCTCTTAGTTTCCAAACCGACCCTCCGCTGCTGATTGTTTCTATGGATGGGTTTCGCGCTGATTATTTCCAGTACGGGAAGAACCCTGCGCTACAGACGCTAAAAGAGAGTGGAATTCACGCACCTTACATGAGACCTGTGTTTCCATCCAAGACATTCCCTAATCACTACAGCATTGTCACGGTAAGAAAATATTAAGAACAGTACATGAGGAACAAGTAATTTGACGACACATTTGACTTCTTAATATATTCTATTTTTTATTCTTATCTATTTTGTTCTATTTCAGAAACGTTTGTGTGGTCTTAAGTCATTTTATTTAAGAGTATTGCATTAGATCTTAATTCAGTAGATCTTCATCTTTCACAACCAGCCTTCCCCTTTGATACAAAGAAATAAGGCCTCTCTCCCAGATTTAATATAGAAATTTAATATAGCCAGGAGAATGTGCAAACTCTAAGGGAATTTGTCCCACCCTGTATAGTGATAAGATATATACCTATAGAAAGATCTCCTTACGTAGAACATATGTAATTGTTACGACGCAGTTATTAGTCCGTTCGGAGTTATATTTACGTCTAGATATGACGTTTGAGTCATTGATTATAATTTAGTATGAATGCAGGGAAGCCAACCACCCACAGCCAAGCAACCCCCGCCTGTAGTTGGTTGGCTTCTCTGCCACCCACACTCATTACAATCAATGACGCAAACGTCATATCTAGACGTATGTAACTCCGAACGGACTAATAATTCAGACAAGTCGTAATAATAAAACATGTTCTATTTAAGGATATCTTTCTGTAGGTGTATATCTTATCGCTATACAGTGGTGAGGCAGATCTACCCATTCTCCTTTAATGTAGAAATTTAATATATAATTTCGTAGACATAAATGTTCAGAGTTTGTTTTTCTCATGTAATTAATCTAATGGACCCAGTGATCAAGTGGTAATGCCACTGTTGGCCACAACTTCTAAATACTTGAAAGTCCAGTGACAGAAGCTATTTAAAATATAAATAAAGCAAATCAATAAGTAATTGATAATTAAAAAAATTAAATTAGTATTTGAATTTACGGTAATAATATGGGTAAGCACTATTAGAAGAAATTACAATAATACTCGTATATGACATAGCATTATTTTTATATTCGAACAGCTTAGAGCAGTTCAGTTTTTTAACAATAGATGCCACTGAAACTCTGGAATGATTAATCCATTGATAAATTGTCACGCCGCTTTGGTATTCATTATTGTGAGCTATAGAATTTATAAATAATAAATTCCTAGAATTTATAAATAATAAATTCCTACAGCCAACTTAATGTTTATTTTTTTTATATATATTTTTTTGAAAATTAATTCTAATTTTTTTTTCCAATTAAAAAGATTAAAAAGAAATGATATATTTAAGGAAATTATTTATAAACAAACGAAATATTTTAAACTATTTTATTTTTTTCCCCTTTTATGATCTTTTATATAAGTATTGGTCGGTAAGTTAATTAGCGAATTGTGACCCCCCCCTCCCCAAAAAGAAAAATGACAAATAGGATTATTTAGATCCGTTTCTCATATTTTAAATATTTATCTGTAATTATAAGCTGATAATGTTTCTATCTGTTTATAATAATTTTTTTTTGTATTTATAGGGTTTATATCCTGAATCTCATGGTATTGTAGACAATTACATGTTTGACAAAGAGATTAACGCTACCTTCGGTGTAGGTAAAGAAGAATCCTTCAATCCAGCGTGGTGGAGAGGAGAACCCGTAAGTTTCTATTTTAGTATTTCATATTTAGTGATAATTTATGATCGTGACCCTGTTCGTGAACCGAAAAGTTCGTGATCCGAATCAATTTTTCCCATTGCAATTAATGTAAATCCAAATAATATGTTTTTTGTTCAGAAAACGTTTTTTAACATGTTATGGCTTTATATGTGAAAATATAGAAAGGAAATAAATATAGCAGTTAGAAAAATGCAGTTTAATTACCAAAATAAAACTAATTTTACAGTACATATACAATTTGTGGTTGATAATTGCTGGCACACAGGGATGGAGAGGGGGAGGAGGAAGATTATTCCTTCGGAGGAGAGGCATCTGGTAATTGCTTAAGATAACGATCCAAAGATTTTTCTTTGCTTGAGAATTTTGCGAAAATGGTCCATTACGCTCCATGCACTCCGTGAGTGCGTGTTCGTGAACCGAAGCATCGTTCGTGATGTGAAGCAAAATTTGTTCTCAAATGGTGTTCGTAGACCGATTTGTTCGTAGACCGAGACGTTCGTGATCCGAGGTGTCACTGTATATAATTACACAATGACGCGGACATTAGGTAAGACTGGAGATATTTTGACGTAATTTGATAAATAACTGGTCTTTACTAAAAGTCTTCTGACAACGTTAAGCTTGAAGGAGATCGATTCTAATGTTGTTTAATGGCATCGCTGTTCTGTTTTCTGTTTCTAATACAGTGCAACTTGGATAATTCGAAGCTGAAGGGACCACTACAAAACTTCGAATTATCCAAAACTTCGAATTAAAATAGTTACATCTTTTAACTTTAATTTCAGGTCCACTGAATGCTTGAAAAGGTTATTCTGCCAATGAGTAAATATTTATTCAGAAAGATCATGGTATGAAAGACTTAAACACTATATGTATGTAAACAAAATAAGATTTCTAGTATGTAAGCTACAGTATATATTACATTCAATACAGAAAATTATAGTTTTTCAAAAAATTGTGCAATGTCTGATTGTTTTGTGGAATTCAGTTGCTTAAGGTTAGCAAAATCATCAAGCATGTTTAGTGAACGGAAAACAGCTTCACTTACGTTGGTTTGTCCTTCAATGTACCGACGAAATTCGGCGCTATCCCATACCCGTTGGCGATTTGGCATTTCTTCTTCACACCCTTTTCCACCTCGCGAGTGACGGTGACCTTTTCAGCGAACGTTAAATTCTTGTACATGCGTGGTTTACTGAAAGACATGGTGACACTGACAGCAGGAAGCTCGAATGGCGTCACGTGTCGAATGGTGGCGGGAAGGGGATTTCAGTTGTCACGTGTCGAATTTCTTAACGATGAAACGCCGAAAAGTCGTTATGGTTGAAAATTTTTTATAAAAAACTTCGAATTAAGGAAGTTGAACTTCGAATTATCCACGATTTTTTAATATTGATTTAATAAGAAGTTCAAGGGACTAAGAGAAATCTTCGAATTAACCACGATTTCGAATTAAAGACTTTCGAATTATCCAAGTTGCACTGTATTTACTGTTCACTTTGTTATAGTTTATAATAAGTTTTCAACTATTTCACCGACAACATCAATGCACGTTGCAACTCGTATGGCAATAAGTCGTGCTGTTCATCTGTGTACATTCCTTTCACTAACATCCATAAATACTGTACATTCAAATAGTACTGTCTCGGAAACCGTTCGGAACAGGACACATGTTTATATAAACTTTTTAGAATGATCGACCTCCCAGACCTTTCCTCCTGGACACCCTGTATAAGTAATGGAAATTTTAATTCTTGACCTATAATGTATTTTCAACAAACGTATTCCAGTTTTTTCTTTGTAAGCTCAACTTTTTCAAAAAAACCCAAAAAAACCCTTAAATTTAAATAAAACTTAACTGTAAGGTAGAAATGCCATTCGTACCTTTATACAGTAATTATTTCACTTTCCTTTTTTTGCTGAATATAATATAATTCTATTAATTTAACAACAAAATGAGCAGTAAAGTATTCTAATATCAATTATATACCACAAAGATCTGAAAGAAAAAAAATTACAAGATCCCTTTCAGAATTTCCTGGATTTTGAATCAGAAAGTGAGAAACGGTATATTTAGCATTATATTTGCTTATAATGCTAAGATGTTGTTATTAAAACCAGTAGATGTAGATAAATTCATATAGTGAGTTCATGAGAGGTCCTAAGCACCGTGGTCATTAAAGATCTATTGTGCTTTCCCTGCCTATAGGCAGTAAGTAAACGGTTACCAAACATATGTAGCCAAAACACGAGGCCATATTTCAAGAGATTGTTTTTATATACATTTTTTTTTTTATTTTTGTGGAATCTTAGCGATAAATAAAGTGAGTGGGGTAGTTTTATGAAAGGCCAGACACAATAATTAAAACACATAATAAAAACACATTAAAATCTTAATATCTCGACCAGTTTCGATCGGGCCTCCCGATCTTTTTCAAGTTCTTGAAAAAGATCGGTAGGTCCGATCGAAACTTGGTCGAGATGTTAAGATTTTAATGTGTCTTTATGGTTTTTAATTACTGTGTGTCTCGCCTTTTTTAAAACTACACCATTAATTTCACACACATGAAATTTCTACATAGAAATAAAGTTAGTCTATCAAGTTTGTTTTTCTCTATATTGTTATTGGCGATTTTCTGAATTTAACGTTTTTTAAGTCGCACGTTTTTAAAACTTTGTAAATATTCAATATTTTGAGTATTTTTCGATCTTGGCAACATGATTCAAAGAAAAATCACTGAAATTCATCAGATTTCGTTTTCACATCTTGGCCATACAAATGTGGTTTTGTTTTGATGACGTAAAATTAATTTTAAGAACTTTTTAAAATAAGAACAAACCTTTGGACTCCCGTTTACATGAGCTAACATTAACGATTCATTAATGCCATAGTACTTTTTAATAATTATAATTTATTGATAACAAAGTAAAAGAAAATCCGCACCTGAATAAGAAAAAAAAAAGAAGAAATTGCGTTTCTGATTTTAGATTATGGGGAGGAGTTGGGAACGGCCGTTTCGTCCTTCAACGGACTCATCAGCCCAATCCAGCCTCACCCTAACCAAAATCACCCTAATCAAAATTGGGCTGATGAGTCCGTTGAAGGACGAAACGGCCGTTCCAACTCCTCCCCAAAATCTAAAATCAGAAAGGCAATTTCTTCTTTTTTTCTCTTGTTCAGGTGCGGATTTTTTTTACTTTGTCACTTATTTCGCCGCACGTTAAGCTTTGTTTTCATATAATTTATTGATTGTAGCTTAGTTTTTAGGGGCCTAAAATGTTATGAGCATGGTAACTGTTGCTGAAATGCTTGGAATTCAAGTTATGGTTAATGGTACAGACTATACAGACTATTTAGAAACGTAACTTTCTGAGTTATGTACTCTGAATTTAACTGGTACTTGATTTTAATATAGTTAAAAAAAAAATTCGCAATGGTTGCATTGTTATTTTATTTATTATTTTACATTTGTAAATATGCACGTCAAAAAGATGTGATAATATCGGTTTTTATACTCGAAGCCGTGGGTCAAACATTAAATTTAAAAATGAAGAATTGATGGAACATTCAGGATATCAAGGGTTCTTCAGCTAAAACTATAGTTCAGTTCATGAAAGAAGAGCTTTTGATGAGGTAATTTCCTTATAGATTGATATTTCTAGGACATAACAGCGCCATCTATTGCTAGAATCCATAACTGAATCTTAGAAACATTACGAACACATTCTGGTTTTGTATTTTCTACAGTTAAGAATACATAATAATAAGTAAAATTGAAAGAATTACAAACGTTCCACACTATTCCCCTTGCTTGGCTATGCAAAGTCTGTCCTTTCTGGATCTTATGCGATCATAAAACAATGCCATCTTAGACTGACTGCTCGGAGTTCAAGTTGATGACGTCATGACTGGTGACGTTTGTTCCAGACAAAATCGATGGCTACGTAAGGACCATATATGACAAACCCTTTTTTTTATTTAAAAAAAAACCTACTATAATTTACTGTAAAATGCATGATCTGTGATCAATTTTCTCTTCTTGGGAAAGTTATGTGCTACTTATGCAGTAAGACTATTGTCCTAAAGTTCCTAGTGTAACAATGTAGATTCCTAATTGCGTTTCTTAATAAATGCGGAAATCATACTGCGACGGACGAACCTAATGATTTATGCTTGTTAAATGTTGTAATTGTTGACTTGAAACCATAGGCATCACCTATGAACTTTTCTGGACATATTTGATTGTTGCAGCCTAACAACAATCGGCTTCATTATTTTTACTGCATCAAAACATCAAATCACAACAAAAGAACACAGGAATTTTACACGAGACATTTGATTTCCACTGGCTTTGATGTAAACACTGAAAGAAAGGAAAATCTTTTAATAAAAATGATCCAATCTAAATAAATGTTCAGTTACTATATCGCAGAACAAGCGAAATTAACGATGTCTTTTTTTTTTTCCCTCCCCTAGTTATGGCTTACCGCAAAAAGACAAAATAAAAGCAGTGCCACCTTCTTTTGGCCAGGATCAGACGTTGCTATTCACGGTAAAGTTTTGTATTTATTAACCATTGGATTGATTAAGATATTACTAATGTCTGTAAGGTTTTTTTTTTTTAATTTTAATTTTAACTAAACGGCTGCCCGCTGCTTCGTACCGGAAGCCTCGTGTAGGTAACGTGATTACAGTTAATGAATGGAAATAAACATTTTATTTATTCAAAAAACAAAATTACATCCAAAAAACTAAAAAACTAACACTTACAACTTCAATGAAAAATATATTAAAGGTGTTAACTTCTAACAAATACAATATTTACAATTCAAAACAATTCTCTAGTATATAATATTTTTGTTTTTACATTATGAAATATTTTCCTTATCTAAAAGACTTGTGATGAAATGACTATGCAACAATGCTCCTGTTGCCTGGCAACGCGCGTGCGACATTACATTGTTGCGGACGTACGCACGCGCGCACACAATTTAGTTAAGTTGACCGTACTTAAGTACTGACTGTACTTCACTTTTATTCGGATTCTCAAGCTCTAAAAACTATTAAATTTTATGTTCTACAAATGCATAACTAATTATTCATCATAAATGACTTTAACCTTAATTCTAGAAATTTCGAAGTAATTTCTTGTGAGGCAAAGAGTAAATAAAGAAATAAAAGAAGCAAAGAAATAGAAGAAGAAAAAGTATCTTACTTAAATATAAATAAAATGAGATGTACAAATATAATTCTTTGAGTTATGAAAAATAAGCAAGAAAAGATCTGGGGGCACGGCAGTGCCCCCGCCAAGACGAGCCGAAGGCAGGAAGGGCACTACGTACCTTTTCTGGAAGTGTTTCGTCGTATTTTCGAACCCTCATAGCTTCGGCCTAGATAATACTAGAGAGCTCAAATTTTCAGGAAATGATGCAGTTACCAGACTAATGAAATACGCTAAGTTTCATTTATTT
Source organism: Thereuonema tuberculata (assembly GCA_023159025.1). Taxonomy (NCBI): domain Eukaryota; kingdom Metazoa; phylum Arthropoda; class Chilopoda; order Scutigeromorpha; family Scutigeridae; genus Thereuonema; species Thereuonema tuberculata. The sequence goes on from JAFIDM010000002.1 coordinate 50,442,691, forward strand.
AGCTTTAATACTTTGGATTTTATTAATACCTAAAATACGTCGATTCCGTCACTCACTGATTGATTGACTGATGCCCGGTTGCACCAAAGTAGCGTTTAACTACGGTTCCCATGAACCGAGTTCTGCTTGAACCTCAAATTGAAGTTCAGCCTTGTTGCACCAAGCTACAACAGTCACAACTGAACCGACGTTCTGTGATCTGCGTTCATGGCGGCGGAAGTACGTCATGCGTTCAAAGCTGATTCCTGATTGGTTACAAGATTCGTCTTTCGTTGCGGGAAATCAACCCAATGGATTGTTTTCAATAGTTGTCCTTTGTTTCAGCAGTCAACAATCTCATTACGAAAATGGAGTTCAGGAATTAAAAAACTGAATTCTGCCGAGTCCCTATTTACACAGAGACGAAAAAAAAAATCCTTTTAATTGATATAATTGAATCGTACATAACACATTTTAGAATGTAAAAAAACCGATGCGGAATATTACTAATGTAGGTAATCGTGGAGTTTAGCGTCCCAAATTAAATAACAATAAAAAACCTACAACAGTAAATAACACACAGTTCTAAAATGTGAAATTTCATCACACTTTGGTGGGTGGCTGGCTGTAAGTGTCCCACCCCCGACCGAGAACGGGCCCTCGTAAACTCTGTTTTCGTGCCACCACGTTCTGGAGTCCGGCGTCCTCCGCCGGTCTCCTGCCGGGTAAGGACGATCCATCGGCGGCAGAGATGGGACCAACAGCGGCAAACTTCGGTGCCGAGAAAAAAGGCCCGGTGTCGATGGGGGGTGGGACACTTAGGTATCCGTGCAGACTTGGGTGAAATTTCACATTTTATCACTGTCATTTACTGTTGTAGGTTTTTTATTGTTATTTAATTTGGGACGCTAAACTTCACGATTACCCTAATATATACTGATCGCGAAATAGTCTGCCTTTTGGTTACAAATGATACAACTCTGTTAACAACTGAAATTCCTCTTCACAGTCACTGTCTAACGAATCAAATAAATGTAAAGTTGTCATTTTTAAAAGTTATTTCTGATAGTTGAGAGAAAACATGCTTTGGTCTCAATTCGCAAGCGAATATCAGTAATGGCTCGAACGCCGAACAGCGGTTTTGAACCGAGTTCAGCGGCTTGAACGGCCGAATTCGGCAGATCAACTTAACGACGCTTTTGAACCGAGATTCTCATTAAACGTTGTTGGCGCAATAGGTTTAAGGATGATCTCCGTTCATCTAGCAGTTTGAACTTGGTTCAGCTCCTGAACTTCAATGGTGCAACCGGCCATGACTGACTGATGCCCGGTTGCACCAAAGTAGCGTTTAACTACGGTTCCCATGAACCGAGTTCTGCTTGAACCTCAAATTGAAGTTCAGCCTTGTTGCACCAAGCTAAAGCAGTCACAACTGAACTGAGGTTCTGTGATCTTGGTTCATAGCAGCGGAAGTACGTCGTGCGTTCAAAGCTGATTCCTGATTGGTTACAAGATTCGTCTTTCGTTGCGGGAAATCAACCCATTTTATTTTTTTCAACAGTCGTCCTTTGTTTCAGCAGTCAACAATCTCATTACGAAAATGGAGTTCAGGAATTAAAAAACAGAATTCTGCCGAGTCCCTATTTACACAGAGACGAAAAAAAAAAATCCTTTTAATTGATATAATTGAATCGTACATAACACGTTTTAGATGTAAAAAAACCGATGCTGAATATTACTAATCGTGGAGTTTAGCGTCCCAAATTAAATAACAATAAAAAACCTACAACAGTAAATAACACACAGTCCTAAAATGTGAAATTTCATCACACTTTGGTGGGTGGCTGGCTGTAAGTGTCCCACCCCCGACCGAGAACGGGCACTCGTAAACTCTGTTTTCGTGCCACCGCGTTCTGGAGTCCGGCGTTCTGCGCCGGTCTCCTGCCGTTCAGGGCGATCCATCGGCGGCAGCGATGGGACCAACAGCGGCAAACATCGGTGCCGAGAAAAAAGGCCCGGTGTCGATGGGGGGTGGGACACTTAGGTATCCGTGCAGACTTGGGTGAAATTTCACATTTTATCACTGTCATTTACTGTTATAGGTTTTTTATTGTTATTTAATTTGGGACACTAAACTCCACGATTACCCTAATATAATAATCGCGAAATAGTCTGCCTTTTGGATACAAATGATGCAACTCTGTTAACAACTGAAATTTCTCCTCACTGTCACTGTCCAACGAATCAAATAAATGTAAAGTTGTCATTTTTAAAAGTTATTTCTGATAGTTGAGAGAAAACATGCTTTGGTCTCAATTCGCAAGCGAATATCAGTAAAGGCCGAACGCCGAACAGCGGTTTTGAACCGAGTTCAGCGCCTTGAACGGCCGAATTTGACAGTTCAACTTAACGACGCTTTTGAACCGAGATTCTCATTAAACGTTGTTGGCGCAATAGGTTTAAGGATGATCTCCGTTCATCTTGCAGTTTGAACGTGGTTCAGCTCCTGAACTTCAATGGTGCAACCGGCCATGACTCATGATCATCAAAACCTCTAGGGTACTTCCTGAAGTCCTAGAAAGCTGAAATTTGGTATGCAGGTTAGGATTAGCACACAAACAACAAAAAAATTAAGAAATCCGTAACTTTCACATTCCAACCCCTCATAAAGGGGTGTCTGGTTATGTATTATCCAACCCTCATAGCTTCGGCCTGGATAATACTAGAGAGCTCAAATTTTCAGGAAAAGATGCAGTTACCATACTAATGAAATACGCTAAGTTTCATTTATCTAGCTTTTATACTTTGGATTTTATTAAGATCTGAAATACGTCGTACCCTCAATGCTTGGGCCTAAATAATAATACTGTAATAATGTGATTTCTTACAAAAGTGCAAACAGCATTCAATATACAAGTTGACCAATAGAAAAACAGAAAAGTAGGGTATTGAAAAAAATCCATTTTCTAAATAATCTTTAAAATAAATAAAGTTGTAATAGATAATCCCACCCAAAACATTTCATGTAAAATAAGTTGCCAAGACTCACCTGCTCATAACGCTTTCACTGTTAAAAAGTTATCAGATCTCATCCTACAAAAAGTAATGAAATCCCACCCAAAACACTTCGTGTAAAATAAGGGGTTGCCAAGACTCGCATGCTCATAACGCTTTCACTGTTAAAAAGTTATCAGATCTCATCCTACAAAAAGAAATGAAATCCCACCCAAAACACTTCGTGTAAAATAAGTTGCCAAGACTCACATGCTCATAATGCTTTCACTGTTAAAAAGATATGAGATCTCATGTAGAGCCAAGCCCCTAACTCTACGAGGCCTAACTCTACAAGCCTTAACTCTAAAAACCCTATATCTTGGTCAAAAAGTATGGCTTGGCCGTTTCATGGAACTATTTCATCTCACCCAAAACATTTCATGTAAAATACGTTGCCAAGATGCTCATAACGCTTTCACTGTTAAAAAGTTATCAGATTTCATATAGTGTCAAGTCCTTCACTATACATGCCTAACTCTAAAAACCCTACTATCTTGGTCAAAAAGCGTGCCTTGGCATACTCCATATCCTTTACATAACTCCATGGGATTGTCTGTGTGACAGCCACGAAACGGCCAAGGCATACTTTTTGACCAAGATATAGGGTTTTTAGAGTTAGGGCTTGTAGAGTTAGGCCTCGTAGAGTTAGGGGCTTGGCTCTACATGAGATCTCATATCTTTTTAACAGTGAAAGCATTATGAGCATGTGAGTCTTGGCAACTTATTTTACACGAAGTGTTTTGGGTGGGATAAGTATATTCTTGATCGTGAAAACATTTTGAAACTAGACTTACAAGGATTCAAACATAAACATTTTTCTAAAGTTTAATATTCTGGAAATAACAAATTTCTTAGATAAGATAAGAATAATTTTCATAGAATGTTGAATCGAGAAGGAATTATTCATAATTGTATAGGAATAGAAAACAGAAATTTTTGTTGTATCAGTTATTATGTGGTTAAAACTACTATTGAAAATGAATAAGTTTCTTTTTTATTCTTTTATTTTTTAGGTGAATATCCAACGTTTTTTAGAAAATATAATAAGTAAGTATAATTAAAAAATTCACATTTTATCAAAAAATAAAAGTAAAATTACAGATAAAATCTATGAAATAAAATATTAAGAAAACGAGGAAAAATGAAAAACGAAATAAAATTTTGAGTCAAAGAAAATATTAAAATGTTTTTTCATAACAAATATTTTTTAATATACACAGAAGCTCGATTATAACGCGATCTTTAGGATCCAAGATCTCGAAGATCGCGATATAACCGAAATTTTATTACTTCACGACGTCAAATGTCGCACCCTATTATCGCCCATACGATTCCAAATCGATTTAAAGTGGTCATTTCGCGATTACCTACATCATTCAGAGCTATATGAGATAGTTTTATATTTTTAAATACATAAATCATTACCTTTTCAACACTTTGATGGGTTATATTAGCCAAACTCGATTTGGCGCCGCCATCTTGGCATCTTGTACAAACGAGTCACATGGATCGAAACTAGGTATTCATACGCCTATTAGATCACATGGGCCTCTTTACTGGATGTCATTGGCAGAAAAATAGATCTCGATATTCATTTTGGTAAACGGAAAATGTCCGCTATTCTGGTATTTTTTTAAAAATATATTGTATTTGACGCATTTTCGTGACATTAGGGTGGGTATAGAGTCTCAATTACTGTAAATAAGTATTAATTGTAAGTAGCAAATCGCGAGCAGTTCTCTAAAATCAATCAATTTTAGGTGAAAAAACGGTAAATTTTGCAATTTTTCAATTATACACCTTTTCCAAAATAGAAGGGGTCCAAGACCAAATCGCATTATATCCGAATTCGTGATATAAACAACCGCGTTATAACCGAGCTTCAGTGCATTTCTTAATATTATTTTTATTTTTTTTGTTAGTAGGAAATCTTTTATTATTGCAACTAATTAAGTAATTTTATTTTATTATTGAATTTGATTGCTATTTATTTATTTTTTTTTCGCCAACGCCCGGGCTCCTAGTACTTAAACTATTGACCTCAACAAGGGGCGAGATTGCTATTTATGTTACTAAAATAATAAGAAAAAGTTTTATTATTTTGCGTGTTCATAAGTCAATTTTGATTTTTCGGATTGAAAATTTTAGTATTAATAATTGAATTATAAATTGTTATGTTTCCCACACATAGTCGCAATATGATATTTCACAAGCAAACGATTTGCTTGTAATCTGTCTTTAGTAAAAGTAAGCCTAATTATAATTGTTAGTTTGAATAAATTCGAATAAAACTTTCAAAAAGATAATGCCATCAAAGCGTATTGAAAGAGGATTATTACGTTTCCAATAATGATAAAGCTGATTTTAATTAATGTTTTAACATGCGCGACCCATCGATTAAGTCAAGTAAATAAAGAATACGATACACATTTTAAAATTTTAAATATATTAAAAAATATAATTGCATATTATAAATGGACAGGACAGTTTCGTCAGGCGGTGTTATGCCTTGACATCATCAGCAGCAATAATTAACATTCTGTTTCTCTATATAAGAACTGTGCGTTTTAAGAATGTTAACCATTGCTGATGATGTCAAGGCACATCAGCGCCTGACGGAACTGTCCTGTCCATTTTAAATATGTAATTACATCTTTTGATATAATTAAAGATTTTAAATGTGTATCGTATTCTTTGTTTACTTGACATAAAACTGATTTTATAAAATTGATTTTAACTGAACCAATTTAAATGAAATTTCAAAAATTTCAGGTCGGTCAGTTTCGATGAACGAGTCGATCAAATCTTGGACTGGTTGACCCTGGAAGAAGACAGACCCACTGTGTTAACATTGTATTTTGAGGAACCCGATTCACAGGGACATAAATTTGGAATCGGTTCAGCTCAGGTACATGGAGAAACATACATCTATTAAGGATTTTATGGTTATATTAAATATGTAAAAATAAAGAATTAAAACTTGATAAAAAAAAAGTGTCCAGTCTGATTTGGACTTGGGCGAATCTATTTTGATAATAGAGAAATAATTCTAAAGGCATCATACGTAATATTTCATCAATTACCTTTTCAGGTGAAGGATGCTCTGGCGAACGTGGATCGAAAAATCGACAGGCTGATGTCTGGTCTTCTTGACAAGAATCTTCTCGGCTGTATCAATGTAGTATTTGTGTCTGATCATGGTATGTAACGTTTTGCCTCAAATTTTCCATTATTCCTAATTCATGATAATAAGTCTTGAAATACATGAATCCTTCGGTGGATTTGAAAACTACTTCCTTCTTCTTAGGAATGGCGGATGTTTCCTGTGAAAGAGTAATTAATCCTATGGATAAACTAAACGAGAAAGATGCCGAATTGGCGAAAGACATCTATCTATTCTACGGTGCTACGGGAAGATACAGAATAAAAAGGGAGAATATCAGCGAAGGTAGGTGTTGCCCTACACCACTTAACTAGTGCAGTTAATATGAAATAAATAATTAAATTTAATAAATAGATATTTTTATTATAAGTATTGATATATATATATAAGATTTTAAAAAAAGCCTTAAATTATAATCGCGACAAGTAGGACAATTTAACGTCAGAAATGTAAAATGAAAACGGGAAATGAAAGAACACATTAAGTTTGCTTTCACGCCTTGGGCTATCATCGACGGGAATCTGAGACAGCTGTTTCGTCCTTTTTAGGACTCATCAGCCAGATTTGCCCTCGATGATATGCCCAGAAAAGCGCGAAAGTCAATGGATTCCTCCTCTCCCGCTCCCACTTCCCGGGAGCGGGAGAGGAATTCATTGCGTTTCGCGCTTTTCTGGGCTTATCATCGACGGTAATCTGGCTGATAAGTCCTAATAAGGACGAAAGAGCTGTCCCAGATTCCCGTCGATATAGCCTGAGGCCCGAAAGCAAACTTAATATATATTATTTCATTTCCCATTGTCATACTGAATATAATAGCGACGTTTCAATCGCAGTGCCTGATATCTTAAAGCTCTTACAGGTAACTTAAGAATGTAATTACTTAAAATATTTTATGAAAACTTACATCTAAGCTTTTCGTTTAAACGAGTGTTTCTCAAATCTCATTTAATCCATGTGTAATGAGAAAAACAAACGAACTGATGACAGTGTAATTTGTTCAGTTTTTTAGAATTATCCATTTACTTAATTACAATAATATTTTCCTGTTACTTTGTCGGCTAACAAAATTTTTCTTGAAATTTTACTGTATGAGATCCTAAAACTTGAAACTTAAAAATTTGAGAGCCACAGAAATAAAGTAATCGGATGATTCTCCACTAACAAGGTCTGCTGAGACATGATGTCTCTGTCTTTTCCTCTGGTTTTTCCATGAATTCTGTTTTGTCACTGAACAGAAGCGATATACTTTATATTGAAATGACACGAACATTCCTATTACTGATGAATGGGTCCAGTGTGAAGGAGAAGCATTTGAAAGAATTTGAAGGGCTTCTATTTATTTGTGTTTTTGAAATCGAATTTGAATATAATATGTCTGTTGTGGTAAATCGGGACTTCATTCAGATTTTTTCTGATCTTATTACCGAATAAAGTTTTGGTTCAACACAGGACATTATATTTGATGTAAAAAATTTGAATATTTACCAATTAAAAACCCGTTTATAAAACCAGTCTTTTGTCAAATAAATACAAAAGCTACAATCTTTGGAGTAGCTTTTTCATATGGCCTACTCCAAAAAAGGGAGTAAGCATATGAAGTGTAAATCCCATTGGTTCCAGACTTACGAACCATCCGCCTATATTAATTGATATTAAGTCATATTGTAATGGTGTTTGTGGAAGAGTCTTTGGGATCTAAAGACAACGAATCAAGTTTTGGAACTGAACTGAATTAATTTATTACATGAAAAACATGGATTTTTATAGTACAGTAAACTCCCGATTATCCGCGATGTTGGATGGCGCGGCAACCACGGATGAGCGAATTCCACGGATAATCCGAAATAGAACGAAAATCAACACAAAAATGCTTTTAACATGTTTCATTTACATTAAAATGGTAGTACATACATTATAACCTATTATTTTATTTTATCCTTATATATTATTTCTCAAAGGTGTTTTCATGTCGGTACGCCATAACTTCCTTAATACTTCATCAAAATCAATGATTGAGATATCATCTTGAAGATTACGTTCACCGCTAAAGACGAAAAATAAACAAATTGTTTAAATTTAATGTTTTCGTTAAAAAACTTTATTTTAAAAAACTTTATTATAAAAATGTAGAAGGCGCCATCTATTGACAATGTGTTTAACTAACATGCACGACAGCTTTGGAGTTTTTATTATTTCTCAAAGGTGGTTTTTTTTGTTGCGAATTATTCGCATGGGTCAACTAGTTTTACTTTATTTTCCTACTTTTTAACAAAAAAAATCGGTTAATTGTTTTTGTTTTTTCGTGTCGAAACACGAAAACCCCCTACTTGGACGTCGCTAAATGTGCCTCTTTTATTGTTTACCGTATTCTAGATTTAAAAAATGTTTGTTGATTCCATAATTTATTGTACAGTAAAAAAAATGGAAATAGGAGAGGTCCGCGGATAATCGGGAGTTTACTGTATTTACAAAGCTTGATTTGATTGGCTAAGTAATAACAAATATACAGAATGATTGGATAAAAACATAACGAACTTAAATTAATTAACTGATTTAATGGCTGCAACGGAAAAGAATTTAGGAATAAACAGAACATCAGTAATTAGGAAATAGAAAACGAACGTTTTAAAATAAATAACGGTTAACGATTAAAATGAATAGATAAATAAATGATTTCTAATAATATTTATATACAAACTGTTACAATATTTTCAAGAAACAATTTTTTTTTACTCCCCTTAGAATTAGTAAGGACTTTGATAAACGATTTAGATTGTTTAACCCCCCATTTACTGACGACACATAAAGATGATCTGCCAGCGCGTTTCCATTATTCCAGGAACCCCAGAATTGAAGAGATTGTATCACTCGTAGAACCTGGTTGGCAAATAACACTCAGGTAAGAGATTCACTGCAAAAGTATCGATTCTTTGAGGGTTTTGTGAATTTCCCCTTTGTAAGAAATACACGAAAGAAATCGTCTTTGTACAATGCTGCAAAAAAAAAAAAAAATCGACTTCACACATACAATAGTACTGTTATACATGAATTTATATTATGTAGATGTTTCGTTTATAGTATAATGGTTTAGATGCTGGTCTATGGACTGGAGGAACCCGGGTTCAATTCCCGACGGAGGTCTGGGATTTTTTATGGTTATTTCTCCACCAGACGACCCTAGGGTACACCCAGCCCTCTGTTAAGTGGATTCCGGCTTTCTTATTCAGAGTTAAAGGCGGGTGGGAGGACGGGCCTCGAGCTGAATATCCCACCTCAACTAGTCCCGATTGGTCGAGAATCGCAGGAAGCCTAAACCTCTCGCGCACCGCAGGACCTGCATGGCCTGTTGGGGTACAGTTTTAATTTTTTTTTAAACGTTTCGTTTGCAGTTCAAGAAAATGAACGCGAACCTATTTAACTTTTTTAATTACAATAGATCTAGAATTTGTTTCCGCAATGACAGGACAGGGAATCCACGATAGTTAAAGTTAAAATTGAAGATAGATGGATACTGGACTGTCATTAAGTAATTCGGCTGCAAAGAGAAGAAGAAGAAGCTGATGACAAGAGATAGGAGGAGGAGGAGGATGAATATTAAAAAAAATGTTGGAGAAGAATCACAGAATCATTCGTTTCTTAAGCCCCTTCAGATTTGGCTTTTTAGAATATGAAAACGTTTTGGGAATTCCTTGTATAAAGAAGCTAAAATATTCTGTTTGATAAGTTCACATTGAGTGAATAAGATGTTTTCTTCAATATGAGCAAGTTTTTTTTTTCTATTTCTGCCTTCTTAAGCACTCATTAATACTTATTGTCTCAAGAAACAGAAAAGACTAACCATTACATGACATGTTTATGTGCTTGAAAGTCGAGATCTTAACTCGCATCCAGGCTGTGAACCATCAGGACCTTTCTACTACTAATCAGGACCTTTCTACTTCAAATGTATTGTAATAGGGCTTTGATAAGTTATTATTTCCTTTAAAATTTTGTTTCCCTATGAGTGTTTTGGAAACCTTAGCAGACGACCACTTCCTGTGCGTGTTTAAAGCATTTGTCACCAGGAGGTGTTTTTGTTAAATATGGGAATGGCCATTTCTATCTGTTTAACATTCTCAGATAAGGAAAGGTTTTAGTTAAAGATGAATGATTTCCACTTGAGAAGGGAGTTTGATATATGGAGCTCTGAAACGTTCGTTGTGGTTTTTTAAAGTCTAAGATGTTTTAAGATTAGTACCAATATAGTTTCTGTATTTTAAGAAAAATACATAAAAATCGCAGTATTTTAAAGGTAATATTCGAAAGTCCTTTTAGGAACTTCTTGTTTGGGGAAAAAATGAAGAGTAATTTCTAGTTTACGATTTGCTCATTTTAATAGTGAATCAGTTTCCCTGAAATTGTAATAATTTCTTCCAATAATACCTCACAATTAATCTTTTTTTTAAGACTAATGTCGCTGTCTTGGATTCTTTTTTTAAGTGTATTTTGGTTACCGTCTGCATTGTTTCTTATTAACATTTTTCTTTTTTATTCAGAGACAAATGTAGTCCCACACTTAATGGTCAACATGGATATGACAACAAAGTATCTTCTATGGAAGTAAGTAAAGAAAATTAACAAATTACTTAAGCTGTTACCACTTTGTAAACATTTCCAAAATAAATGTAATAATAAATGTATATTGCGAATGTACAGGCTAACCTAAATTTATATATATGATTGAAACGAGATGGTATTACTATATAGTTTTCTGAAAATAGCATGAACTATATGCAATTTATTTCATGAACTCTAAGTGCTAGAACATAGAAATTGAGTTAGCGTCGGTTTGCCATTGCATGGTCTACCATGCTGCTGTCAAGGTCAATGACATCTCCACACGTTTTCACAAGCCCTTTGGCAAATCGCTGGTCCAGAATTATAGTGTTCTAACTGCACCCATTACAGTATTGAGAAAATGAACTTTGAATACTTGAAGTCATATTGCTACTTTGATTATAATGTCAATTAGTTCACATCTTGTACTTTTTCTGAGTGACTTTATTACAAGTCACTCAGAAAAAGTACAAAGTGTGAAATAATTGACATTATAATCAAAGTAACAATATGACTTCAAGTATTTAAAGTTCATTTTCTCAATACTGTAATAGGTGCAGTTAGAACACTATAATTCTGGACCAGCGAAATGTTTGCAGGAATGTGGAATTCCCCGATTATTGCGGCACGAAGTTCTGGAAAGTTGTAGATCCTATGATGGTACACCTTGTCTTTCATATGACCCCATACAGTAAAAGAAAATCTAGTGGGCTTAAGTTTGGGAATCGAGCTGACCACTCCACAGGTCCTCATCTACATTGCAGTCTCTTAAGGTTAACCGACGTTCCTTCATTTTGGGGAACTGTTGCCAATTCTGCACACAGATAGCGCTCGAAACATCCAAGGCCACTCTGTACTCTTTATTCCATGGCCGTAGATTCGTATCAGTCGTATCACACTAATATGACCACCTATCTAACAATGGGAACCTTGACCTTGATTACAGCTTGTGAGACGGCGTGGCATGAACGCAATTAGACTGTGGAAGATAGGCCGAGGCACACGTGCCCATTCGGTACTGCCGTCCCGAAGATTACGTGATTGTGGATCCCATAAGTGCTCTACGAGGCCGAGATCGGGCGATTTCGCCGGCCAAGGTAGTAAGGAAAGTTCGCTGTTGTGCTCCCTGAACCATTAACGAAACACCTTAGCGACATGGGAAGGACCATCCTTCTGTTGGTACACACCATCCCAGCAGGGTAAAAGCGCAACATGAAGGATGCACTTGGTCACTGACGATGACAGATAGCTGTTGGCATTCATTGTCGCATCCGGTGATACCAGCTGTCTCAGATCACAACACGAAACATCCCACCGACTTGAAAGCTGCCACCGCCAGCCTGTAGTTGACCAACAAGCACACCGGGTGCTTTTCTCATGTGTCTCATAGCGAATCCGCCACCGCCCGTCAGTTTTGTGGAGTAATAAACCGGAGAAGGCTACCTTCTTCCACTCTTCTAATGTCCAATGACGGTATTCCCGTGCGAATTGAAGCCCGTCGTTGCCGATGGACATTGGTTAACATTGGCGCCTACACGGGAGACCCATGTGCAGCAGTGTTTGCTCTATTGATATCTCGGACACATACCTAGATGCCCCAGTGTTCATTTGAGTCGTCAATTGCTGAACTGTTGCGGCGTCGATTGGCCTTTACCAGTCGATTGTTGCACGTCGATTGGCCTTTCATTGATCCACTGGGATCAATGGCCTTTGGCCTCTACGGTTCTGATGACGGGAGTTACCTAGTGTGCTATCGCTCCAATCTTGGTGCACCTTTATTACAGCAGATCGAGAACGAACTGCGCCGTTTTCGAGATATTTCCACCCTTCAATCGGTAGCCTACCATCATTCCTTTTTTGCAAATCCATCAGATCACTTGCTCTGCCCATTGTGATCGCGTTACGCACTACGGTCAATCTTATAGAAGGTGTTTCACTCTATCGAACCCTGATTGATTTTCTCTTATAATTTTCAAACTGCCTTGATGCTAATGGCGACCACTTTCAACACTAGCTAAGAAATTATCGTGCTTCTCCTAAACCAAGGTATGTCCGTCAAATTTCTCAGCATTTACTTCCATTAGTTTGTAAATTGTAAGGGAAAAATCAGGGTTCGATATATTTATACGGGCCAGCGTGTAGTAACTTCTATTGATTGATTCAAGACATTTATTCTGAGGCGAAGGCAAAAAAATTAAATAAAAAAAAATGTAATATGTTTATTAAGGCCTTTATACGTCACCACTGTCTATTATTAGATGTTACTTACACCATTACTGTATATATATATTTTGTAAAACTGTTACTTAGGAATATTATTTAGAAATCAGAGGATTTACTATTATATTATTTTATTATAGCTCTATTTTAATTCTTTTTGTTTTCTTTTGCAGGCGATCTTTATAGCTTATGGTCCAGCATTTAAACAGAATCTGACGATAGAACCCTTCGAGAATATTGAACTATATAATTTATTTTGTGGTTTGTATATTTTCAGTTAACTTTGCCAATTTAAGAGAGGAGTAATAAAATATGACAGTCTTTAAGTTAAAAAAAAAAATCAAAATATATATGAATTATTTATAATACTGATATCTAGGCTTTGTGCTTAGTTTTAAAATTTCTAAAATATTATCTCCCTCCGCTGTTGTATACCCTTCGTAGCAACCCTAGACTAAACTGATAAGTTAAAGTACTTTTCTTCTTTAATACTTAATTAATTTGAATTAGTTCTTATTTCCCCAAGTTGTTTTTTTTTTTATTGAGATGAAACGTAAGAATCATTCCTTGAAGCTTCTTACAGATCTTAAGTTCCACTTCCTTCAGTTGCAATGATTTAAGTAATTCTGTAAAGGTCCCCTTCATCTTACTAGGAATCATTTTCCAAACTTTTAATAAATCCCCGTTTTAGAAATGAATTTAGAGAACGATACATTGCCATTCAAATTTGCTGGCTGGTTTAACTCTTACATTCTCCCGTAACGTGTTAAATAAATTATTTGATGGCAGTATTGTAACAATACGATTTTGACATGAAAATATTACTTATAAAGTTAAAAATGTCATCTAAAAGTGTTCATGTGTTGGTTTTTTATTTTATTTATTTATTCATATACTAGGATTGTTTTTGTTGGTATCTCAAACATAGATCCACATTCATGAATATCAAAAACGCTAAATAAGAAAGGGAGTTGTGAATCTAAGAAAATAGATTACAATATGAGCCGTTTCCTTTGAAAGTCCATTTTATATGATATGGAGATATTTAAGGGTTTACATTTGAATGGTTTGAAAAATATTGGTATATGCTAATATGTTTAATTTATGTTTTTTAAATATTAAATTGATCCAAGTTTATAATGTGATCGTTTTTAAAATTTTAGTTTAAAGAAATCTATACTTTTGATGACCTCAAATGGACTTACACCACTTTCAATGTCAAAAAATGTAAAAATCATACATTTATGAAATATTAAATATAGGATTTCAATTGAATCAAACCAATTTTTTTGTGAAATTTTTAATATAAAAAAAAAAAAAAAAAAAAAAAAAAAACATTTGTGAGTGCCAATTTACTCACGAGGGATGTATAAACATAGACGCACCTGCGCCGTAGCGCCGTACACACACGGAATTGGAAATTATCTGTCGGTGCAGACGTGACGTCATTTCACACGTAGGCGTTATGCACCTGCGACATAGCGCAGTACACACACGGAATTGGAAAAAAAAATGAAGACAAAAAATTATGTAGTAGGTACTCTTATAAATTTTGAACTAAATATTATGTCTTTGCAGAAAGTGGACTTGCACCACTTTCAAAGTAATTATATTTGTAATTTCTTTAACTACGAAAATGTATATTGACAAAATGATGGAAATTTTGAAGGATTTTTTTTTTTTAACTTTTTACAGATAAAACGTCATAGCAGATTGCATTCATTATTATCATTAACTAACTTTTTGTCAAAAATGGACTTACACCACTTTCAAAGAAAACGGCTCATATATTCCTAAAATACTTCCCCTTGTTTAGTTTTAAACAAGTTAACTGACTAGTAATGAATTGAATCGTTCACACAGCACCTTTTACCCAGTATAACTGCATTATTTTCTAAGATAGTAAATATAGTGGGAAAAAAATAGAAGCTATATAAGCTTATTTTATAATTAATTTTGAGGGTCCTTTACTATAATTTAGTTCTTGTCACCTTAAACTGTCCGAAATAGCTTTTTTTGTGTCTGTGTTCGTAGTTTTCATAGTTACGTTTGCTCTAAAAAAAAATTGATTATAACATTACTTGTTGAATCAATTGTTGAGCGTATTTGTGTTTGTTTCAGTTTCGCAAACACTAATAGCGCTTTTACTGTTGATCATTGCTTCAGTATTTGTGGTTCTTCAACTGTTTCCAGATCGGCTATACAACTGTCTTAACAAGACGATGAAAACACAGTTCCTTCATTACCTACTCAATTTGCTTATTTAGTTTTTTAAATTGCTAAAACTGTTTTTAAATTATTTCATCGTTTTAGTGTTGAAATTTGCATAACACTTAATTAGTAAAAAATTTAGATTATAGAACTAATAATTCTGATCGTCAGAGATGAAAAATGTTTTGCTTAAATCAATTAAATGATAGTATAGATAGTATATTAAATGTATACTATTGTAATATGCTGAAATAAATTGTAAAGGATCGTTGTTTCTTTTTTTAAGGTCAACTTTAATTATTATTATTATTTTATTTTCTTAAATTTTTACAATTGGAGAATCAATTGAATCTGTATGCAGGTTCTCAAGATATCTTTTTGTATTAATTACAACAGAAAACATATATAAATGATTATTAAAAAATATATTTTTATATTATTTCAATGATATTATACTAGTAAAATATAATTATTACTTGAAGAGCTATGATGGCTAATGATTATAGCTAAATATTATTAAATTAATTATAATACATTCATAATAACCAAATTTATATTGACAAGTATTAAATACAATATATGTTATCATTAGAAATACATATTAAAATTCTGTATTGTCAAATAGTCATATACAAAATTATTACGTTATAAAAGTTTGCTAATTTGTGAGGAGCAAAGATATTTTTACATAAAAATCAAAAGGAAAACAATAACATTATGAAGGATTTACTAATGAAAATAAAGCATTTAACGTGCTGTGCAAATTGATTAAAAAGGGGAACAAGAACAAAACCAGCACATGAATAAATTAAAATTGCCTTTCTGTTTCAATTATGGGGAGGAATTGGGAACGGCCGTTTCGTCCTTCTACAGACTCGTCAGCCCAACCCCGCCTCCCCGATAAAAGAACCAGAAATCTTGCCTTTCTGGTTCTTTTATCGGGGAGGCGGGGTTGGGCTGAAGAGTGTAGAAGGGCGAAACGGCCGTTCCCAACTCCTCCCCATAATTGAAACAGAAAGGCAATTTTAATTTATTCATGTGCTGATTTCGTTCTTGTTCCCCTTTTTTAAGGATTTACTAATATTTAGGAATAACAATATTTATATTATGAAGATTTTTCTAAATTTCTGGAATAAATAAATAAAGAAGCATGCGAATGGATTTTGATAAAAGAATTAGTAATCAAATTTATAAATTATTGCTTTATATTTCAGAAATAACTGGTCTTGAGGCAGCCCCTAATAACGGAACGAAGGGAACTTTAAGGCAAGTCTTAAAGAAACCTCTTGATTTTCCTTTTCTACCTCAACCTACTTACAGACCACCTAAATTTCCCGATGATACCACAAGAGAAGACAGAAAGAAGAAAGCAGCATGTCCTTGCGAAGAGGTAAAAACACAGCAGGTTCAATTTTACGAAAATTCTGCAGTTCATTTCAAATAAAAAAAAAAAAAATACCTTTTTGTTTTTTATTTAACTCTTTTTTTTTTCTCTTTTAGAGTATGACCAGTAACGTTATCTTAGCGCTTTCGATGAGGACTCATTTACCTTTTGGAGCGCCGTACCATAAGGAGACGCAGATCTTGCTGCATAGAACGGATTACGTCACTTCCTATGACCCCATCACGAAACAGCCCCGTTGGACAGCTTTCAAGATTAATTCGGTAACATTGATTCTACCGTCGGTTTTTTATTGTTTATTTTAGCTTTTCACGTTGATTCCGTCGACATTTCCTATAGGCCTGTGTATCGAGACCTGGTTGTTTACTGGTGACTGCACCTAGCTGATGATCGCCATATTAGCGTGAAACAGCTGTACTAGGATATCATTTAGTAAACGACTTGGTCTCACCCATTGACAACGTTAACTATAGTTAAAATGTGAATATAATCAGTGAGCGAATGTTCTAGAAAGTTAAAATAAGACTTGTTTTTTTTTTCTTAATTAGTTTAAGCATGTATCAGAAACCCCTTGTTGGATGGGAGACACCCGCTTAACAGAAGAACAAATGGGGACGTGTTCAGAAGAATTCAACTCCGAAAAACTCAAGTCTGATGACGTAGTTCTGCAGCCATTGTTTCATCCGAGTAAGTGCACTAGAGTCTCTATCTCTTAAGTTACAATAATAAACTCTTCCGATATTTTCATTGTAAAGCTTATTTTTCTAATTTTAGTAATTAGTAGGTAATACATATTACAGTAGAGACTCGCTAATCCGGCACGTTCGGGACTTCGGCAGTGCCGGATTACCGAAAATGCCGGATTACTGAGCGCCGTCTAAAAATAGCCGTTTTTGCGAGGATAGCGGAAATACCGCTAAAATAGAGTCAAAAGGGTTATTAATAGATATCAGGCCATTTTTCCATGTTCTATTGTGATTTCTCTGATTTCGGTAGTGATGGAAAATGTTATGTCGGCAAAGCGACACTGTACCGTAGCACTGACAAGTGAGCACTAGATGACACAAAATGGCGGACGAAGATTTGTCATCACTGCCGAGTACACCCGACCTCAGCCGATTGCCCGCGAACTATGCCGAACGCGCCTGGAAGACTTATTCATGTAAAAAAAAAACCTTAGACTGATGCCGGATTATCGGATGCCGGATTAGCGGGGTTTTACTGTACTTTCAATTTCTAAAAGAAAGGTGTGACCTATTCAGCTTTTACCAACAATAACCATAAGCAAGCGAAACTTGACAATTGAAATCTCACCTATCAGTAAACGATGCCGATTGTGTTAAAAGAAACCGAATTTAAAATTTTCGTCCTGCAACGGCAGGTTTCAACTTTCGGTTCGCCGTTTCCGTTTACTTTGATGACTGCGCCTATCTTCAAATTCAAATTTCAGACTCCTGAACAACGTCTTGTTGCAATGCCTCTAACAAGAGAACTAGTGAAATGATACAAACACACATACGTCCAATAGAAGACTGCAGCTAAGTGATGTGGTTGCTGTATTAGTTCTTACTAAGCTTAAACGATCCAATCAGTCTCCTTATTTCATTGCTGCTGTATGTGTATAAATGAGAATAACAAAAGCTAAATTTATTCTTACAGTTTTATTTATTTAGTTTATTTCTAATCAAAGTTTATATTGCTTAGATGGAGATGTTTACAGTCCATACAGAATATAAGCAGTCCAACCTGTGTAACTCGAAAACCTGTATAAGTCGAAATTTTTCAGTGATACGAGCATCTGAAGTCTAAATTACATTCAAAACTCACTCCATAGCTCTAAGTATTCTTTTACTGAAACTTATCTAACTCGAACAGATGCAGAGAATTCCTTGCACCATTCAGATAAACATCTGCCCGTCATTAAGCCATAAATTTCCATATTTTTTTTTTGTTAAGAATTATTCTCTTTTTTATTTTCTTTCACGCAGAACAGCAAATCCAGCAGATTTTATTGCAGAACAGCAATAAAACTAAACTACTATATCTCTAATAGGAAATATAGTCACCGTGTTTATAAAATTGCTTCTTCTGTCTGTAACTTTCATTAACTTCTGTAACTCGGAAACACTCAACTCGAATTTTTTCCGCCGCCCAGCGACTTCGACTTAAGCTAGGCGAACACGGAGCGATTTTATGGCAATATGATTGGTACAAGTTGGCCCAATTTGATTGCGGACAACTTTATCAAGCGCGAACACTTAGTTTCTCCTGAACCAATATTGCCCTGAAGTTTTATGGTTACGGCGCCTCTCACTAGGGAGAGCTAAAGAGAGAGCGTGTTTTCGTATAGAATTGCTATAGTATTAAACGCCGTCCCTCTGTAGAAATCAATTACGATTCTTTCATTATCAATTGACAAATGTTGTTGTTGGAATTATCTGTTTTGGGCCGACCCATTTTGCTGATTTTAAGCCTTGTTTCTCAAAGAAAATGGCCGGCGTGAGTGACTGAATTTCCGATGTTCAAAGTCCCGCCTCCTTCGACGTCAGCATTGTCACGTGATGTCATCCGTTCATTTGATTCGCTTTCATACCACCAATATTTTGAGCCAACTAATATTGGGCCAATATTGTTCCTTTGGTACCGACAATAAAATTGGGGCAATATTGTTCAGGTTGGGGCAATCAAATTGGGGCAAACGGTTGCCAGCAATCAAATTGGGCCTGATTGTCCCAAAATATCGCCTCGTGTTCGGCCAGTATTAGACAGGTTCGGACTGTATTCAGAGAGCATTAAGATAAACAGCAAGTCGTATGCTGTGGTATCGCATACGATAGTATGACAATGCCAGAACAAAAGCAGTTTCATGATTTATACGCTACCTTACCTGTCTCAAATTTGATTTTTACCAAATTGTCGTGAAGAAGCGTCAAGAAACAAGTTCAATTGAAGAAACTTTTTAAATGTAAAAAAATAATGTGATAAATTGGAAAACTTATAAAAGTCTTTAGTTAAGGTTAAAATATTATTTTGTAATAATCTTTTATTGGAATTATAAGAATCTAAACTACAAAATGGTAGAAATCCACTTTTCAGGCTGTTTTGTAATCAACGTTTCTTGCAATTCCCTTTCATTTAAAAGCTGCAATATTGGGTATGTTAATCATACCTAAAAGTTCTTAATTCTTTAAATAAAACTTGAGTATTTGAGTATTCTGAGTTGATGTCATTTCAGAGCAGAAAAAAAACTTTTAATACTTTAACGTTTCTTAATAAACAACTTTGTAAATCGCTGAAAAAAACTGCTGATTACCATATATTGTTATAATGAAGCTAAATTCCAAATGCTGATTTTTTTTTTTTTTAATTAATAATTATTTTCTTCTTTTTTTTTCAAGATTTTTCGAACGCTTCTACCTCTGATTGCTATTTGTTGAGCAATGCTGTGTTGATGTACGAGAAGTTCCAATCAGGTAACTATCCCCGAAACAATCCTGCATTGATGAGAGACGAACAGTTTTACGAATATAAAATCATAGCTTGTTAATCAGCACATAAACTAAAGTATTCATCCTCTGTCAACAAACAAGAAACAAAAAGGAGAGGCGGAAGTCAGTTGGGATGATTTGGAAGTTAAGTTCAAATCGTTCTGTAAGTGTTACAAATATAATTAAAAATCTGAAAATTTAAAATATGACAATTTAAATGTTAATGAATCATATTCTACTATTCTGGATTTTTATATGATAATTGAATTAATTACATTTCAGCTCAAAATAGGCTAATTTTTCGAAAGAATTTGCTTTCTATTAAATTATGTTAGCTTAAAAAAGCTCCCTTTTCTCATTTTATGAATAAATAAAGTAATAATCTAGTAAATGAATTCAGCATTTTCATTACTTTCTCAATAGTTGAATTTTTAAAAAAATAAAAACTAGAAATTTGATAGTTTCGGTTTATGGTTTTTATTTTTTTTAAATTCAACTATTGGGAAAGTAAAGGAAATTTTGAATTCTGGGAATAGATTTCTTTATTTATAGAATCAGAAATGGGAGTTTTTTTTAAGCTAAAATAACTTAATAGAACTAAAAATCTTTCGAAAAATTAGCTGGTTTTGAGCTTAAGTGTAATTAATTCAGTTATCACATGAAAATCAAGAATAGAAGAATATGGTAAATTCATATTTAAACTGTCGTATTTTAAATTTTCAGATTTTTAGTTGCATTTTTAACACTTACACAACGATTTGAACTGAAACTTCCAAATCGTTCCAAATACGCCTTCCCTTAAAATCACCTCCGTTAAATTGACATTGTTCTAGTCATTACTATGGGATAAAGAATCTTTATATTTGATATCAACTTTTTTCTCATTCAAAATTGTATATTGACCGTACTTTATGTTACGAATTCTCATAAGAGTAGGTTGAAGCCAAGATAGTTTCAAGTCATCATACATTTTTTTTATTAATGCTGAAAAAAAATCTGGAATTTTAAATATGAAATCGTTAAATATGTAGCAGTTGTAATTCATTAATATTTATCAGTGATTATGGAAATTCTTTTTTTTTAAATTTCAAAGTAGATTTACATATTAGTGATGGACAGTTTTTAAATCCGGATATTGTCTTCCACTGATAAAGAAATTTAATTAAAATATTCTGCTCTTGAGAATCTTTTATTCTTATCTTTACTTAATTTTTCAAAACTGCAAATTACTGAAAATGCAGTCCAGATAAATGATTATTTTTTAAGAACTCAAAAGGATTAAATGCTCTTTAAGTTCAAGAGATCCTTTACATAATGTCAAATAACATTTCATTTAGCAGTTTTTAATTATTGTTATCATTGGAGTAATTAAAAAAAAAAAGCCAGACAGATAAATACTTTAAAACAGAAACATAAAACACATTAAAACTTTTATGACACAATCCGATTTCGTCCGGACATGCGGGACATTTACAAGTACACTTGTTAATGTCCGGCAGGTCCGGAAAACTTGGTCGTAAAAAGTTACACACGTCAAATTGTCAAAATTATTATTATCTTATATTATAATAGCGTTATTCTGTCTGTCATTGTCGTAAGACTGTCAGTTTTTCCAATTTTGTGACCAAACTAAAAACGATAGATTGGTCATGCAATTGGATAAAATGTAGATCTTTTTAAGACAAACAAAACGCTACAAAAATCTTTCGAAAAAAGTTTTTGGTTTCCAAGATGGCGACTTTTAAAGGGTCAACTTTTGACTTTTTCTCAATTTAAATGAAAAGTATAAAAGTTGGAAGAGAACATTATATTGAGAAAATGTTGGTATTTGAAAGTTCTATCGAACGCTATATCTCTCATTCACAAACGTTTCTGCGTTTGCAAGAGACATCCAAAAATGTGCTTTTTCGCTTTAAATTTTTGGTGTGTGGCGCCAACCCGCAATACATCTGAGTTATCCGGAGAAGGCACAACGGGCTGGGAAGTCGTATATTCTCCGACGATCTCAACATTAATTTGCTAAATAAATAAAGTTTGTTTGTTTAATGCTATATATGCAAGGGTTCAGGAGCGAAGCGACGGTACCCGGCTAATTATTATTACAATGAGCCTATCTTGAAATATTGACTGTTTTTGAAATTAAATAAAATGAATTTTAATAATCATAGACAAATAATAATGGGGAATTGCTACATATTTAACGTTTTTACATTTCACTTTTAAAATGTAAAGAATATATGATTTGAAACTACCTTTGAAACGAATACAGCCTCATCTGTTACGAAGCCATTTCTGTTAGGAAGTTTCTTCACTGCAATACGTAGCTATTTGGCTTTTTTTAACTGTTCCTCCATTATCAAAATAGTGCAGATTTATATATGCAATATAAATAGCTTCTCCTTACTTGATTTGTCAATTCATAAATGAAAGATATAAATTTAACATTACTAACAGAAAAAAAAAAAAAATCGGAATTTTTATTTGTTACATATTCTTTTTACTCCTGAATTCGAAAAGAAATGCGAATTCTTAAGTCATATAATAATAAAATGATAAAAATCAGTCAAATTATCTACATTAAATACGATTTATTATAAACAATCACTTGTTGAACATAATCTTAGAAACAGCAACTAAAACATTTTTGTTTGATAAATAAGTTTTTATTTGTTATATTTGCCGATAAGTTATTGATATTTGACTGTTTATCATTGTATTTTATTGTTAGCAAATTATGTCATTCTTTTTTTATCTCAGAAGATTAAAAAAAATAATAAAAAGCTTAAATAGGAAGTTTCTGAATAAAATCCCGAAAGTTTTATTTTTAAAAGACTTTATATGAAGCGCTGGTTGTTTATTATCATTATGGTTTTATCTTTATTGAATCTCTATAATAATTTTTACTATTTTAAAAACAGAGTACTTTATAATAAAATACAATAATAATAATAATTAACTGACGAAATTAATAATTTCGAGCGGTCTAGACGGCGCGGCGGTCTGCCGTATGGCCTGTATGCCGACACCTGGGTTCGAATCCCAGCGAGGGCATGGCTGTTTCTTTCTTCTGTGTTTCGTCCGTTTCTCCCCTGCAAGTTACTGTTTCAGGATTACTCTGGTTGTGATGACAATCTCGTTCCCTCTTGACTGTTCTAGCCTCCTCCTGACGTTGTCGGATCAGGCTAGCGCGTGGTCCGTAGTTGGCCGATTCGCCTACAAAAAAAAAAAAAAAAATAACTGTAGACACCAGTAATTTGCAAGTCCTGAAATTATTTACTGATAACTTCAATATCGGATTCCATAAGAGTTTGATCTTATTTCATAGTTTGACCTTAAAAAAAACAATAATAAATAAATAAAAATAGCTAGGCATATACTGCAAATAGATAATCTCTTTAATTATAACCATACCCCAGACAATCGACTTGGCTCCTTGCTTAATCGATTGGTTTCGTCATATTGATGACCGACCGCTCGCTTCTTCTCTCAATCCACGCCATCTTACTTCGTTCTATCTGCTTATAGAAATTGTTCGCGATGCGTCTCAATATAAATTTGTGCTTATAATATTTATAACTAAGCGTAGTGTTAAAACTCGGCCATTGTATCAAATGCATCATCTATATCCTAATACTGACTACTATACTATAAAAGCGAAAATCTGTAAGTTTGTTTGTTTGTCATTCAATAACGCCTCAACTGCGCAACGAATCGCAATGAAATATTACATGCAGATAGTCTAGGACTTGGAGTACGACCTAGGCTTCTTTTCATCCCGGTCGATCAAGTACTTCCCGTGAAATAGTCGCCCCCAAATCTTAATGAAATAATTCCCAAACCTGCCGATAGATGTCGTTAATTTCCGTGGGATAGGCATTGAGTGCATTTCAGCAGATTTTCTTTGCAGGCGCGGAGCAAAAGTTAGCTCAAGAGTTAGCTCAAGAGTTAGCTCATAATCCTATCAGCAGATTTAGTAAATTATAACTTATTAAGTTCTAAATTTCAGTTTTTATGTTACTTTAATGTAATTGGGTTTTTCGAATAACTAATGCAAGTCTTCCGGAGCCTTGTGCATTGTATTATATAGTGCTTTATTTAGCTTTCGCCCGCATTCTCAAGCGACATATACTATATTATTTACGTTCTTCAGAATGCATTTGCAAGCTAACAATGGCTATGCTTCACTATTTAACAGAATAATTAATACTTCATGCAATTACGTGTTATTGTAATACGGATATTACATTTCTGCAAATATGTATTAATTAGCGCGAGAAAGTGCCAAAAATCCCCATAGAAAAGCATAAGAACTGCAACAATGATGTCGGACGATGCATGGTTTTTTTTTTTATTATTTAATCCATTAATTTGCGCATGCGTTGATGTGAGTAAAACTAATCGGATTTAAGCCAATTTTGTTTTTTGTTTTCACGATTTTAAAAAACAAAGACAGATAAAATAAATTTTAAGGAAAGCAGAATTTCTTGCTTTGTTTTGACTTAAAAAATGAAACATAGATTTTGTGAACAAAGCACTTTCAATATCTTTTTTTTTTCATGGCATTTTGAAGCATTAATGTTTTTAATGAAATAATGCTCGTTTCATGACGAAAGATAAATGATTAAAATGTTTAAACTTTGGGATACTTCGTATAGTCCTTCTGTTATTAGAAATACAATTCTCTTCCAGACTTTCTTCTTGTTCCAGATGATGAGTAATAATAATCCCGAAGCGCATCTGCCCAAGGATGTTGAAATTAAGATTACTTGCAAATAATTTACTGGAACTACTTGAGTGAAAGTGATCTAGACGTTCGAGAGCCCTATAGGTATACAACTCACTTAGCGGTAATCTTACATGAGTTTTCTTTTTCAGATATATTCCACGCACTAAGAAAACAAATGGCAATCTGGTACAGTAAATTCGACAAAGTCTATGGCATCATGGGACCGGTCTTTGATTCCAAGTAAGCAGTTATAGTTTTTTAATTTAATTTTATTTTTTTTAATTACTTGTCGTATTATATCCTCTTTATAGAGAACTTTAATGAATGATCCAACTGTAAGGAGAAAAAGTATTTGTAACCTGTGGTACAAAAAAACCCCAATTTTATTTTGGTATTTGACGTTATGCTACTGATCTCTCTAGAACTCTAGTGACCTGATTTCAGAAAAATATTGGAAATAAAACATTAAAATTGTTACAAGGCGCAACACCAATGAAAATTGATATCGAAGATATTGAAGTTTGTTAACGTAGGTTAAATCCTTCTGCATTGGAGATACGAATTCAATACGGATCCAGCACGAGTCATCTGACAATTGTATTCATCTGTGTTAAAATTAGGAATCCGATGTTAAGGCCGCTTTAGATGTGCCATTTCAGTAGGCTATATAGATGGCAATGTCAGGGTAGATTACCAATGGAAAGAAAGCTTTAAAACTCTTGTCTTACATGTTCCATATCGCCTTCCATCACACGGAAAATTTACACTTCTCAATTGTCGTCAAACCTACGTTTTATTTACGAAAAAAAGCATAAAAATCATTTACCGTATATGCTCCAATAAACGCCGAGGCTCTTATTGTCGCCGGTCTCTAATAATCGCCGGGATGCAGAGGGACACGGCCAAATAGTGGGCGGTCTCTTAACAGTAGCCGGCTCTTTGATATTTGCCTACCGGTACTAGTGTAAGCGTCCGTATCTTTATAGTCGTGCATAATACCTAACGGTACATTGCCTTACAAAATGCCGCCGAAACGGTCATTTGACATTGCCTTTAAGATTCGCGCGGTGGAATATGCGAAAGAAACTTCCGGTGAGACGGCCGCCCGTCATTGCGAATACGGACGACGTATAGCAGCGAAAGATACAGAAAGAAATTGTCATTTATCTTTAACAGTTTTAGGTAGCATGTGAAATACAAATAAAGTAGCTGTTTGTAATATTAGCCGGTATTTATATTGTGTAAAAATATTGCGTCCTGAAGGTTTTTGTTAATGGCCGGCCTCTAATAGCAGCCGGTCTCTATTA
The DNA here is from genome assembly GCA_023159025.1 of Thereuonema tuberculata. Lineage (NCBI taxonomy): Eukaryota > Metazoa > Arthropoda > Chilopoda > Scutigeromorpha > Scutigeridae > Thereuonema > Thereuonema tuberculata. The sequence goes on from JAFIDM010000002.1 coordinate 50,468,837, forward strand.
AGCGCCGGGAGCCGAGGTTAGTTTTGCAAATAAACGCCGGGGGCCTCTATTGAAGCATATACGGTATTCAATGCATCGAATAGGCGAAAGAATGTTTTTAATTCATTAAAATAAGAAGTATTCATTGTTTTCATTTTTTGTATTTTTTTGTTTTCAGTTTCGATATTTCTCGTTAAATCTCGACCAACCACGATATGTTTTCGAGATTCCAATCGCTCGTCGATTCAAATTTTTCAGACCGAAATTCGGTAATGAATTTGGTTAATAATGTAGCGTTTTCTGGAAGCATTCACGAAAACAAAAGGAAATGATGACCGCCGATCGTGAAAATCATTTTTGTAAACGGTAGTCTAATTTCGAATAAATAGATACAAATCGATTGGACTTTAAAGTTCTACAATTCGCCACCAGGAGCGCTAGTGTCAGATGGCTCCTTAGAGATGGCATCTCTTGAAATGAGAACACGTTGTAAAAGGGGTAATGTGTTTTCCATCCCGTCATGGCGCGATGATGGCGCGCAGATTGCCTGTGAAATGTTACATATAAAGCGACCTTTACAGTCATGATGTGTATTTTAGTACGTAGTTCTGTTCCGTTGGGAGAATGCTCAATATCTTAACACGCTACAAATATCAATTATATCAACAAGCTGTGATCTGTATAAATTTGAGGAAATTTATTATCAACCTAAAATAAGGTGAACTAAAAAGGATATCTCAGACAGTTGAGGGATTAAAGGCCGTTAAAGTATATCGATATTTCCACGGCAATATGAGGAAGATTTATTTATTTACCAATCGTTTTTATTTTTGTTCAATAAACACGAATGTCTTAATTAACCAGTTATTTGATTTAAAGGAGAAATATCTGAACTGAATCTTTAAAATTAATAATTTTTTAAGAAAGGAAGCCAAAAACTGCACATTAATAATAATAATAATAATAATAATAAAAAAAAAAAACACGCCTTTCAGTTTGTCAACAGAGGGAATCGGGAACAGCCGTTTCGTCCTTATTGGGGACTCATCCGGATTTGTCATCGGGGAGGGTGGATCGGGCTGATGAGTCCCCAATAAGGACGAAACGGCTGTTCCCAATTCCTTCTGTTGACCAACTCAAAGGCATGTTTTGTTTATTTCTGTGAAGTCTTTGGTTTTCCTTTTTTAATAATTTTTCTGCACGTTAAAATTCTTAAAAAAGGAAAAACCAAATTTTCTTGTAATTAACAATTTTTTATTTATAAATAATTACAATTCATTATTATTTTAAAACTTAGTACTTTTATAACTTATTTTTTTAGTCATATATTAATCTTCAATTAATTCTTTTATTTTTTAATTAATTAGTATATTTAACGTGTGTATCTTCTAAACGCATCGAAGGAAATTGAGGCCACCATATGAATGTGTGGTGGCCTCAATTTCCTTCGATATATATATATATTTTTTTATTGAACGAATCCATAAAATGGTTTTATTTGTCTATTTATTTAATATATAGAATAGATTTATTGTTTTTCTTTTTATTAAAAGGATGATATACAATAAAAATATCTATATATTCAACTGATATAATATACAGAAATTGATATTCAAAACTGAATAACTTTTTCTTTTTCTGTTTCCAGACATAAAACCAGTTCCACTTCCGTTGCTGTTCCCAGTGACTTCTTCGCTATTTTCAGCCGATGTTTGGATCCTTCGTCAGTTGAGTGTGAACCAGATTCGATAGCGTTTCTTCTACCTCATCGAAAGGAGAGAAGTAGCTGCCAGGTAGACATATTTATTTAGTCAGTCTTGTTGTAATTGTCAATGTTATAATGCTTTTTATTGACATTAATAGAAATTGAATCTTCGCTTAAAAACATTAATCACCTATTGGTTATGAATAGAAACTGAGCAAAGATATCTTGCAATTTAAAGCGATTTGTATGAAATGGTTATAAAACGAAGGTCGGTCGCGAATTTACGCACTGAGGAAGTATCTGAAGAATATTGAAAGTGATAATGAAACTGTAAAAGAAGTCTTTTCTTAATATTTAATATACATCTTAAAATATCACCTTAAATCATATTTACTACACAAGGAAACGTTATTCTCACAAAGCCAAATTTTCGAAGTCTCTGTTAATTCTTTTTAACATTAAAAAATTACAAACAATCCATAGAGTAAAAAATAACTTACAACAAAGAATAAACAATATTAATTTCAAAGTTACCACCTTATGTCATACATCATTATTAAATGTGATGCGTATCATTGTGTAATCTGAGCGCTATTAAATTCTTAAAACATTTCATTCTTAAATTTGCAGTATATGTAGGATGTTCTAGGATATGCCTTTTAGATGCTGTTGAGATACTTGTATAACTTGACAAATAAATATCTATGGAAGCAGATGTTACCATCCCATAATATAAAGTTGTTTGCTTTAGCAACCATGATTTGGTCATACATCATTTGGGTCTTTTGTGGTTTAGAGCCGTCCTCGAAACGATAGCAGTGCTTTAGAGATTCATGTCCATGCAGTGAAATATCTATCTTATAAATGACACTGGCCTTTCTTACGACAATATTTGATGGCCTCGACCCAGGTTCCCTGCAAATTGCTCGTGTATTGAATGCTTAGAATTCGACAATGTAAAGCATCAAATTAAGACGTGGCACGGGCGGATCCAGGATTTTTCAAAAGAGGGGGCTAACTTTCCTGAAGGGCTGTTAGTCTGAAACGTACGCTGTACGCCAGTTATTTATTAGCAATTGAAATCGTCATTATGGCAATATGTCTATCAGCCTTTGAATACCCATTTTATCCAATCTATATTCACAGCGAAAGGGAGGGGCTACAGCCCCCCCCCCCTCTGGATCCGCCTATGAGACGTGGTCCATTGAAAATGTTGTCTGACCCAGTTCAGTCGCTCCCCCTTCGGAGAGCAAGGAACGAGCAGCCCGAGGAGTATTATATAAAGCAAATATAAAGATTCATGAAGCCACAGTTTTCTTCATAAAAGGAGCTACATTTAATGCTAATTATCGCTTGTTCTCTTCAGGTGCGAGGTTCGCCTTGCAGCGACTTGCTTGTTCCGATAGATCAACCGCACGGCAGCCCTGCGACAACAAACGGCATGACTGGTGACATTTGTTCCAGACAAAATCAATCGCTACGTAACGACCATATATGGCAAACCCTTTTTTTTTTTTTTTTGCAAAATACTACAGATACCTCACAACGCTCATTTTGAACCTAACTTTCTTAAGTAAATGAGGCTTATCAGATCACTAAGTCTGAATGTGTATATATCTTGACTCCCTAACCACTAGATGGATCTCCTTGAAACTTAGTGTTCATATTTAAAGACTAGAGACAATGTAGCCTAACTTTTATATTTAAAATCTTTTCGTGGTGCGTCTTGCCAAACAAACACGAGAAAGCAACAAAAATTCTCACACACACACACACACACACACACACACACACACACACACACACACGCACACACTCACAAAAAGCATCAGAATCTAAACAATGGATCTCTATCCTACCTCTATTTATACTTCAGCGTTTTAAACAATAAATTTTAATCCTCTTTCAGCTAATCCATTAATTAGCGCGCGGTTTGAAATGATTAAAATTAATTATATTTTAACAGATTAACTAATGCAAGTTTAATTACATTTTTGTTTTAAGAAAATGCAAAATTTGTGCTGTTTATATTCAGCAGATATTAGAATTTGAAAACAAATGATAAGCTTTTCGTTTATTGTCGTTCACGACTTTTTTTAAAAAATAAAGAAAGGGTAGGAATCATATTTTACGGAAAGTAGGCTTTAAGATCTTTTTTTCTGCCTTAAAAAGAAGCGAGAGAAAATGATATGCAGGGCACTACTGATCATGTATTTCCAAATCATTGTTTTAATTCTTTTTAGTCTAAAGCCCCGCGAACACCATCCAACTTTGCACCAACTTTAGTCGGCCGACTTCGAGTCCGCCAACGTTTTGTCAGCCCCGAACATCATCCAACTCGCAAATGAGTCGGCCGTGATAGAAGGAATCCCACAATGCAATGCGTTTCCTCCATCCGATGTGGAAAATCCGAAAAAAAATCGAGGTTTTGAAACCTCTCTGATAAATTCTGCCGCATACAATTACTGCATTTCAGTATAAATTTTATTTATGCGTGAAAGAAACTCGCAATACTCTGATATTCATTGTGCACGCGCTTGTCTTCTACTCGAATCGGTGAACATCGTTTTAGACGCCATTTCTTTCCATGGGCGTGACGTCACGACTGACGTGTTCCAACGCTGCCCTGTGATTGGGTAATTCCGACCGACTTCCAACCAACTTCCCGAGTTGCCCGTGCACAACCAACTCGAGTCGGCGGACTAAAGTTGGTGCCAAGTCGCTGAAAAACTGGCTCAAAACTGTCTCTACCAACTCGTGACGTCAAAATCGGCCGACTAAGTTGGTGCAAAGTTGGATGGTGTTCGCGGGGCTTTACACTCGATAACAGTTGATTAAAGCTGGGCGAACACGCGGCAATTAGCGGCAATATTGTGGGACAATATTGCCCCTTTTTATTGCTGACAACCGTTGTCAGTTCAGATTACGCGCGAACACGTAGTTTTTCCGAAACGAATATTGTCCTGACAATTGATGGTTACGGCGCTTCTCACTAGGGAGAGCGAAAGAGAGAGCGTGTTTTCGTACAGAATTGCTGTAGTAATAATCGCCATCCCTCGTTAGAAATCAATTACGATTCTTTCAGTTTCAATTGACAAAATGTTGTTGTTGGAATTATCTGTTTTGGGCCGACCCATTTTGCTGATTTTAAGCCTTGTTTCTCAAAGAAAATGGCCGGCGTGAGTGACTGAATTTCCGATGTTAAAAGTCCCGCCTCCTTCGACGTCAGCATTGTCACGTGATTTCATCCGTTCATGTGATTTGCTATTGTTCCAGCAATACGTTGCGACAACTGAAAATGTTCCTTTTTTTCCGACAATCTCAATTGTCTTGAAATGGGCAATCTTGGACAATATTGTTCATTTTTATTGCTGCAAACGGTTGTCAGCAATGAAAAGGGGCAATATTGTCCCACAATTTTGCCTGAAATTGCTACGTGGTCGCCCAGCATAAGACAGTATGCAAACTTAAATCCTGAAAGAAAACTTTTCTTTTAATGTCGTTACTCAAGGAGATCGAATTCTTAATTTCGTCTTTTGTTTCAGAGTCCAAAGGAGTTTCTGGAATTACACATTTCAAGAATCCGAGACGTAGAACTGAAAACGGGACTCCAGTTCTTCGTAAACAACCAGACGTTAGGCCTACAGCAGAGGCTAAGGCTTGCCGTGGATATGTGGGAGGGTTTGTAAACTTGACACCAAATCCATCAACATCAGATGCTCAATTCCATTGCTTCCTTTAATAATCTTTGTAACGTTGTAAAAAAAAATAACATTTGAATTTTCATATACTTAAATGATATGAATTTGATTTAGTAACTTTTGAAGTGAGAAGTAAGCCTATTTCCATACCTCGCTTTCACCAAAAGACAAACTACGTCATCAATTTGTAAAGACAAGTGAACAACGTTGCACGTGCAATACATAGCCAGTATAGAAACAAAAAACTTTTAGTTAAAGGAGGAAAAAAAAAAATATGTGCCAAAGTTGTGATTCCCTTAAAGAAAAGCAAAACTTCGACAATGATCAATTAAAATTTTTTGTATGATGTCTGCATGTCCATGTTTTATTGCAGTGAATAAAAAATTGTTATTTTGTGAATTCCTACAAATACGTTGTTGTGTTTGTTTTTTAACCCAAGATAAATTGATTATTCGTAATATCGATGTGCGAAAGTAACTTTCTCCTTCACCTGTAAGTTTATCTCACAGCCAACTTAAAGCGTTTGAGTTTATTTGTTTTGAGGTAGAAATATTTAAATGAAGTCAGTTTGGGAATTTATTTTTTTTAAATAGTAAACTAATAGACAAATTTAACCTGCGTTAAGGACGATATAATTATAAAACAGGCATAAAAACGCACACAACTTAAAGGTTCACTGAGCTATTTTCGAAAATTTTATACCAGGAACCCAAGATGGAACCGTTTCGAGATTCCACTCTCTCATCGGTAAATTTGTCTATTTTGTGTATGTTTTCTTAAAATTAATTCCTTATATGCTAATCGTGGAGCTAGCTGGGATTAATTGATTACTCTTTTTATTATTAATTTATATTTTGATGTTTTTTTAGCTTAAGGGTCATTGTTTTGTTCATTTGTCCTTTGTTTATGTTTCTTTTGGTTCCACTGAGCTATTGAGTACTGGGCGAACCCAAACGAGGAGAGATAGGAATCTCGAAACGATTCCATCTTGGGGTCCCGGTTCAAAATTTTCAAAAATCTCAGTGAACTTAATTTGTGTGCGTTTTTAGGCCTTTTTTTTTT
>JAFIDM010000002.1:50475683-50490820 GCA_023159025.1 Thereuonema tuberculata
GGGTCCATTGATACCTTTGGAGGCACGTCAGGATGCTAGAGCGTACCTAAACGTCGTAGCTGACCAAGTGCAACCGTACATGTTAACAGTTTATCCTCATGGAGATGGCTACTTCCAGCAGGATAATGCGCCGGTGCACAAAGCCCGCATCACTATGGGATGGTTTGAGGAACATGACGATTACTTTTCCTTCCGCTCAGTCCCCAGATCTTAGCCCGATTGGACATTTGTGGGATGAGCTGGAACGGGCTGTTCTCTCCAGGCCTACACCTCCATCAAATCTTCAGGAACTGGGTGACACGCTCATGTCTCCATGGTACACAATACCTCAACAACGTTTTCAGCATCTTGTGGAATCCATGCCTCGACGAATTCAGGCTGTTTTGAGGGCTAAAGGTTCCTAATACGCTGCTAGGTAGGTGTACCGAATAAAGTGACCGGACAGTGTATATACATATATTTTATTTCCACTTTTTGACGATTTTTTTATATTTTCAAAACCTTATTGTTACTTTTGTTTTAGAGCTTTCGCCACAAACTATTCAGAGCTTTTAGAGCATTGGTTGAACTACAAATACATATAAAAAAATTCGAAATCTGTTCACGGGATTTTATAAGTCGGGCCTTTGAAATGGGGCGTGACCTCAAAGTTGTGACATGGATAGCTGCCATAAATTTTGAGTTTTTTTGAGCTAAAACTTTTGTGGGCGCTAGATACCCTTAAGGACTTAGCTGGTATTGCATTTCAGCTACATCGGATCAACCGTTCAAAAATGGCGGTCGATAGAAATTTCAACTTTTTGACGTTTTTCCTGTCTTCAAATCCTTATCCTGACGTTGATTTTACAGCTTTTATCTTAAACTTTGTACAGATTTTAGGAAATTGGTGTAACTACAAATAAGTAAAAACAAAGTCGAAATCTGTTTACGGGTTTTTAGGGGGCTTAGAAGTGGACGTGACCTCAAAGTTGTTTCGTGGATAACTTCCTTAAATTTTGGGCTTTTCCGCTAAAACTGACCTTGACTTCGGATGACTGAATATCAAACTTTACTATTAAAATATTATTAACAAATACTATTCACAAATCTCAATGTAAATTGACCTTTTGGGAAATATACTTAACGCCTTAGATGCGCGACGGAGATTTTGTTTTTGTAAACACAGAAAAGATTATGATTAATTTTAAGTTTTTCTTGATTTTGATTGCAATTGCAATTTCTAATTAAGTTATCTCATGGAGTCACCTTTGGAATCCAGTCCAGTATAAGGAAGAATTAATAATGCTAGCTTTATCGAAGCGTTGGTCATTTTGTGTCAAGCCGAGGAAATAAGTTTAGCATTGCATTCAAGAAACAAGGTCACAAACACACTATTATGAGATACAGGACAATCCACAGCAATCAAATTATATAACATGTATTTGTACATAACCGAGCTACGACAGGAAAACATTTGCACTTCCTTATTTGAAGAACATCACACTTTTCGTCTTAATTCGTTGTAATAATTTTTTTTAAGGCAATTGGAATAATTGTGTTGCTGGATTCCAAATCATATGGAAGATATCAAGTTTACGTTCCAGTAAAGAGGGATCTTATCGTAACTGATTAATATTCTCCCATTGTTTGTTTTTCTTTTTTTATTTTTTTTATCATCAGTGGAATTGTAGATAAGAAACCATGTCAAATTAGGAAACTGATGGACGAACTCGTATCAAGGCAAAGAGGTTACAATACAATGGTAAGTATTGTATTATTTACTAATTTTATGACAAACTGAGTATTGACATACAGAAGCCATTTTTTTTTTAATAAATCAGTAAAATGAATTTAAGTAAATTATTGTCTTTTATTGTATTTCATTAGCAGTATTTTATTGAGAATACGTTGACATTTTATAACACCTCATGGATAGCATAATTGCTAAAGGCTATAAAAATTCTGATCTTACGTAACGTCATATCAGATGCTTCGTAGAGAAAAAAAAACTAAAAAAAAGGTCGAAAAAGAAGTTTATGCCTCCGTCTGTGCTTATCATAATTCAAAAGCTTTTTGCCTAAAATAACAAACGTAGTAAGTAGGCAGTTCTTTACGCCTTCTGGCTTGATTTTTTTATAGATTAATCCTGATCCCACAGAGCGTAGGTCAAAAGCACCATTAATGTGCTTGAAACTATGGAAGGGGCAGCTGAAATTTTATTGGTAAATTTGGACTCTTATTAATTGATCCCTATTGATTTTTGGAATAAACTTGACCTTTTTTTATGAGTTGGTTAAAAAAACAAAATCAATTGAACCGTTTTTATTCGACCATTCGAAAGTTGGCCTTTCTACTACAATACTCTTGTTCAGTGAATTAGTGCTTTTATTATTTGAATAACTTTGTAAGTGTACATGTATGTAGGACTATCTAAAATACATCCATATATTTAGTACATATATCTTGTTTAATAAATTCTAGATATCATGTATACATTCTCGTTGGATTTGACGTATATCAAAATGATAAGCATAATTATTAAAATACATAATTTTTAATGAATATTTAGGATGTTTCGAGTGCTTTTGGCATCCATTTCAGACAAACTTCTAAAGTTAAATAACAGAATATTTACAAAATAGTAATCAATAATAATCAGTGAAATGAATTTGCTATCCACTGCTCCCCTCCCCTTCTTTCTTTTAAGGTTATGTTTTAATTAGATTTCAGACCAGTTAGGGGTCGTCCATTAATTATGTGAGGTCATAAGGGAGAGGGGGGGGTCCGGCAAAATCTCACCAAATCTCACCAAGGGAAAGGGGGGGGGGTCAACGAAAATCTCACATCAACTTTTTCATTCAGAGAATATACATATTATAATACATACAACATTTTGTAACATTGACTTTTTGAACTTTTTTGATTTTTTGACTTTTTGAAATCTCACGTGAGGGGGACGACATCTCACGTGAGGGGAGAGGGGAGGTCCAAATTTTTTAAAAAACACCTCACATAATCAATGGACGGCCCCTTATTTTTATCGATAAGGCCACTTTTGTTCAAGTTTCAGTTCATAGCCTTGAGAAATAAAGAACAACCAAAATAACAAACAACCTGAAGTTTAATATCAGTTGCACACTGATCATGTTTGATTATTTACAGAATAATATCAGATTAATAGTATAATTAAAATTTAACTGAATGTCTCTCTATTAAAAAAAAAATATCTAAATAGTGTGACCAGATGTCCCGGATTGTAATTTCATTGTCCCGGATTTTGTAAATAATCAAGAAAGATATTATTATTATTTTTTATTTTTGGGTTGGTAAACTCGTTTTTTGTTTCTTTTTATTTGGTTGTGAAAATTGATATCGGAAAAATCTGATCACCCTAATATCTAATGCAGTTTTTTACATAACAATGAAAACAATCTCATTAAAATTGATGACTAGTGTTTGCTTTAGTGGAAGTAATATTATAATCTCAAACGTAAAATTATATTTTTTTAGAAAATTGATTTTTAATATAACAAAGAAATTAAATGCATTAGAAACGATAACAGCATTTGTTCAATGAAGCAATGTGAATTTGTTAATAATTTAAAAGACATTAACCGGAGAAAAATCATACAAACAAAACAAGTTAATGGTTTTTGAAGGAAATGTACTTATAAGAGTATAGATTACAACAACAACTTTTTAGATTTTACACATTTCATTTTAAAGTCGATTAAAACTCCCCTTCTGGACATGGCTTTTAAAAAAAATTTCAGATAAAAATATATGATAATATAAAATATTATATAGAAATATTTATATTAAAAATGAAATGTATAGCTATTTTGTGTAATATCTAAAAAATTATTAATGAACTCTGCTCTGTACTCTTATATGTATAGTAAATGAAGGTGGAAAAGGTTTTTGCGCTTGCGCGGAATGTAGCGTTCACGCATAGGGCATATCTGAAAAGTTTCCGTTAACGCTTTCAGCAAAGTTTGAACGTTAACGTTTGGAAGTCTGTAGTATAGCCCTACACACACATGTAACGATGTAGTTCCTAATATTACCGCTAGAGTGTTTCCTGTAGAATAATGCCGAGGCTACTACGAAGCGCATTGCCCATTGGTTCAAATTGCTATCTAATATTCTTTTAAGAGGGGGTTACTTAATTTTCATATTTTTTGCTAAATTTTTTCTTCTTGACCTAAAAGAAGGTTTCAAAATATTCGAAATGCCTTTGAATATTCTTTTTTTTAAATTTATTTCTTTTATTTCAGGGAAATCAACGTGAGTTCCTTCATTTTTCACAGATTTTTATTTCGTACGTGTTTTATGAGAATAATGATATCTGCTTCTAAGGTTCGACTATTACGTAATATTACACACATTAAAATATTAATTTTAGGTATTTAAGGTAAAACTCAATATCTTTACTTTTTTTCAGGATCTTGGGTCATTCGGTAATCCACCCAATCGCAAGAGGTTATATATCACCTTAGGTGCCGCGGTAATTTATTATTATTATTATTTTATTATTTATTTAACAAAGTGGTAAAAGGTATTTGGCAGGGAAGACTTCGCAAATTTCTATTTAAACGTTCCAGAAATCAGGCGTTACACAAAGACCGCCTTTCACTAGAAAGTTTTGTGGTTTGCATTAAATAGAAGGCTGGGTGCGACCTAGGAAAAATCTCGGCTCCTCAGATCGATCCCAGACGTCCTGAACTTTTTTATATATGTATATGAGTACAATGATAATATTAAAATTATAAATTTTCCATGAAGTGCTTTTAATTTTTCTACTTTTATTTATTAGATTTATAGGTATTATGTTTTAATTTAACAATACCTTAATTCAATAACTGTAGATGATTCCTTCAGCTATTTGATTTATTGTCAGTTTAATTCAGTAATAAATTAAATTCTCTTGCTTTTTGGAGCACCTTCACCAGAATGACAAATCCGCGTGTATTTGTTATTTACAGAGTGTCTTATTATTTGTCGTTGCTTTCGTGATTGGGTTTTATTCAGCCCCAAGAGCCAGTAATGCCTTTCAGCCGCACGAAGAAGAACAGAGAGAACTACCGACAATCCCACCTCAGCCAAACAAATGGAGGAGCTTCGCATTTAATTCATCTCAAAGCAACAGTCACTGCCCTGAAGAGTAAGCGATTAAATCATTATTTCGTTTTAATGAATATTTTTAAACATTTCCTCCGGAATTGAAACGTGTATTTTTTGTTTCTTATAGTCCGACCACGATAACGTGATCCCACGTGAAGAAACCCCACGTGATTATGACGTATTTGTTTTTAAGCCAATCACAAACAAGCGCGCCTCAAAGCACAGGACTCTATTATCAAAAATTTCCCTCAAAATGTCGCCCCAGAGTATTTTACAGAGCAGTGTTCAAAAATTATTTTACAGGTTGAAGATTATTTTCAAAGGGAATTGGAAAATGGAGGACTAAAATTAAAACTAAATTTTTGTTTTTGTTTTGTTTTAAAGCTGTAATATAATATTCTTCGGAACCTCTGAGAGAGGCTAGTACTGACGTCGAATCGCCTCGTTATCGTGGTCGGACTGTATCTGCAGTGTTGTGTTACTTACATACGATATACGCAGTTTGTCCAGCTTTTTATACCCACAAGGAGAACAAAGCTTTTCAAGCATTTGTAGATTTGGTTAAAGTTGTAAGTAATACCTCGTACAAAAACATGTTTAATTGGTTGTCGAGTGTAATTTCAAGTCGAAATAAAACTGTCCGTTAGATTTTCTGTTCTTACCAAGCTCAAAATTGTAATGATGTATTACTGAATGTAGCGATGATATATTTAAGTGATGTATTATGTGAAAAAGAAGTATTAGTTCCGAAAGTTGAACTAGTTTGTACAAACAATTAAGATATATACTGATATAGTCCGACCACGATAATGTGACATTCGACGTCAGCACTAGCCTCTCTCAGAGGTTCCGAAGCATATTATTTTACAGCTATAACACAAAACAAAAACAAAAATTTAGTTTTAATTTTAGTCCTCCATTTTTCCAATTCCTTTCGGAAATAATTTTCAACCTGTAAAATACTCTGGGGCAACATTTTGAGGAATATTAATAGAGACCTGTACTTTGAGGCGCGCTTATTTGTGATTGGCTGAAAAACTGATACGTCCTAATCACGTGAGATTCCTTCCGATCGTCACGTTATCGTGGTCGGACTATAGGTGTAATTCCAATGAATAATTGAAATATTGAACCACAATCAAACGAAACACAAAATGGCTGAAATAATTAAAAAGAAAAAAAATAGCTATAAAAACCACTTTGAAAAGCATGTATTTGTTCTGGTATGGAAAGTTTAACATTTGAATACCAGAAAGATGGTAACTGAGGATGGTTACACATTTTGCGGACAGCTCACTGAGCAAAAGTATATGATCTTTGTGAAGATAATTAGTTTTATAAAAGTTTATGATAATTAAAATGCCATTTTTCAGATTCTAAATTTTTCAAGGATAAAAAATTAAATTAATAATTTTTTTTTGCTTAACAAGAATGAAATACTTTTTGTCTTCAGGACACTAGTTCCTACGTCAATTTAGTAATTTCCCGCAATCTGTTACAGTACAAAAATTGTTTCTATAGAAATTCGTCAGGTGAACGAGACCATGCCGGATAATCAAATAGACAGATAACAGAACATGTAAAACATTATACAAACTAAAAACATTAAAAATACAATAGATCGGGTCATCTAATTTGTTTATTTTATTACTTAAAAGGTAAGCTAGTGAAATTTAATTAAACTTTAATTATTGTTTATTTTTTTGTCGGTCATCATAATATCACAGTAATTAAAGACATCGATTCATATACGTACAGGGTGTACCTGAAATGTGCTGCCAAACTTAAAGGTTGTATTCAATCTTGCAAAACAACGAATAAATGTCATATAAACATGGATGTAGAAATGCGTTATTTCCAAGATATGAAAGATGAAACGATACGGAGGTACGCCTTTACGTCGTATCGTAGAGTCATTAAATTGCTCCTCGGTAATCGTGGCATGGTCTGCTCGTTCCCCTGATTTAAACCCTCTGGACTTTTTCGAATGGGGTTATCTTAAAGCATTAGTGTACACCACAACGGTTCCTGACGCTCAAGCACTGCATGATCGCATAGTGGATGGGTGCAACACAATTCGACGTGCACTTGGCATCTTCGAATGTGTTCGGCGGTCGATGGAACGACGTTGATTGCAGTGCATTGCGACCGGAGGAGGACATTTCGAGACTTATGTGAAACTGAGCGACTGTACGGCCAACACCTCTGTATCGTTGCATCGTTCATATCTTGGAAATAAAGCATTTTCAGATCCATGTTTGTATGACATATATTCGTTGTTTTGCATGACTGAATACAACCTTTAAGTTTGGCAGCACATTTCAGGTACACCCTGTATAATTGTTAAGTAACAGTTAACAGAGACTGACGGTACCTACTGCCCTATTTTCAGTAGATAATCGAAGTTCTGATACAATTATATACAATTATACATCTGATACGGTATATATATATATATCTTTGAAATACTTGATTACAATAGTTCAGTAACCCATTGGGCCCATGGGGGGGGGGGGGCTCTGGAGTTAAGGCTTCCAATGTTTCTTGACCTCGGGACTGAGAGGTCGGGTGGTCAGCACACGCCTCTCTCTCCCGCCTGAACGAAACTCGGTATCCATTCTATGGAGGGTTGGGTCGACCTTAGGGTCCGTTTTGAGGAGAATTTAGCGTGGAAAAATCTTCAACATCCGCCGAGGTCCGGTTTTGAACCCAACTACCTCTACCCACTCTATCACCGGGCCCACGTTCTCGTAGAAATATCTACGAGATTTGAATAATGGGCTTAAAATATCTACTTTGCATCCCTAACGATTTTAAGACAAATTTGGAACAATGGTGAGGACCTTAAGATTAAAAACGAACGGCAACGCTTTTCTTGCGGGTATTCGGAAGTTTGCACGCAAATGATGTTGTTTCCAAAACTAAATCTTTCTTGTATCATTTAATCTTATGATTGTATTCTTAAGCTACAAGACAGCTCCTCCTCTTCTCATTATATCCATGGATGGATTCAGAGCTGACTATTTGGAACGACAGAAAAACCCCGCGTTGAAGACTTTGATGGACGCTGGAGTCCATGCGCCTTATATGAGACCGGTTTTTCCAAGCAAAACATTCCCCAACCATTACACCATTGTCACGGTAAGAACAACAACAATAACAGTTATTTCATATAAAATGCTTCAAACTGCATTTTAAAAACTTCTTTATTAATATGGACAATATTTCACAGAATTTAAAGATTCTCCTTTCTCAAGTCATTCTATTTGAATATTTACATCAATAATAAGTAGGTTTCATCCTGTTCAATATTGTGATGAGTTTTTTAACCATATTAATAATTATTTTGCTTATTCTATTTTATCCTATTTACTTTTATATATTTTACTGCCCAATTCATTATAATCTAATCAGTTGTAAATTTCAAATTATAACCGTTAACGATCTTTTTGTTTGTTTACTTTTGAATTTCAACGGCTGAGGGTTCCCATAATTCCATGTAATTTAAAATCTTCAGTTAATTTCAGTTACAAATCACATGTTATTTTAATGAACTGTTAAGGCCCTAAGCCAATGACCGATCATTGTAAATATCCTATAAAAGCCCTTGCTCTCCCTGAGTAAACAGAACAGTACAGAACACAACAGAACCCAGTTAGATCCAGCTTGCCTAATCTACTTCTTTTACGAGCCAGAGACACCGACGAAAATCACCACAATATTATAACATTACATCAAAAATGAATCATGTTCAATGGTTCAACATTGTGTAACAAAGAGAATGAAATACGACAATAATCATTAACAATGAGGAAAAAAAAAATTTTGTTCATTTTTGTTCATTTTTAATTCTTAACAATTTATAATAATTCAAACAATTTTACTTATTTAAATTTTTCCTCTTTACCTCTGATCATATCTTGAAAGTATGCTAGTGTTTGGATTTACTATGTATCCTTTATCCTTATTTATACAGTTAAATGTTTTAATTGTACATGCCTCTATGATGTATCGTGTATGTTTGTCCAATATTTTAAAAAGGAATTCAACAATTAATAAAGATGTTTTAAAATGAAGTTTGAAGCGTTTTATATTAAATAAAAGGAAGAAATGGAGAAGAATATATAATTAACAGTTATTTCAATTTTCTTGCTGTCTTTACGTTTGAGTTAAAATCAATGTTGATACTTTCTTTACAAGTTCCCAATTAACTGTCTTCTCCATTGAGGACCTTCAAAAGACACTGAACGATGACTCGAGAGAGAAATAATATCTCATTGATTTATTTTTGCAGGGTTTGTATCCAGAATCCCATGGCATCGTCGAAAATAGCATGCACGATCCCGAATTAAAAAGTGATTTCAGACTTGGTTCCAAAGAGTCGATGGATCCTGCTTGGTGGCAAGGGGAACCAGTAAGTTTACAACTTTGAAATTATATTTTTATAAACGAAGTTATAATGAATATAACTGGTTTCGTATAATATTTGTAACATCTCATACAATGCATTGACAGAAAGATAGATTAAAACACAGTAAAGTTTTAAGATGTATTTAAATGTCGAACCACGAATGTTCGTCCTTTCGTCTTTCTATGATTATGATACCTTAAAAACGATATGCCTTAGATAGCTGAAATTATCGAGATAGGTTTAGAAAATATATAAAGGAAGACATATTGATTTCTTTACACAGGAGAATTAGGGTATCAACATGTTTTGTTTTGTTTTTTTAGCACTAGGAACATACTCGTATTTATCACCACTAGAAAACTGTTTATCTTAGAAAGCTGAAATTTATAGATAAATATTAACTGAATATGAGATCTTATCTTTTTCTTTCACTGGGTAAAAAAATCGGCCCATTCTTTTCGTGAGTACATACAACATAGTCGTAAGGGCCTAGTATCCGAGAATTAGCAAATGATCAAAGACAACCGGAAGGAGAGAGAGGAGACGAACACAGAAAGAAAGAAACATCCATGCCGGTTCCGGGATTCAAACCCATATTCAGGCTATCAATAGGCTATTAATGTCCCGTAGAAATACAGGAAACAGTCTGGAGATTTTTGTTTCTTGAGTAATGCATATAAGACTTCTTCAAGCGTCCTTATTATTATTATAAATAAATATCAATCATATGGAAATCAGAAATTTTGTTGAAAAATTTAGACAACTCGCTAACTTTGGAAACCAGTAACCAATTTTTTGGCTCTAACAGGTATTTGAAAATTGCAGCTATAGTCTGCGCAATTACATCATGATTCTGTATCTTTTGTATCTTTTCAATCGACTTAGTACATTGTTTCGTCGAACTCATAAATACTCAAAAAAGTTGTACACAAATACAGAAATCTTCAATGTAAGAAAGTAATGTATTCTGTTTTTACTGATTAAAAAGTGAATGAAAATTTTTGCCACCGTATCTCTGCGAAAACTAGCGTCTTGCGCTTGTTTTAGTGCGATTCTCATTATTTTACCACTACCCTATTCATTTGAATTGGTCATTATGGGTCATTATTTACAGCGCACTTTGAATTTCAGTAAAAGTTCAAATAGAAATTAAGAACAGCAATGGACCACTTGAGGTTTACGCCCCTGCCGACGCGACGTCACGTATGACGTGAAGCTGCGAGATCTTGTGGGATAAACAAACATATAACTTAGTGAGAATTACTCAAACAATCGTCGATTTTTGATATTTCAAGACGGAATGGTTCAGTACTGTGCAGTTCCTTATTGTAAAATAATAATTATTTTAATAATTTAATAATAGTTCTGTAAAAACGCATGGAATATCCTTCTTTAGTATAATATTTCCTCTATATCTACACGGGTTAAAACGAAGCACATGGCTTTGTTTATCCCACAAGCCAAGCAGTATCCTGGTGGGATATTTTGTAACTACGAAGCCCCGCCTATCCTCAAGTGGTCCATTGTCCAACGTTTCAATCAATGATAAATAAACAGCAATAGCATTAGTGCAAGACTTTGTCTACTAAGACACTGTAAATCATTTTAAAAAAATAACATGTTTTATTCGGTCGAAGGTTTTTGGCCCTAAAGAAAATAGTTCATAACATAAAATATTATTTACATTCCTTATTTTACAGATTTGGATTACTGCGAAGAAACAGAATAAAACCAGTGCTACTTTTTTTTGGCCAGGATCCGATGTCAAGATTAATGGTAATAATGACATTACATATATTTTAAGGAATTTCTTTGTTTATTATTATTTAATTCTAATTCGACTGATGAAATGAAATTTTGATGAAGTCATTGATTCTGCTACAGATCTCAAGCTGACCAAGATCTTCGAAGATCTATCAGTCATATACAGTAGACTCTCCTTATCTCGAACTTCGATATCTTGAAAACCTTGATATGTCGACAAATTATTTTTCCCCTTGATATTACATATTCATCTAATGTTAATTTTAATTCTTATGTCGAAGAGTTTTCACTCAAAACCTTGTTATGTCGAATATTTTTCGAAGTAAAAACTGAATTTTTCCGGAAAAATCACCGTTCAGTTGTGGCGAAGCAAATAGAGGTATTTTTTTAAGATATTCTAGCAATGTAAGTTCATATCATCATCATATTCCAAACACGAAATTAGGCCAGTATTTACCCATTTCGGTTCCAGCTACACAGGGCCCAGAAGGCGTTTTTGTGGGCGTCCAGGTCTGTCTTTTTCCCTGAGATTTGTAGTGAAGTATTTCATAGGGTATTCTATTTGGTGTCATTCTGGAGACATGGTTGTAACCATCTAAGTTCATTGTATTTTACTAATTCTTTTCAATTTAATATAATTTTTTTCGACTACTTTTAAAAATTAAAATTATCATTGCTGTTTTTAGACTTATTATCAACTATCATTACATATTTATACTTATTCTCATCTATCAAATCTCTAATTTTTAGAATATTATTCCGTATCTTGTGCTTTTACGTGAATTTTTATGTTTTGGTTACGACCTTGTTATCTCGCCAACTCGCCAACTCGAATTTTTTTTAGCGTCCTTTCGACTTCGAGATATCGAGAATATACTGTATTTCTTAACTAGAAGATCGTTCCATTTTATCAGAAGATAGCCAACGTCATCAATTTATTTTACACGAATAAAATAATTATAAATTAATTGAAGAAAAACAACAACGTAATACTTGTAGAATACACTATAATGTATTGCTAAAGACTGAAAAAATGGTTAGCCATTTCCTATTCCAATCTTCTGTTTTTCAGAATTCCAGTTTTTGTTCATTAGTTGTAGGATTATTGCCTAGAACCAAAAGAGCGATGATTATGATATGGAAATATCCTATGGATACGGAAACATCTTAATTATGATATGGAAATGTTTCTCCATTTCTACTCAAGCAAATTATCTACACATCTAGCATCCTTATATATTATTTCTCAAAGGTATTTTTGTGTCGGGACGCCATATCTCCCTTAAGACTTCATCAAAATCAATGATTGAGACAGCAGTTTGAAGATTACATTCACCGCTAATGACGAAAAATAAACAAATTGTTGAAAATTAATGTTTTCGTTAAAAAACTTCATTTTAAAAACCTTTTTATAAAAATGTAGACACACTTTAACAGAAGTGACTTATTTTTCGAAAGCGAAACAACATTTCAAATAATGCTATAGCGTCGTAAACTTCAAATATATCCTTTTTTGAATAAAAAATGCACTTTAAAATGATATTTCATCGTTTATTTAATGAGAACAGATAAAAAAAAAAAACAAAAAAAAAAGATTTATATTTTAATAAAAATAAACGAATTATTATAATAAAAAATATAAAAAGTTGTCATCTTCTCATATATTATTTCTCAAATGTAGAAGGCGCCATCTATTGACAATCTGTTCATTTATTTATTTCCACATTACCATTCAGTGACTGATCAAGATACCATGGGAATTATTCGCACGGGTCAACCTTTTTATAAAAATGTAAAAGGCGGCAAATATTGACAATGTGTTTAACTAACATGCACGACAGCTTTGGAATTGTTTATTATTTCTTAAAGGTGTTTTTTTTTGTTGCGAATTATTCGCACGGGTCAACTAATTGTACAATAATTGGCGAAAGGATCCAACATAAGCCCCAGTTCCTTGTTTACTGTGGTTATGATAAGACAAGCAACAAAAATAAAAGTCAATCACTGAATCAATATACTCGTAGTCTTTATCTTGTGAAATTAAATAGTTTAAATAGTAAAACAAACAGTACCACAGTACTAGCGTTTGCTTGAATACACTAAAGTTAAATAGCCTAAATTTTTAAGTACTTATTTTTTTCTTTCTTTCTTTTTTTTTTTCACTTTTCGTTGTTTAAAGCAGTGATACTAAACTTTCGCGGGTCAGATTACGAAGTTAAGAATAGTTACTAGTTAACTGGTTTAAAACAAAGATCATCTACCAACATTATTTTTATTTTTGAAATTACAATGATATTAATAACAAAAAATAAAGGCCAAAATCTTTGATTTTCGGATGCAATGGGAGGGGTTCTAATCCCTACCAACATCCTTTGGTACGCCAGTGGCATGACCCAACGCCATCTTAAAAACAAGATGGCGATGTTTTCAAGATGGCGTTGCATGACCACATCTATTGCATTTATTCAATTAATTCAAGATATTAAAATACAATAGAAACTTAAAACGAAGAAAATTAAACTATTCAGATATCTGGGGAAAACAAATGGAACCTCCACAAATCTAAACTAAAAAGAATAATACACATTAAAAATAAATATTTATTTTTAATGTGTATTATTCTTTTTAGTTTAGATTTGTGGAGGTTCCGTTTGTCTTCCCATTGTCACGTCAATTCACCTCCATTATGAGACCTGCGTGTTTATTCTGACTACTCTCAACTGATGATCTCCAAGTTAGCGTGAAACAGGCGTCAGTTTGAACATTGGTCTCGAATTTTAATGTATTCAGGTATCTCTTACTACTTGTATAATGTGTTAATAATAAAATTCATTGTACAACGCTTTAATTTGGTGCCCTGAATTTCGAAGTTCTCCTAGTAGCTAAGCCAGGCGCTGTCAAATAGTAAATGCTCTCAGTTGTATAAATGGTTGATCTCCATAAATGCTGTAAAACATAAAAAGTCTTTCCTGTTTCTTCTTTATACAGTATTATTCTATTCTCTTGCTGATATCTCGTGTCTCGCGAGACTCTGCAGGAATTCTAACATTAGGGAAATGGGAATTCATGTGACCGGATAGAACTGAATGTTTAAACCATGTTTATGTTTAGTGGATTGTTATTTTGTATTTGTAATATTCCGTTGTGTTTTGATTGTAGGAGAATATCCAGATTTATACAAGAAATATAATAGGTGAGTAATCGTCACTGTTAATTTGTTCGGTGATCTACCATAGTTGCGTAATAAACGTATTATTCAAAAGTACACATAAAGTAAACAAAATATACTCAGAAACCATTCCAGGCTACTATTTTGAGTATTTTTAAAAAAAAAAAAAAATGCCCAATAGATTAAACTTTATTATAAGCTATTATAATAAATAATTCCTGTATTAAATTGTTTTTATTAAGTTTGTAAAATATTGTAAAATAAAATATCTATAAATAATAATTATTCATAATAAATACGAAATGTTTCAGGAATGTGCCGCACATAGACAGAGTTGACCAGATTGTGGAATGGTTGTCCTTAAAGAAAGAGAGACCGGATGTTTTAACTTTGTATTTTGAAGAACCAGATTCACAAGGTCACCAACATGGACCCGATTCATCGAAGGTAAATTCATATAAAAATAATAATAATAATAATAATAATAAAAAAAAAACTAAGTCCTAAATTCCAAATCATTACATTTCTAGTTCAGTCTGTACAATCACATTGTAAAGCAGGATATAGGTACTCCTCACTTTACGATCTATCTGCTTAACAACCACTCGCACTTACGACCTCCGCCCTTGAAGATACAACTTCTATTTTATCTCGTCATCTCCCTTACCTGAACCTCTACAGCTCCAGATA
>JAFIDM010000002.1:50500820-50512900 GCA_023159025.1 Thereuonema tuberculata
GGGAGGTTTTTTTTTTACCAAAAAAATACACGTGATTTTGGATAGGGGGGGGGGGTAGTCTAAAACCTCACCACGTATCACCAGGGGGGAGGGGGGGGGTTAAAAAGTTCCTAAAAAACCTCACATGATTAATGGACGACCCCATATAAAAAGAAAACAAACAAACCAAACAAAAAAATTTAAATGAATTTTTCATATTTTCTAAACCTCTTCCCCATGTCCCAGAAGCATTCCTATCAACAAAACGGTAATATCCAAACGATATTGAAAGTTAAATTGATGATAGTGGTCTCTATAGATGTACTTATCTATTAACTTTACAGCTACATACAGGGTTTTTCAGTAATTAAATACTCAAAGTTTTAACCTTACATTTGTTTGTTGCCCATTCTTTTATAAGGTGCTTTTTGTTGTTTTAAATTAAAATTTAAGTATTAATACTTAACATTTCATTGAAAGCTAGGAAAAGCAAAAAAGAAAATATACAAGTAAATTATTAATTTTAAACTTGACAAAGCCTCGTGACGAGGCGAAACCGGTTGGTTTGTAATGAATTTTTTTCATTTAAATTGTATAAACGTTTTTCTATTTTTATTCTAGTCTATTCT
The DNA here is from genome assembly GCA_023159025.1 of Thereuonema tuberculata. Lineage (NCBI taxonomy): Eukaryota > Metazoa > Arthropoda > Chilopoda > Scutigeromorpha > Scutigeridae > Thereuonema > Thereuonema tuberculata. Next base: position 50,501,429 of record JAFIDM010000002.1, read on the forward strand.
AGTCAAAGTTTTTTTTTAAATTATTAATTGATTACAGGATTTTCATTAAATCAACTAATGGTAGACGTAATTCTTAAGTTTATTATCTCAGAATAAATATAAATATGTTATTGCATCACCGAATTCCATCCGAGGTTAGGCGAAAGAGGAAGAAGAAACTGTAGGAAATCGAATAAAATTGAAGGAAAAGAAAAAGTTTTCCTTCCTTTCCATGATTTCTACTCCAATTTTTGCTTTTATTTAAATTGTGTTGTTTATTTCTTAAGCAAATACTGAAAAAGTGTACTAAAACGTTTATTACAACTGTGAAATTTATAAATTGACAAGTCCAAAAATATATAATGCTAAAAATTAAATCATTAATTTTAGAAAATGTTAATTTATATTTGAAAACTGTTTGATTTTTGTTTTGTAGTAGTGAAAAGTGCAGTGAGACACTTAAAGGACAACACGGGTACGATAATATGGTGGCAACAATGAGGGTAAGATAAAAGTATATATATATATATAACAAGGCACAGTCATGCAAATGATGTTTCTATCTTTCTTTCTGCATTTTGTAATTCGCTCATGTATTTATTTATTTATTTATTTATTTATTTTTGTTGAAGGCATTATTCATTGGTTATGGGCCAGCATTTAAGCAGAATTTCACTTCACGACCTTTTGAGAATATTGAGCTGTATAATTTATTTTGTGGTAAGTTTTTTTTCTTTAAATCTTAATTGTTTCGCATTATTTGTTAGACATGACCGTCCCTGTCGTTTGATCATTTATTTTCTCTCTTCTTCTGGTATTACATGTTAGAATTTAATCAAAATGATAAAGCTTTGTTTTAGTAAGGAAGAATTAAGATTTGTAGCGTCGGGACGGAACCGTCGAGTGGCGTATCGGTGTTGTGCGAAATATATGTGGAGTCCCAAGGATTTAAAAAAGAAACAAAAAAACAAAACAAAATTACAAATCACGGGAAAATTAACGTGCAGGAAATTAACTGGAAAAAGAAAGATGATGTAGATATGTCCTTCACGGCTAGAGCTTATCATCGTCGGGAATCTGGAACAGCTGTTTCATCCTCTTTAGGACTCATCAGCCAGATTTGCCCTCCCTTATAAGTTCATTAATTTTCCAGTTTGTTTGTTTTTTTAAAGAAAACACTTGTTCATAGGTAATGGACAAATTCATTTTAAAAAAGAATACATTAATAATTTTATCTTTTAAATTATAATTAGATGATTTGGGGAGCATTTATTATGAAAAAAAAAAAGCTAAAAAAAATAATTTTATTTAATTGCAGATAATCCATCCATTCGGTGGCTTTACAAAACAAAATAAAAATAATTAAATTAAATAAATAACAATAAACCTACTAAGAATTTGGGGTGAATTTAAGGAATAATAACCAAAAAAAAAAGTAACCACTTTGCCGACTTATTGAAGAATAACTTTGAATATAGAATATTGCTGCCTGTCGATTTTCAGGGGTGGGTTGGGGTCAGGTGAGGGTCGATGTCGACTTCACGGCATGCGTCTGACGTACTTCAGATCACTTGGCGACGGGAAGGGTCTGACTTGCCGGCCTGGCAAGTCGTCTTCACCTCGGGGAAGGCCTGTCTCGGTCTTCGGACTTCGGTCTTCGTTTGCCGGTCACGGTCCTTCCGTTGGCCGGCTTCGGGTGATGCTTTAGCGGGGAGAGCGATTTGGCTTTCACCGCTAAACTCAGCTTGGCTGTGTCTTCCTTCTCTTACCGGCGGCGTGTCCTTCGCTCGGCCGGTCTTCAGGCTTCCAGGCGGGGAAGGGCGATTTTGCCGTCCGCGTTGGTGATGGCCTCGTCTTACTGCGTTCTCGTACTCTTACTTTTCTCCAGACTGGAGACGACCTTGCGGCTTCGTGCCGCGGAAACGAACTGTAGGCGTCCTTAACTGGGGAGTATCCTTTCCCCCTTGGCCAGTCGTGGCCGGAACACTCACACTCCTTCCCTAGCTCCAAACGAATACGGAGAGCTTCTCCCTGCGGCTGGCTTGCCGCCACACTAACTGTCTTTCCAAGGTGGAACGCTCCATTATATCCCGGCGTTCGGCCTCGCCATCAGCTCTGGAACGGTCAACTAACCTCAGAGGTGACGGGGAAACCGAGCACCGGGCAAGGAAGAGTCCACCTACGGGAGGAAAACAAACGGGGAAAAATCACCAGGTAACAATATGACTCCGAAATTTTACTGCTATAAAAAACAAACTAAATTTAGTGACTCCAAAATGATAAGACACAGGCGGAAGAAGTCTGGTTCGATCTCCAGCACAGATCGGACTTTTTTCTCCTCAGACGGATCCAGGGTTCTTCAACAGTCTTGTGTAAAATGAGAACCTGGAAGTTACAAGAGGACTATCTGAATGAAACTAACATAGAAACCTATTTTCGTTTGTTTGATAGCTAGGATATAGTCTGTCTTGAGATCAAATATTGGCCAGTAAATGAAGCTATATCCCATTTCTACTTTTTTGATCGTTCATGCGCCAGTATGAGAATGTATTATACCAGTGGTGCCCAACCTTTCATAATATGGGGCCAAACTTAACTTTGCTGTGAATTTCGTGGGCCACAGCGTATTAAATTTAAACGTTAAATCTGTTCAACCAAAAAAAAAAAAAAAAAAAAGGTTTTTTGACGTATTAAAAAGGAGGACATTTTTCAACGGAGTACAGAGCTTCAAAAAGGAAAAAGAGCGGGCCACAAGTAACACCTTCACGGGCCGGATATGGCCCTCGGGCCGTAGGTTGGGCATCACTGTATTATACATTCGAATTTTTAACTTGTAACTAACGAATATGTAACTTTTTCACGGGTCGCCAGTTAGTTAAGATGTTTCTTTTTGGCTTTACCTTTCAGAATTAACGAATCTAATACCAGCAGCTAATAATGGAACCGAAGGATCTCTACAACATCTACTTCGGAAGTCAACTGAACAACCACAGATTCAAAAAGAAGTAAAATACACCATAGCGAAGTTTGCAAGCGTCGCAACTATTCAGGAACGAAACAAAAACTCTGGTTGCTCATGTAATCAAGTAAGAATTAAATAGGATAAAAAAAAAATCTTAGGTCTGTAAACGTAAACAGTGGATTTTCTTCAATTAGATAACAGGCTATTAAATCCTTTCCAAGCTCGGAGATGACCTTTGTAGGTCCGGAACCTGTTATTGGCTTATCCAATAACATGATTAGGAAGATCTTTCTTAAGAAAATGAGAGCTCTACAGCTTAAGCTAAATGGCACAGGCTTAAGGGACAAAGACAAGCCAAGATGCTAATTCAAGGACCAAACAATAAACGTTCCTCCGAACTTTTAATGTTACGGAAAAAGGAACTTGGTATTGTTGTCGGTCTACTTACTCGGCATTGTCGTCTCAATAAGCATTTATGGCTTTTGAACTTAAAAGACAACCCAGTCTGTAGGAGATGTGATTCAGAAGATGAGATTTCGTCACACATCTTATTTAACTGTGAATATTACACAGCGCTTAGACATAAAATCCTAGGATCTTTTTTCTTAGAACCAAAGGATTTGATTAAGGTCCCTATAAACAAACTACTGGCATTTGCCGTAGCTACTGGTCTTTTTGGGGATTAAGGTTGGGGAAAGTACAATAGGCCTTAGGTCGCAGTGCTAGGTATATTTACAACCCATCTTATACATTACATTACAAATCCTTTCCAAAAAAAAGTTGACTGAATCTAAGGATATTAAAAATGGCATTAAAAAAAATAAGTATAAAAAAATGATTCTTTGTTGAAGTTCACCAGTTTTTTTATGAAATAGAACTGCCCTTGCTTTACATATTGGAAAAAAAAAAACTAGTGGTCTGTTATTAAAATTAGCATATTTTCACACCAATGAAATATAAAATATATTTTAATTCAAGCGAATTTTCAGAAAGGATTTTGAGTCTTTCCTTTTTAGCGGCCCCTAGATTACAGCTTGCCTGTAAAACATAGGGACCGCTCTTGCTTTTATGCTTGCTGGATGTCACACTCTGTAGTGGCCAAACAGTTAGAGATATTAGAATGAAACCTTCACCATTGTGTTCAGCATCAAAAAGTAGGTGACCACGTCCAAAAAAAATCAGACCTCTAGGACCACTCCCTGATCGGAAGTTGGGGGGTCAAAAGTGGTCGCTTCCGATAAAGAGAAAAACGGCGATAGACGTCCCCCCAAAATCGACCCTTCTGAATACATTTTGTTTATAAAATTGTGCATATTTTGGGCCGCTTTGCTTTTGATACTGTCTAAAAGCTTTAATTTATCTTGTTCCAGCTATAATCGTAAACAAAATAGGAATATGAGAACATGAAATTTGGTTAACAATATGTAACATACAAAAAAAAAAAAACGAGCCATGCTTTCATTACAAAATCATCAATTTAATATTGTCAATGTTAACAAATACAAATACTAAAACCTAATAATTAATATGCTAATTCCTCAAATTTCACAATTTTGTTAGATTTCAAATTAAACAAATCCTTAGCTAGACTGACCAATTTTTCATCGGCCTCAATGCCTTCATTTAAGATGATTTTGTAATGAAGGCGTAGCTCGATTTGTTTGTATGTTACATATGATTAACCATATTCTCCTATTCCTATTTTGTTTACGATTATGGCTTGAAAAAGAAAAGACGCAAAATCCTTTCCGAAAATTCGATTGAATTGAATATATTTTATATTTAATTGGTGTGAAGAAATGTTTATTTTAATAATATGACTATTAAAAGAGAAGAATTGAAAAGTATGGAAATAGATGAGCATGAGGACAAGTTTATAATAAATATGATAGATAACTTACAAAATTATATGACGATAATCTTTATAATACTACATTTTACAGTAACTTCCATCAGGAAAACACAGGTATTAGGGTCCCGACTCAATCAATTCAGATGACTGCAAACCTTTTAAATATTTCTCTACCAATGCATCTAAAATTCTAAAAATTTAAAAATAAACTTGTAAAGCATGTGGGTTTTATATTTTCTTGTTTTTAATTTTCAAAATATTCTGTAATTAATTAAATTGAAATTCAAACACAGTTAATTCTTTTAAAAATTTTGTAAAAAAAAATGCTTAAAAACAAATTTATTTTTGGAAACGAACAGGATCAAATAAATTTGCATGAAATTTTGAAAGCCTTTAAAGAAAACATTTTTTATTATGATTATTTGATAGCACGTAAAACAAAAATAATAATATAATCTCAAACAATTTTAAAAAACACAATTTTTATTTTTTTTAAAAAAATAACTATTGAACTAATAATAAATATTTTAAATACAAGTCATTATTTTTCTAATTTTTTTTTATCATTTCAGGTTTTCGTAAAGATTTTTTAGGTTGAAAATACCGAGTAATACCTCGAAAACCACCCGAAATTGACTGTTTTTGAATTTTAATTTAATTAATCTCAGAATATTTTGAAAATTAAAAACAAGAAAATATAAATCAACCAGATGCTTCACAAGTTCATTTTTAAATTTTCAGAATTCTAGGTGCATTTGTAAAAGAAATACATATATAAAATAAAAGGTTTGCAGTCGCCTGAATTATTACTTGAGTCAGAACCTTAAAAATAAAGTATAATTCCAAGGTTGTAAGGTAAATTCCTACAAAAATAGAATGAACATATTTAGAAATTTTGATTTACTTATTATTTCAATTTCCTCTATAGTAATACTGAATAAAAACTGTGGAGCTCCAGTTAATGAAGAAATAAAGTTAAGATTAGTCTTACGATCTTTAAATAAATAGCTCTACTGAAAATAAATAAATAAATGAGTATTTATTTTCAGTGAGTTTCTTTTTTTTTTAGCAGGTAGTCAAAATTGAGATTAAAGATTTAATTGAAAAGGACAAAATTAACAGGGTTCTGCGATATTCATCTTTCTGATTTACACAGTGCAATGGACCACTTGAGGTTTATGCCCCTATCGACGTCACGTATGACGCGTATCCCACATGCCGCGAGAGCTTGTGCGATAAACAAACATATAACTTTGTTTGAATTACTTAAAAAATTTGATATTTCAAGACGATGGTTCAGTACTGTATAGATCCTTATTGTAATAATTCTGTAAAAACGCTTGGAATATCCTTCTTTAATATAATATTTCTTCTGTATCTAAACCGGTTAAAACAAAGCACGTGGCTTTGTTTATCCCACATGCGAAGCAGTAGCGTGGTGGGATATTTTGTAACTACGAAGCCCCACCTATCCTCAAGTGATCCATTAAATTATATCCTTCTTTGAAAATATATTGCTGTCGTCTTCTTCAATAGGTGATAATCAACTCTACATCCAATCTGAAAATTTTGAAGGCTTACAATCGTTGCATCCAAATCAAATCTCTTAGTTCAGCCTTTGTATCTATTAGGGTTAAAACGAAGCACATGGCTTTGTTTATCCCACAAGCCAAAAAGTAGACTGGTGGGATATTTTGGAACTACGAAGCCCCGCCTATCCTCAAGTGGTCCATTTAAAATCACTAATAAGGCTAATAGAAATACAAATCCATTTTAGTTAGTTTATATATCCCAAAGGAAAATGAAATTGCTGTTATAAAAAAACAGTTATCGTTAATATAATCATAATCAAAAGTAGTGTCCGCATTTTTGTGATTTCTTAACCTCAGTCTCCTATAACTAATTTACTTTAGGTTTTTACCTGTTATTACATTGATTACCTAAATCTTCATTTATTATGCTTCATTAGACCAATAGCACTGTTCAAGAAGAAGCTCTCATCAAACAGCATGTCCCTTGGGGGATTCCAAACTTCACCGATTCACAAACCATTCTTTGTAATGAAGAGTTCGTAACTTCCTATGACGTCATCACCAAACTACCAAGATGGACGGGTTTTCAAATAACTTCGGTAAAAATTTACAATATTTTCGTAAATCAGTTTTGTTTCTTTTAATTTTGATTTCATATTTACAGTCATATTTACAGCCATTAGCAGGCACCAGTAAACAACGAGGTCTCAGTACTGAGGCTAATAGGAATAATCGTCGGATACACAGTTGGCACATGAATTTTTTCACGAATATTTCGTTAGTGAGTTTTTTATTATTTATTCTTGCTTTTGAGGCACCACTGCGATTCCCACGATTACGCCATTTCTACGTTTGACGTCATGAATTCCAGGAGAAAGTAAGTGATCAGAAATTGCCAAATAAGAAAGTTTTTCTCAAATAGACTCAACTGTAACACTGAAATAGAATATTAGGAGGATTTAGCAACAAAAGCAAGTCAATTTAAAAGAATTAAAAATTCTTGCTTAAATTCATTTGTGCCTGGTTGGTGGGACAGTGAATCTACAGCCGTGCTGTACACGGTTATTTTCCTTTCTGTATGCTTTTGGTTGGAGTGCCACATCTGGGTGCAGTTATGGCATCTTTAATATTTTCATGCACTCTGAGCAATCATCAAGGGTAAATCTGGCTGAAGACGTCTAATAAGGCTGAAACAGCTATTCCAGATTCCCGAGATGGTTGCTCGGGATGCGATAACTGTTATTTATTTCATTGATGTATTTTTTTGGTTTATTGCTTAGAATTAAAAGCTTTTACATAATATTATCAACAATTTCATAACTTCCCATCATAGGAACTATAATCTAATAATAAGTCATGGATTTTTGTTTCAACTGTGACTATAGGTTTTAGATTAAATCTGATTTAAAATTATCAGAAGAAGGCAATTCGTTGATTTACAGGTTCTACAGTAGCCGAAACTGAAAACAATGTTATTGCTGGATAGGAGTTGGTGGATGTTATCATTCCTCTGTGATGTTTTAGGTTATTTTATTTAATGAAGCACTTGCATTTGGTCTTGCATTTGGTTACTGTTTCTTTCTTATTTCTCGTTGCAGTTTAAAAAAATAACGACTGTAAAACCATGTTGGACAGCAGAAACTCGTCTAGACGATAATCAAATGGCGACTTGCGACAAAGAGTTCAATCTTGCATCATTGAAGTTGGAAGGACTTGCAATAGAGCCTTTGTTTCAACCAAGTAAGACATATTTAGAAAGATTATCAATAATGATAAATTCATAATGAAGTTTAGGACTCTAACACAAAAATTCTCTTGTGTTCAGTGAAAAAAAAATGCCATTTCATCTTTTGTTACTCGACGATAACCGAACAGAAGGAAGGCATATTTGAACCGCAGTTTCAAGCCTTTCTGATTTTGAGGCATATTTAGAGATTAAACAAAAACACGATTCTGAACACATTATTTCTATGTGTTGCTCGAATTAGATCCTAACATTAACAGCAAATTAATGAAACACGTTACCTAAAAAATTTACATGATTTTTCACTTGCTACTTTAAAGCCACCACACATATAAAAGGTTAAAAATAAAGTTATTGACAATAAAAATCACTATCGGTTTCTCGAGCTCATGAATTTTGCCCTCTTCGTCACGTGATCTACAGATTTTTCTTTTACATATTTTTTTTTTTTTGAGTTTCTGCAAATTAAATTATAGACATGTTGTAGAGGTCCGTAGTTTCCATTATTGGTTATTGGTTCAATAGAAGTTAAAAGATTAAGAGCAGGCGAGATAAGTAATGTTTAAATAAGATAAATTATAGCTAATATAAACCCATATTTTAGATTAGAGCCTGTCCTGTGATGATAAACAGAAAGCCTTGGGGTAACTCTAATCTGGACGGTAACCACTAAAATGTTAATAATATCTTTCAGGAAACAGAATTAATCTAATGGACCACTTGAGGTTTACGCCCCTACCGACGTTACGTATGACGTGTAAGCACATGCTGCAAGATCTTGTGGGATAAACAAACAAATTCACCTCTGTGTGAATTACTCAAAAAATCGTCGATTTTTGATATTTCAAGATGGAATGGTTCACTACTGTGCAGTTCCTTATTGTAATAATTCTGTAAAAACGCTTGGAATATCCTTCTTTAATATAATATTTCCTCTAAGTCTACACAGGTTAAAACGAAGCACATGGCTTTGTTTATCTCACAAACCAAGCAGTAGCCTGGTGGGATATTTTGTACCTACGAAGCCCCGCCTATCCTCAAGTGGTCCATTAATTATATCCTTCTTTGATATATTGCTGACGTCTTCTTCAATAGGCTACAATCAACTCTACATCCGATATGACAATTTTGGAAGGCTTCCAATCGTTTCATCCAAATCAAATCTTTTAGTTCACCCTCTATAATTATCTAAAACGAAGCACGTGACTGTGTTTATCCCACAAGCCAAGCAGTAGCCTGGTGGGGTATTTTGTAACTACGAAGCCCCGCCTATCCTTAAGTGGTCCATTACTCATCAACTCAATCTATTTTATAAGAGATAAAACAACCTTTAACTTTTGAAGCTATATTCTTTCTTAACGTAATTTTTTTCAGTAATATTGAAACAGGGTTAATCAGATTCTCATCTGATGGTATCAAGCGGACCTCAAAGAAATACGTGATATCCGCTTCCCTTATACTTATTAGACAAAACAAACAGTTGTGTAACATTAGGGCATGTCCGAACGCCACGTTCTATTTGAATAGAAACTATACAGTAATTGGTCTTAGGTTTTGAATCAGTCGAGGCAACCATGGTTCTGAGCGCAGAGAAAAGGTATATTTAATCGAATATTACAACCGTCCATACGGTCTACGACGAAAAGACGGGCTGTGAAGGAGCGGTTTCAGCTTTACGATTCGGAAGCACGTCCCATGACAGTGGTGATTCTTGGTGTCATCCAAAAATTCCGAAGGGCAAGTAGTGTGCTGACACAGCGTAATGGGAGCACGGGACGGCCACGAAACGTAACAACAAACGAGAATCTTGGCTGTCTCTTGGAACAGGTGCTTACCTGTCATACAGCTGTGGCGTGCAGGCAGTTTGTTCATGAAAACTATGTTGGCATTGTCATCTCAAGGTAGAAAACAGGAACGGTATGAACTATGTGTCCGCCGTAGTGGCGAATATTTAGAAGAAATTGTACACATCTGAGATGGCTAATGTTAAGTTAGAGTATTACTGTACTATGTAACTGTTATTTAATTACATTTACTTCTCCCACTCCTGGTTTCTGTCTTTCACTACTGTTTGTTTTGCCCAATACTGTATGTTGAATTTGACCAGAATACAAATAGTTCTGAGACGTAACAAGGATTCGCTCTCTTTCATGACGCCAGCAGACACATCACATAAATATTGTAATGATTTCTATATATTCATATTATCTTTGTAATATAGTTCTATTTATTCTTATATATTTTTTAGTGTTTTGTATCAATCAGTATTTATTATATTGTTAATTCTAAATTTTGCTATTGACCATTTAATTCTGTTTATTTAATTCAAATTTTCCGTTGGTGTGCTTTCCCCCATCTGATTCGTTTTAATTTAAAGCTACAGTTAAAATTCAGTTAAAGACCACTTGTGATTTAAATCCTCCAATCAATTGTAAAAGCACGCCAACCAATCACAGCCCCTGTAAATAAGTTTATTTAAAACTCCTGATTCTGTGAATAAGTAAGTTACAGTTAGAGTTCCCACTAGCTCCAAGTCTGATCTTTAATTCCACGAAACAGTGGCCAAAAACTCACACCACAATATTATTCCGCTATGATTTTTCTATCCTATGACGGTCGTAATACTAAGTCTGGCATCCGATTTCTTGATAAATATGCAGACTAAACATTATCAAGCCGCAAAATCATGTATAACAGCTCTATTATAAGCTTCGAAATAGGACTTTAAAATATTGACGGATTTAGACAAATAATATACATCTTAAAAACTTAAATACTTCCGAGGGAATTGGTTTGTCTGTAAATAAAATCTTTTATGTGGATTTTTAACGTGTAAATTAAACAACTTAAGACAAAAATTGAGGCCATCACACATCACAATTTAAAAAGTTTATGTACAAAAAAATATAAAAAAATAAAAAACACGAGTGACAAGACTTGACAAGGAGGTGTAGACCATCTCGAAAGTACTCGTGTTTTTATTTCTTTATATTTTATTGTACATAAACGTTTTAAATTGGAATGTGTGGTGGCCTCAATTTTTGTTTTAAAATCTTTTAATATATTTTATTTCTCATTTTTTTGTTTTTTCGTTATTATTTTCTTCAGATTTTTCTAAAAAGCCAACATCGGATTGGATGTCTCTGAGCAATGTTGTACCAATGTACGAAAAGTTTCAGTCAGGTAAAACAAATTGTATTTTTTTGTTTGTGTTTGTAGTTTTTATAAAATCTAACATTGAATAAAGCTTTAATTTTATATAAAAAAAAAACCAACCTAAAACCCTAAAAACGAAAAGGCAATGATGGTGTGTTAGCTGTAGGAGGAAAAGTGTATTTGTTTAATGGTAATAAATATATCTCTAAAGTGCTCACGCCGAAAGTTGAAACTCCCAGAATGCAAC
>JAFIDM010000002.1:50517900-50549467 GCA_023159025.1 Thereuonema tuberculata
AAAGGTATTTTTGTGCCAAGAATCAAGATTCTGCTCCTCGATCTTGTTTGATATGATGTTTATAAGGATCGTTACGAAGTGTCGTCATGAGATCCAAAAATATGTTGACATGAGAAATTAGGTTATTTACGAAGAATTTGATTGGCTGCTTGCGTGTAAGTTTTCCCACCTAAGAATAAACTTCCATATTTTGGTCGTCTTAGCGTGTTTGGTTAGAAGTTGACGTCATGAAGGCTTCTGCCAATCGACTTGCAGATCCTGGAACTGAACAATAGAATAGCCGAAGTGTTCTCAACTCAACGATGAAGTAGATTTCGCATATTAAAATTAGTATTATTCAGTGATTAACCATATAAATGAAAGAAGATATATGTATGTAATCTTATAATTGCATTATTTAAAACTAGCAGCAAAGCCTGTCGGACGACAGGCATAAAAAAATCTGAAAAATCATTTTATTATCAACTATGAACTACAAAGTAAATATCTCCTTCTACATTTTTTGTAAAAACAGCATCAGATCCTTCTATCAGATGTCCTTGATCTATTCGGTCAAGAATTTTGATTTTGACGTCGCAAGCACGACGTGCTCAAGAAATAGCAACATATAACTGTTCATGACTAAAAACAGGCTCTGGTAAATAAATACCAACCATACCTAAAGTTTGTCCTTGTAAATAAATTTTACTAAAAGTAAGAATGGAATAATTATTATTTTTGACCCATAACGCCGAAAGGCATTTAAAACTCACCTTTGTAATCTAAATACTGCGCTAACTTGTGAACAAAGCTTCTATGGCAAAAATGGTTTTGAGTTTCGAAATCAGCGTAAAAAACTAAGTACAGCAAATTTCATTAAAATGGTATCGAAATTAATTGGTTTTGAAGGTATGTTTTGTTAGAATTTCAGTTGTCTAGGTCAGTTTCCAAGGATAAAATTTCATGGAAACAACATGGAATGACAAAATGAACTAATTTTTCATCTAATTTGAGTACCCTTGATTCAATGGTACCATTGAGAACCCTTGGATCTATCTTAATACTGCTAGGGTAAGCAGACCTTGCAAAATTTTAATCCTGTGAATTTAAAGCCCAATGAAGGTTGTCATGAGACGATACAAAGTGATTTAAGTTAAATTTTTATTACCTTACAAGAAGTCTTAAATCCTCGATGTGGAACTAGAAAAGCAATAGTGTTCAGTTTATCACATTGATGCGTGTGAGGTTGAGGAGATTGGATCAAAATAAGGAAGAAATCGGAGGCAACAGGAAGAGATGTTTCGTTCTCATTGCTAAAGGAAAAAAGTAATAAAATCCTTTAATTAATTTTTGAATAACATTCTAAACGAGATTAATGTTATAGGATTAAGAAATGCTGTTTCGAGTTCCCTCTCCTTTTTCTAGTTTTAAGGGGATTAAACAAGTAAAGTAACTAATTCGTGAATATATATTGATGAATACTTCCTTTCAAAGGAAATTGGGAATTTTTTGTCTCGCTTCACAATTTAGAAGCGTCACGAGTTTTAAACCTTAAGCATCACGGAATAGTACTAAAAACTGAAACCTGAAAGAATTAAGAAAGTAAGAGATTGCAGAAGTAATTTGGTAAATATACAGTAAAACCTCGTTAAGTCGTCACCCGGATAAGTCGTCACTCCGCTTAAGTCGTCGTTTTCCTTTGGCCCCGACAAGGTCTCATAGACAATGATGTAAAATAACCCTCTTTTACTCGTCACCAAATTTAATTCTACTCCGGATAACTCGTCACCCTCAAAAATGGCGAAAAGCATCTTTATTCTCAATTTTGCCTGCTATCTTTTCAGCCCCGCCCCTTCACTCCAAGAAAGCCAACCCTTTACGGGGAATTTTCACGTGGGAAATTCACTTGGTAAATCACACACTTCTCGCTGCGACTCTTATCAAGAATAGACGTTTTTCTTGACCGCTACTGAGTGTGATTTTATTTCATAGCGAGTAAGCCCCGAAAATTTAAAAGCGATCGAAATTGTTTTTCTTCCTCCAAATGTAACTGCACTTCTTCAGCCTTTAGATCAAGGGATAATTCTTGATTTTAAACGAAAGTACAAATAAATGCTTGAAAAGGACATGATAAAAGCCTTGGATAGGAACGAAAAGCTAGAAGTTTCGGTTTTAGATACCATTAACTATGTGCACAAAAGTTGGAGTTCCATTTCATTACAAAGTGTTTCGAATTGTTATCAGTAATCAGCACCTTCATCAATCAACACTGTTGGATTATTTTTAAGCCAGTAAAAGAAAAGAAAATGTGGTAAGTATAAAATGTGTTGGTTTTTTTTTTTTTTTATTTTCCACTCATTCATTTGCATATATTGATTTCTGAAAATCTTCTTTTTCTCACCGAATCCTACAGCAATTCATAAAAATATTGTATTTCAGTGGGTTTTTTTTCAAATGCCCACTCCGCTTAAGTCGTCAAAAATGTTCGGTCCCTTGAGTGACGACTTAACGAGGTTTTACTGTATATAACTAGCTGACATACCCGTTTTTCGTACTGGTTATAAAAACAAAAAAAAACATGTCCTGGTGTGGATAAGAAAGAATCATTTCGAAATTTTTCCAGTTGGTAAACAGATTACGTGATAGATACAAAGTAATGCTATATTTGTATTTTGTAACTCGAGATCCATAGATATGAAATTAATATCGAGATCGGAGACTACCGTTGTGACCCTTTCTGTCCTTCTCCATGTCCCTATCGCTTCAAACCTTCCCCAGTTGATAAAAAATCACGTGATATTAATGTTGTATTCTTATTTTACCAATCGAAATCAGAATAGAAGAGATAGAGGTATCCTTCAACAAAGTTTGCCTATCTCCTCACCCCCCCCCCCCCCCCCCCCCCCCCCCCCCCCCGTTTACACCCCTTAGGGCTGGATATCGAACATTCGATAAAATAGCATCTTTTGGATTTTGACAAAGAACACTCATGTCAAATTTCGTGTTTCTACCTCAAGCAGTTCGGAGATATGCATACCCTTCAAGAAAGAGCCCGTTTACATCCGTTAAAGCTCGAATACTGAAAATTCGTCGAATACGTATCTTTTCGATTTTGTCAAACAACACTTACGTCAAATTTCGTGTTTCCAAATAATGAGGTTTCAGAGGTATGCGTCAGAATGAAACAAAGAAGTCGGCAACGCTTGAAGAAGTTTGCCTGCCCGTTTACACCCCTTTGGATACGAATATCGAAAATTCGTCGAATCTGTATATTTTAGATTTTGATAAAGAACACTCATGTCAAATTTCGTGTTCACTAAGAAGAGGATACGGAAGAGAATCATGCACAAAAATATTTTAGTTCCAATTTTCGCCACCAGGCACAAAGATGTGGCGCTAATTTAGGGATTTCACCCCATTTCAAACCTTTAAGAGTGGTTAATCAAAATCCCGATAGCTTAATTTTTCCAAGTAAAACCTAAGGAAGAATCCTGCCAAATTTCTGTTTCCTGACTGTATTGAAATTAGGAGAATTAGAAATGAGTCAATGAGTCAGTGCTAAAATTCCATTACGTAATTTTTACTGCGAAAAAAGATCTTGAACAATCACGCTCGGTTTTGCTGTTTCTTACAGGTCCAATATATTTCTTAAGCAAAAAGTACAACAAATTTTTTGATATTATAATATTTTGATATTTGATATTATAGTAACTACTTGAATAGCAAAATCACTCAATAACAAAACTGTTCAATGCTATTTTATTCGGAGTTTGTGGTCTGTGGAGACACCTGGCGGCATCCATGATCTCTAACTTCAATCAATATGGCTGTCCACAAACATTTCGTTTCGAATCATATGATTTTTCTTATTCAAAGCCAATGAAGTATTCCATCCAGAAACTCATATTCAAAATTGTTAGTTATTCTGGAGGTGAATTCATTCACAATATAATGTTCAAAAGCTGACAGGCCAACATCCATTATGAAGGGTAAATATTTTTATTTTTTGTTCTTTCCTTTTTCTTGAATTACTTATCAAGAATTAGCCTACTAAAGCAATTACGCAATTGAGAAAGACTGTAAGTTTATATACTAATCAAATAGTAACAACGGTAGTTTGAAATATATATATTTACGTCGTACAATTCTATTTAGCCTATGAGAATTGAAGGGAATAATGACATTATTTTTCAAGTCTTATTCACCAATTCGTATTCACCAAATTCAATCTTTTTTTTTTTCATGTAAGTTTATCTTTGAATTCATTGGAAATGCGTAAACAAAGAATAAGAATAAAAAGAAACCTAAAAAAAAATCTACATGAAATTAATTTATAGATATTCGTTTGTTAAAAAAAAATATTGAATAAATATTAAAGGTTTATTATTAAGGGAACTTCTCTTTTATCACGAATTTTCATCTCATAAGCAATAAATTGTTGTCAAACGTCTACAGAAAAGTATTTATGTTCTGTTAGCTGCTTGTTCCATTAATATTTAAGCGTTATTAATGTAATGTAGATAGATGATGCTCAATTGTTTTATATTTCGACGACCGACTTCGACTCCAGAAGTAGCAATTTTTTTTTGTAATTTCAACTTTATTTGTGAATCTTCATTTAGTAAATAAATAACTTGCTTTATTTGACACAAAGGCTGCATATTTTAATGAAATATTCCATCTTAAGAAAGCGATAATTTATCAAAACTTCCCGGTCTTCCGGAGTTCGTCTGATTTGTTTACTCAGAAATTGGATTTAGTTCCCATCCACTTATTCGGGCTGTCGTTGTCGGATGACGTAGGTCAAACAACCTATTCCGAATTTGGGCAAAACTCCGAACGGCGCGGCGGTCCCAAATTATGAAAACCTTTTTAATGACAGATAACAGTATGACTGTGAAGGATAACACATAGCCAGAGTTATTACACATCTAATCACATAGTTTTCGCTCGACATATTTAAGTATTGTCCGAAGTGTCCGTAAATATCTCGCGGTGAGAAATCAAAGACTTCTAAAGCATTCCGCTGTAAAACTGCTTGACTTAATACTCTTGGTGCTTGCGGTCAACCAGCCACGGCACATTTAGTCTTAAACTGGACGAGTTGCCATAGCAACAGTTAACACAAATCCAAAAAAGACATTTGTTTATAATTAAAATGCATAAAAATAAAAATCATATTAATAAGAAGTAAAGAATAAAAATAAAAATTAGCAAATTAAAAAAAGAAAGAAATGAAAACCCTAAATATTCTTTTTTTATATATATAAAACAGTAGGTTTTCTGTTAGATAAATGGATAAATAAATGTAATAACTCCTTCACAGTCATACTGTGTTATTTGTCATTAATAAGGTTTTCATAATTTGGGACAGCCGTTCGGAGTTTTAATTTGTTCTATTCTGAATATAATTCTATGAAGAATACTTTTATTTTCTTGATGAATCAAATGTTATCGTTATAAACAGTGAAAGTAACTAAATTGCTTCACCTACCCTGGTTTTATAACAGGTCCTAGGAAAGCATACAGTTGATTTTGACCACGTTTCGCAGACCGTGTCTCTATTACCGTCAATAGAAAACGCATACTTTCTAACAAATGAAAACCAATGAATTAGTAATTTATATTTATTAATTAAAGCATTTAGTAAGAATTTGACTTGAAAACACAAACAAACTAATAGTTATTATTTTTTTTCATACAAAGATAAATTTAATAAAAATAGAAAAAAATTAATTAAAAAAAATATGATTTTCGATCTTGTAAAAAAATTCGATTTCTTTAAAACAGAAAATATCCTAATAGTATTTTCAGAGAATTAAATTTTTCTGAGCTGTAATTTTGATCCAAAGTTAATTGGATAAGGGACTTATGTGAGAATTTTAGGATTTAATCAGTTCTCAGCTAATAAAAATTGGAAGGCAGATTGTTTGTATCCGGCAAGTGCTTTTATTTATAGATACGACATTACCTGAAATATTTAACAAAACAGGAGTTAAGTTATCTTTGGAACTTGTTGAATTATTGTTATTATTATTGATTCGTTATAAAGTCCCAAGATATTTTGAATCAAATCTGTCATTAACATTATTACCAATTCTGCATCTTCAGTAACTCCTCAGCATTTCGTTTACATTAATTTCAAAACTTTGCTTCTGTTATTTTCGTAGAATTTTCTAGGTGAAATGCCTTCATTTGTTCTATCTTTTTATTTACAACGGAGAAATGAACTTTATTTAGGTTTAATTAATTAATGTTTGATGAATCCAATACTGTTGGAATCTAGCAGCTATGTAGGATTTATTACATATTGATAAGTTAATAGAAAATACAATATTGGCTCCCTTAAATTTCGGAATTTTATCTGAGAAAAAGAAATATTTCTTTCTTTCGAATTGGAAATGTACTTTCTAACCGCGGTTACAGTCAGACCACCAAAAATCCACTAACTATGGGCGAGTTATCAGAGACAGGTGACGAGTGAATTTTTAGCCTCGGTTTCGATGCTTTCAAAAGATGCTGACTTATTTCCTTCATTGTGAGATTTTGTATTTAAAGGAGAATGGGCAGATCTGCCCACCACTGTATAGCGATAAGATATATATGGGTCAATCAACTATTCTTTGTACTAAACGCGAGCGACAACATAATGATTTTCTAACAAACAAAAATCGAAAACCTAACTTCCTATAGAGCACATTTTAACGATTAGTGAATGAAGATTTAGTTAAGATAACGGGCAGAGCACTTTTTTTAATTTGAAGAGCAATATATTTTGCTTTATTTAGTGAGATTATGGCGGTAATTTGTCCCCTGTGTTACTGTCCCTGCTGGACAAAACAAAACAGACACCCTACTTTTCCCCGTCATTGTCGCATATCCTTACTATCAGTTACTACTATTTAACATATATTTTGTATATTTAATAGCAATCTGTATTAAAACATTCGCTTTGGGAGTTTGCGAAGTCTGAAGTAACAGGAAAACCAAATACTCGCGGGGAAAAATTGTCTCCTAAGTTACTGTAAAAATAATAAAATATTCGTAATTAAACTAACATCGGTCACTCTAAAGCTTTTGATCAATGACGTAATAATACTTTGGGGTAAAAATAAAGTCCAATAATTATTTCCAAAAACAATATTTATTAAATTTGTGTTCGGGACAAACTTAGGTACAAAGAATAGTTGATTGACCCTTATACGTAAAGAAAGATCTCCACCAATAGAACATTTATTATCATTACCACTTGTCTCAATTATTAATCCGTTCGGAGTTATATAATTCTAGATATTCCCCCACCTGTAGGTGCTTGGCTTCCCTGCCACCCACATTCACCACAATCAATCAATCAATCAATCAATCAAACTTTTAATAATTATTATACGTAATTAATAATTAATATTACCATTTATTTAAAGTAAATAATAATTATTTATATGTAATAAATGAAAATAATATTTACTGTTACTGAAAATAAGTATTAAATGATAATTAATTAATACATCCGAGAATTAAGATGTCAACTAGATAGTCACATCTAGACGTATATAACTCCGAACGGACTAATAATTGAGAGAGTTGTAATAATAAAATATATTCTATTTAAGGAGATCTTTGTATAGGTATATATCTTATCACTATACTGGGGTGGGGACAACTTCCCATAGAGTTTTGCCATTGTCCTTTTTCAATAATCGTATTCACTGTCAAATTACTTGATCACAGGTGGCCAGCAACGAATATATTAAGTTCTAGTTCAAGCAGGAGTTGTAGTTAACTGTTATGTTGAAACAGACTTACCTGATTGGAAGTATTTATACATAAGAACTGCATTAGAGAGCACATTAACATCCTTCATACTCTTCACAGAACTCGAGAATCCTGAATATTTCAATTAAATCAATTTAAAAGACATCAAAATTAGCTCTGAAAATGGCAAAAGGTATTTTAGTCTAAAAAAGCTGAAGACAATAAACCACACAATTTAGAATTGTCGTATTTACAATATAAGATTCTTTTTTTTTATTAAAAATAATCATTTAAATTGACATTAGTGTAATTTAAAGAGCTTAAATTGTCCTTAGTATGTTTGTATTTTATATAGACGTGAAAAGAACTGTCAGTGGAAGAAATATGACGATTGTGAGAATTTGGCGTTACGGTATTCGGAGACACTGTTGAACTTTTAGTAATACTTATTAGATGGTTTAGTGTTTGTATTTGAAATGCAAATGGAGTGCATGTCCAGGTTGTAAATAATTCCCAAACTTTTTAACTTGAAAATCCCTTCTATTATCATCCAACTTTTTTTTTTTTTTTTTTTTTTTTTATCATAAAAAAATACGAGCAATAGTTTTTATATAATTTCATGGAGACGTATTACAGTATTTCTTACTGATTCGTAGCAGTGTCTCCCAACTGGTGGTTCGCGGAACCCGTTTGGGAATTCTCAATAAGAAATTATTCCGCGAACCGTCAGTTGGGAGACACTGCTACGATTCAGTGTTCAGTATCTTCGAAATACATTTTTTTTTAAAGAAAAGTGTACATTGAAGTGATAACCTGCAAACTTACTGTGAGGTAGCCTGTAAAGAGTGCTTAATTTCTTTTTTTTAACCACGTTCTTTAGCCAATTTCTTCAAATAAATTGTGAAGGAGGTGGAATGTTTGAAATTTTATTTAGATTTAAAAAAACAAAAGTTTTTTTTTTCATACTTGCACTAAATAATGGAACTGCAGAGAGATTTTGATTTTTTAGGTCTGTCGAAAGAAACTGTTTGCACGTGGCCATTTCCTCTTCTTCCAGTGCTGTCTCAGGCATCCAACATATTTGTGATAGATTCGTAAACAACGGTATCTGACGATTGACCTGAAAATAATGAAATAGTAATAGAAATTTAAGTAAATATTAATCCCATCCTTACAGTTTCCCGTACTGCCGTTCCGGCATGGCCGAGCGGTCCAGACGGCGATGTGTCGGAACCTGGGTTCCAATCCCGGCGTCGGCATGGATGTCACTTTCTCCTTTTGTGTTTTGTCCGTTTCTGCGGGTATAGCGTGAGCTGCCTCCTATGGCGTACCCTGGGAACGTTTCGTCGGCTAAATGCTCACATTTCTCGCCCTTTGTTGAGGCCAATAGTTTCAATTCTAAGAGCCCAGGCGTTGGCAAAAAAAAATTCCATACTGACGTAATAAAGCAGTTTAATAAACAGACAACTGCTTAGTGCGGATTAATTAATAAAAAAGAAAATTTTGTAAAAAATTCTAAGTCAGCGGTTCTCAGTCTTTTCTTGAGCTTTACACTAAACCAGCAGTGGCTTTTTAGATTTCAGAAAGGATTTCTTTTGCTTATAAAATACGAACTGTTATTAGATAATTTATCCCAATTACTTCTTTATATTTCCTTTAAAAATATGTTATTAGCTCACTTATATACAGAGGGGTCCAGAACCATATATTCATTCTTTGATATCTCGGGAATAAAATGACATAGACGTATAATTCTTGCGCCATAGTGTAGTTCAATAATTGCTCAACAGATGGCAATGGTCACACGAGTCATTGTAGGTACTCAAAGTGACCACAAAGCGTCGATGGCGCTGAACTGCTGAGCGAACTAGGATGTCAGTGTGTCCGGTGTGATGGCTGCGCACGATGCTTTCATGGATTCTCGTAGCGCTTCCAGTGTAGCTGGCTTTTGCCCATAAAATTCATTCTTCAAGGTCCCCCACAGGTAGAAGTCCAGGGGTGTTAGGTCTGGAGACCTTGGGGGGATACTCAATGGCACCTCTGCTACCTACCCATCATGGCATCCAAGTACGCCCTGACATCACGATGGTAGTTAGGTGGAGCACCATCTTATTGTAAGTATAATACCTCATCGCCAAACATCTCTCGAATGGCAGGGAAAATCGATGTTTTCATCGTATGGAAATACATCTCACCAGTTACAGTAGCTTCAAGGGCCGATCAATCTGCGAGATGATAGACCACACCACACATTAACACATGGTAGATTCACTTCCCTGTCTACATGGACGTGTGGATTGACAGGACCCCAGTACATACAATTGTGACGGTTTACTATACCGTTGAATTTGAACTGCACCTTGTCAGACCAGCCTGCACGTGAAGAATTGTACGTTTATGTCGTTTTGTTCCCGAGATTATCAAAGAGTGTGTACATAGTTCATATATATATAAATCTAACAGGCAAAACTCAAAGCATCCTGTTCGAGTTTCGCAAAGCAAAGATTTCAATCAATCATTTGCAATTTTGAAATTTAGAAAGTATAGAATATACTTTGCCAAATTTTTCCGCTGAAGACGTGGAGGTAATTTGATTATATCTCCATAGAAATAGTGATTTGTTTTTTGGTATTAGCGTTTTCAAATCTCAAATCACTGTCCGGCTTTATATATATATAGATATATTGATATACCGAGTGATTCATAAAGTACTGTAAAATACTGGTGGTTTTCTTTTTATATAAAATCGTCAAACATATAAAAGTTACATTCATTCATTATTATTGAAATTAGGAAAATTTAATCTAAACACTTTTGTCATTAATTCCTTTGTTTAATTTTTTAAAAAAAACTGTATTTTTTTGAAAATGCATTCTGGCAAATTACTTTTTTGGGAGTATATTATAATAATTTTGGGAATAATTGAGATAATAATTTCGATATATTGGGAGTGTTTGAACGCAAAAAAAATGAATTTCAATAATAATGAATAAATAATAACATGAAAATATAACTTTTATATGTTCGACGATTTTATATAAAAAAAGTTTCAGATTAAAAGATATGGGGCGGTGAAAACCACCAGTACTTTACAGTACTTTATGAATCACCCGGTATATATATATATATATATATATATATTGCATTTTTATCTATTTATCCTCTTAACTAGTGTAATATTTTTGAGGAAAAATCCTATATATAAATATAAAAGCGGCTAGTTTATCATAATTTTTAATAAGAAAGATTAAATCGAAAAGAACCTTCGTTACTTTAAAGGCTACCCATCGAGGCTGTTTACTTGTGACGTCATATGAGATGATGTAATCCTCATAGTTTAACAACACCTGCTTCTCTTTGTGGTGTGGGGGTCCCCAGGGTAGATGTACTTCACTGGCTTCAGGATCCTCTATTAACTTAGTAGTCTAGAACAAGAAAAAACAAAAACAAGCAAGTGTATTACTATCTTTCTTTAATTAAGAAGCCGTTCTTAAGGACCATTACTGTATTGTCTCCATATACCTGTTGACATGGGCATCCAGCGTATTCTGCTCTTGCCTCATGTTGATGTTTTTCTGGTAGACTGGGTAAGATCGTGATTGGTGTAGGATCATGTTCATGCGTCCACAAGGTTTTCTTAAGTAAATAACTCAAAGAACCCTTGGTTCCGTTGTTGGGAGCAGGTTCTATTTGGAGCAGTTCTAGAAAATAAAGAAAGAGAATTAGGAAAAGTTAGCAGAGAAAAGGCCAATACCATCACGAATACACTAGAAGCCTCGAGACTTTGTCTTGGAGGATTACCTCAAAGAACACCAAAGAAAATACCTTTGACCACATCACTGTCCATTGTATAAATAGCTAAACGAACTTTATCCACTGAAGAATGATAGTGGTTATAGATAGATAATAAAAAATTGCTTTGTATTGTACAATAGTCATTTCACACGGAACATATTTATACCATATTTTAGATAAAATTAAAGATGAACCTTTAAGCCAAGTTTAAAAGTCTGTATTTCAATTGTATTATGTTCGATTAAATGAATATTTGTTTAGAATTTCGTAAATACTCATAAAAGATCGAGATACTACAGAAACAATCGTATTTGCATCTGTTGTAATTCCCAAATAAATACATGTTTTACCTATGCTAATTAAAAAGTCCACAAGAAAGGAAAGATTCTTGAAGTTTATCCTCACTGAAATTAAAGTCCGGCACAATAACTGTTTGATTTTGATGTTACTAATGTAATAAATATCATAAATTATTACAGCAATTAAAAGCAACTAAATTTCGTATCACAGAGCTGCACTTTTGTTTTCAACCTACTTTACAACAGTCCAAAATGGCAGGAACAGCTTCTGCTACAGCTGTGGGAGAACAAATTTCCATTTTCCGTAAAGAGCCTCCAATTCTGTGGACATTCTATTTCAATAAACAGTGAATACTTATTGAAATGTATTCTTATACCTATTATATGGAACTCAAAATGCAGTAAAATTTTCACTATCAATAATTCATATACTAATTAAATTATTATACCTTGTAATATTTGTAATAAATGGATGTTTGAAAAGCAATCATATTAAAAGAAATGCCTTTTTTGGGTTTTAAGCTGAGACCCTGAGACGGCCGTTTCAAGCTTGTTGGGCTCTTTTCAGTCAGGGGTACTCAGCCAGTGCAAGACCCAAAAAGAGGGCAATTATAAGTTGAAGATGGAAAATGCAATGCATCCTCAATAATTAAGAAACAAAAATAAAAAAACAACATAAATAATCGAAACAAATATCCTTGGGAGTTAAAAGCTTTCCGCCTCAAAAGGAATTTGCCCATTAATAAAGAAAAAGAAATTGAAGAAATAATTAGATTGCAGATTTCATTCAGATCTTGACTTCAACGGGTATCTGGGACAGCTGTTTCGTATTATTAAGACTCATCAGCCAGATTCACCTACATTGACGGTAAACTCGAAAGCGTGAAAGAAATTCCCGGCAGTGGGTTTCCACAAAAACAAGGGACCATGTGGTCTTTGTCTTGTTTTGTACCTTTATTAAATGCCTTTTGTGCCTAGCTGGCCGAGGTTTTGATACTGTACTGGGTTTCATTGATTTTTTTTTTTGTTTGTCTTTGTGGATTCCCACAAAATAAGTACGAAACAGCTGTCTCAGATTCTCCTTGACAATAGCAGGTTTCGATTTGTACACGATAAACTCCCTCAACTTAGATATTGATTATGTTCCATTTACTAGAATAATTACATTAAAAGACAGTGTTTTTCTTTTCAAAATAAACAAATAAATAAGTTGCAAATTTAAAAATTTACCTTACCACAGAATAAATTGTAGAGTTCGACGTTTTCGAAGGGTTCTGCCACTAAATTCTGATGGAACGCTGGTCCATAAGCTATAAAAATAGTCTTAAAAAAAGAAATATGAAGCTCGAAAAAATCGTAAGACTGATCAAGTTCAAAGTAATTATACTGAAATTTCGTTAATTTTTAATAATTATTTTTGTACAATTGTACAATTATTAGTATTGTAAGTGTTGCAATAAATTGTTACGACCCCAAAGAAAGGCTAATCAGCTGAGACTGGTAATTTGTAACTAGAACTAACTTTATTTATGATCAACACAGGAATTTACTATCAATACGCCGAAAGATGAACCTCTCAGAATGCAAAGTAGATTATAGATTGTCCTTTCCTGGCCGACCGCTAACATTGAAAGAGAAGAGGTCGCTTCTCTTCTGTTTAAATGTTAGCGGTCGGCCAGGAAAGGACAATCTATAATCTGCTTTGCATTCTGGGAGGTTCATCTTTCGACGTTTTGATAATAATAAAGATTGTGATTGGTCAGTTAATAATCACATGCCTTTGTAATGATTCGAGTCAAAGCTTAAAAGGAAAATGGTAAATCTATCTATAAACATAAAAGAAAACATTGGGTTTTTCTGCTCATTACTCCTCCGAAACCAAAAGACACAGAAATATAAATAAACGTTTTTTAATATTATAATTCATGTGAAACGAAAAGAATGACTACCTATGGCTGGTATCCCAGATTTGTGCTTTAATATTGTTTATCTGGCAAATGTTCGTTTATGAGTTTCTTAACCCTGATGACTTTGTTTCATTTATTAGGATTTCAATTTTTATTACGAGGTCTGTCATTATAAGTACAACATTTTTACTAGGGGGGGAGGGTAGGCCTACATTACCATTCTTACTTCAGTCTCTCAGTAGTGGCTGCTGAGCGCGAAGAGCTCTTCAACTTTATTTTTTAACTTGGGACATAAGGTGTCTTTTGCTATTAATCTTCAATGTATGGAAATTGATATAGTTGTTATTATTTAAACTTTTTTAGGAATGGTTTTGCTCCATTCATGTTCCATATGGTTTCATGTTAAGCCATTGCTTCTTTTTAATATCTACTTAGATTCTATTGATCTGCCGGGTTGTGAGAGCAATGCCAAGGGGAGTTGCGAACTGGACTGAAAAAAATTGGTTGGGTCTTTGACGGCCAGTGTGGGAAGAGTGCAGCTCTACCTTGCGCATCCTCCAACTGCTGAATCTTGGAATATTCTGAGATATGCTTTATTTTTAATACTTTTTTTTTCTTGTTTGTCTTTTGTCTTATGTGTTGTGCTGACACCAGAAACCTGCTCTAGAAGTATTGGTCTCCTTGTCTTGATGTACGACTTATATAGTCGTACCTTCATTGTGATTATTATGTATTGAATTCAATGAAATAGATGAACTGGTGTATCTACTATATTGTGACTATAAGTTCAGCGTCGTCTGCAGATACCGAATATCAAAACTTTACCATCTCACCAAATAGCTTGATACGTTTATTTTATCCAAATTGACTTACATTTATAAAGATTAATCATAGTTTTACTAAACCTGCATCGAGGAGTGTTTGTTGTCATATCCATGAGATCCTTTAATCCTGTGGTCACAATCGAAACTAAAAAAATACATATATATATATTATTTTCCCATACGTAATGAACATCATTTCAAAAAAATCTTTGGAAAAACACAAATCATACTTATTAATCCAAACTATTCAAACATTCGAAATTTAATGGCTGTGACAGCAACCACTACTGTGGACAAATCCCTATAAACAGATTTATAATTTAGCTAGATGCTGCAGAGAACATTTATTCCAAAATCCTTAGATTACATTCAGTCTTCATACAGCTTTATTACA
Organism: Thereuonema tuberculata; assembly: GCA_023159025.1. Lineage (NCBI taxonomy): Eukaryota > Metazoa > Arthropoda > Chilopoda > Scutigeromorpha > Scutigeridae > Thereuonema > Thereuonema tuberculata. The sequence goes on from JAFIDM010000002.1 coordinate 50,532,851, forward strand.
TCATAGCAACTGGTTTCGTACGAATTTGTTTTACGAATGTGCTTCAACAGGCAAATACAATTCCTTTCGTTTCTATTATTTATAGTGTTGTTTGCAATACACATTGATACTAATAAAAAGTAGTATCAATTTTAATATTAACTGTAACAGGAAATATGTTAGCTTATTAAAAATGTTTACTTCAATGTCAAGATTGGTTGTTTTATGTATTACACTGAAGCTGTTTTATGTATTACACTGAAGCTCGGTTATAACGCGGTTCTTTATATATCGCGAATTCGGATATAACGCGATTTGGTCTTGGATCCCTTCTATTTTGGAAAAGGTGTATAATTGTAAAATTGCAAAATTTACCGTTTTTTCGCTTAAAATCAAATCAAAGGTGTAAATTAATATGCTTGTTTCCTTATTATTTACAGTAATTGAGACTCTACACCCACCCTAATGTCACGAAAATGCGTCAATATATTTTTTAAAAAAATACCAGAATCGCGGACTTTTTCGTTTAACCAAAATGAATAACGAGATCTATTTTTCTGCCAATAACAACCAGTAAAGAGGCCCATGTAATCTAATAGGTATATGAATATCTAGTTTCGATCCACGTGACTCGTCGTTTGTACAAGATGCCATGATGGCGGCGCCAAATCGATTTTGACTAATACAACCCATCAAAGTGTTGAAAAGGTAATGATTTATGTATTTATAAATATAAAATTCTCTCACATAGCTCTAAATGATGTAGGTAATCGCGAAATGACCATTTTAAATCGATTTGGAATCGTATGGGCGATAATAGGTTGCGATATACGACATGTGACGTCGCGAAGTAATAAAAGTTCGGTTATATCGCGATCTTCGAAATCTTGGATCCGAAAGACCGCGTTATAACCGAGCTTCAGTGTACTTTGCTTATTACAATTATCTAAGAGAAAGAACCAAATAAAGAAAATAGAAAGTTAATGGAATTTAGACTAAAGTCCTCCCAGCGAAAGAACGACCGTGGACACCAGATGGCGAAATAGTAGAATTTGAATCGATTGTATATGTCAGTGTTTATGGCGGGAAAGTTATGGCTTCTGATAGGTTTGCCTCGCTTGAGAGTCGCCATTGTGAATAGTTTCTCTATACAAACTTCAGTCCTGGAATGATTAAGAGATAATGGGTGTAGTTCAAGGTCAGAGTCATTCTTTCGCTGGGAATAGTTTAGTTTTCTGTAGTTGTTTTGTTTTTGTATTGTTGCTTATTATGCGAAGTAATTATAGTGTTCTGAAACAGTTATTTTCTTTCTTATGAACATTTCAAAACTTTCTTTTCCGTCTCCTCTTATATCTGACAGGTTTTGTCAGGTACGAGCAGAGATCAGATATAAAAATAATAACTACGATGTATTCGAAACGAATAAAAAGGACTGAATTAGAGTCTATTATCGACTACAGTTGGGCGTCCATGGGAACCTTAAATACAACTATACGGAGTAAATTTTGCTAATAAGCTGATAGTAATAACTTGTTGACAGAAAGTACTTATGGATCTTAATATTAGCGAAGGACATATGTCATAGTTTCTCGCGAATAGCTAAATTCGCGAATAATCAAAACACTAATTCTCTTACTAATGATTCAGATAGTTTAAATATTAGCAAATCACTAACAACATTCTGCAAAGCAGAAATCTTAAATTTAGATGATTTGCAAACTTTATCCAGAAATATGCAAGCCTACGTAGTCGTAGGCTAGGTTGGTTGGTTGATTTTAATGGCGATAAAAGCATCTTAGGCTACGCTGCGCCAGGCTTTTGGTACACGCTACAATTAATTTTACTGAAAAGTGAATCATCGAAGAAAGACGACTTGTTTTAATTTACTTTAAGCTTTTTTTTCATTCATAAATAATTCATAAATTTCATTTTTTTCATAAAGGAAAAGAAAAACACCACCTGAACAAAAGAAGAAGATCGCCTTTCTGATTTTAGATTATTATGGGGAGGAGTTGGGAAAGGCCGTTTCGTCCTGCAACGGACTCATCAGCCCAACCCTGCCTTACCCTAACCGACTCAGAAAGGCAAAATCTTTTTAGTGAGAACCCCTGTCAATCTGACAGTTGTCCCACTCACAACAAAAAGCAAGAAAAATAAATTGCTGCATCATCCGACGCCAGCAACACCTTTTCCTACAGAACTGTAGGCAAAAAGGATTTTAATATAAGAATAGAAGATTCAAAAGAAAACTCATTAATATGAAAAATAAGTTTAACGTTCTTCTTTTGTTGTTCTTTTGCTGTTTTTCTTTTCCTTTATTTATTTACTATTTTCACAGCATGTTAAATTTATTTTTCATTTTTTTTCATTCGGGATAAAAATTAACTTTAAGAAACAAAAACGAGAAACGAATTTCCCACTTGTTTCGTTTTTTCATTCTTTTACAGCAGTACCCCTTTCATAATTCGTACTTTTTCATCCCATTTAAGTGCATTTTATTTTAATGCAAGCTGTTGTATTTTATATCTGTTGTCAATCGCGAATGTTGATGAGTTCCAATGTAAATAATTATAGAAATAACCTGACTTCCGTTCTCCATCCTAACTCAGTCATAGAGATAATAGGTTCAATACGTATATTATTGGAAAAATGAAGTCTGGTAGGAATATCGTCTTTATAGTAGGTAGTGAGATGAGGTGAAAAACAGTCCAAATGTCTGGCGAGGATCCTTATTTCATCTATAAAACAAAAACGATTTGTTTTTTAAAAAAAAAGAAAAAAAAAGCCAATATCTTGAATGATTCTTTTAGATGTTAAGTGAACACAGAAGAAATCTAAGGATTTAAACATGGAAACAGAGAGAGGCTTTTTTTTGTAACCCCTCCCCACCAATAACAGCTACAAATGAAAGACCTTTGCTAACGTAATCCGCTTATGGATTGATATTTCCAGCACGTAACGACGACATCTATTGCTAAAATTCTTAACTAAACCTTATAAACATAGCGAAAACATTCTGGTTTTTGTATTTTCTACAGTTACAAATATATTTTTATGTTATTGTTATTATTTAAATCATTTTATAAATTTTTAATAACTTGGCTGTGTAATGTCTTTCCTCGTGTACTTACAGCAACTTGCTATTGCAAAGACGCCATTTCTATGTTTGACTTCATGATTTCCAGGCGAACGTAAGTGATCTGTTATCGCCATATAAGGAGATCTTTCTTTGTTGAAAGAGAAAATAAAGGATTTTATAAATTTTGTTTAATCAGAAAATAAAAAAAGGTTTGCATGCAATTTCAAACTGAAAAACGCAGTCCGTCAGGCCATCTGCGTTCACTTAACAAGTATATCTTAGCAACTATACATCTTTGGATACTGAAATTTTAAAATTAGGTCTGAGTTACTAAAAAGAAAAAAATCCCTATTTAGTTTGGTACATATCTGATCAAGATGAATAGTTCGAACCAAAAGAAAAATGCCATTAAGGCATAATTATCACGAAAACTGAAATAGTGTTTATCGTTAAAGTTGAAATTGTAACGATAGATAAATGCTATTAATATAATCTCCATGTTGATTTTGGACTTCAGGAACCCAAAACTTCCAATTCTGTAAAGTGTCTTTACGCAGATACATAAATACAAATTACAAAGAAATGCTGTTATTATCCTTTGGCTAAACTATTGAAATTTGGCATGCCAATTACATCTTCTTTGGTTGTAAGAGCAGTCTGGGTCAACAGTTGAGAAATGTGGTGAACAGATGATGTTGCGATTGCTTGTCCAATCAGAAACCTGTAGGTCAGATGACAAGAATCTGATTTTCTGATTGGACAAGCATTCGCAACATCTATTGACCACATTTCTCAACTGTTGACCCAGATTGCTCTTGCAACCATTGATATGCTGGCAGAGTACAGGAAGGCTCTTGAATGTGCAATTTCAATTATATCTTCTGTTTTTCCTATATTGTTTTGCCAAAATTACCATTAGGGCCGTTATGTTCTCTGTCCTTGAATTTCAAATAATTCATTTTCAGTCCTCAAGAGACAAACATTGACTTAAATTTCTAATGTTAATTTTACATTTATTGATAACAATGCAGGAATTGTTTGCTATACTGACGTTATTTTATCAAGAAGTATAAAAGTAAAAAAAGATTCCTCTGTGTAGGCTATGCTTTTCTTATAACCTGTTTTTTTTTTCCTGAAAACGATACTTCAGAAAAGAATTGGAATATGTAATCAGTGTTTTTTTACCATTTGTGATGTTTCTTGTCGTGAATCTTATTCTTCCAGTGGGTCCCTCAAACATCTCCATGTATTTCGTTATCTCGAGCTCGTGTTCTTCGAGGTGATGAATTGGTAGAACGATCCGACTACACGATGACGACTGCATTCCTTTATTACAAATAAATGTAATAAAAAACGTAATTACGTACAGTTTGTCTGAATAATTTACTACGTTTTGTTGATTGTATCTTAGAGCAGTTTAGAAGTTAACATATCTCCTCCCCTTCTTTGAGAAAAGGTTAGGATAAATGATAAACAATTACCTTTTCTGTAATCGAATGGCCACAGGAACAGAAAACATAGATATCAACATGAAATACGGAATTTTCAAAAGTATTTTAAGAACTCAAAAGGAAAAATACAGTTCACAGTATAAGTAAGTCATAAGTTCCTGATAATATAAATTGCTGATCTCGCGGCCTTAAAAAATAACTTCTAGAATAAAACAGCTATACTCATGTAATGATATCGTCAGTAGCATTCTCTTCTCTCTCTCTCTCTCTCTCTAATCCCAGGCTTTTATACACAATGTATCAGTTAGATCCGTCAACATGGTAACTTCTTCCCGGGAGCCATTTTCGAGAGCAGATTATACGTTTTCACAAGAATAAAAGTATCCTAACACAATGCTTCACCTATGAACAACAGGGGGCATGCACCTGACGTCAGTACGAGCATTCGTGACATTAAACACGCCTTAGTGATCGTGCAATAATTCACAATGGCGGACAGGGAAAGTGGTGCGTTCCGATTGACGTTAAAGCAACGTGTGTCTGTCATTAAGTTTATTTATGAGTCGAAGGGCAACATCTCTGCAGCAAGACGTTTATTTGATGAAGAATACGGGTTTTGTTTGTTTGTTTGTTTTTTCCAAAACGTGAAACAATGACTGCAATCAGAAAGAAATTTGAAGACACTGGTTCTGTTGCAACAAAACATGCTGCGAAAAGATCACACACCACAATCACTAGCGAAGTAAACCAACACATCATCGCCGAAATTGACCAGGTCATTTGATTGTTGCTAATGTATGCAAAATTGACTGGGTCCAACTGATACACCCTGTAGTTCATGACAATTGATATAGCTGCATACGTTGAATTGAAACTTGTTGGTTTTTGTTTAAATAAAGATTAGGTTTACTTAATAAAATATATCGGGAACTTCATGAGAACTTGGATTGATTTCGTGAACTTTAGGAATGAGTGAAATTAAAAAAAAAATCATGCTGATAATAAAAGCGTGAAGACGATAAGCAAGATTCGAATTTCGAAGCAATGTAAAATTTTCATTATGAATCTTACTGTTTTCATTTTTTTAGTTTCATTTTACAAAATTCGGTTTCTTTGACTTGTATACCTTACAAAAAGCAACAAACAATTATCTTAAGTTTATTTCCATCTTCAGTAAAAAAAATAGTATCGTTTCCGTGAAGCTTGAGGTCCAAGACCCGTAACTATGACGTGACAGACAAATATATGAACTGTGGTAATTGCCTTATACAGTGGACGACAAGATATAAACATACGGTACGAAGACAATAGAGAGTTTTTGCCCAGCTCGCTATTCTATACGGTAACGCTAAAGACACATGACTGGTATTCTGCGCATGCATCACTGTCCCGTAGAGGAAATACCGTTAACGTGACACGTTAACTTTCCTCGAATAGCGTATCGCTTTACGGAAGGAAACATGAGTTCCGATAAACCTTAGAGAATTAGATTTAACATGAATGACTACTTGATACTCTTGCGTGAAGTTTCATTTCATTTTCAATTCATTTTCAATTATTGCTGGTAAATTTAAGCCATCTGCTAGTCGCTGTATATCGTTTTTTTCGAAACGGAAATACAATCGACAATCCTCATCATTCATTTCATTTAAACTCAACCTTGGATGTTCCTCTTCTCGAACCTGAATGTTTCTTTCTCTCAGGATATTGTGTAACACTAGATCCTCAAACAAATCATCGTCAATGGCTCCAAATGCAGCGATCTGAAGTATGTCTTCCATCTTGTTTATTAGCTTAACGTTTCCACTGACACGTTATGGTAAAAACTCTCTTCATGACAGAGCCCGCTATTGTGGTTACCGTATTCGTTCACGTGACATTTGCGTTTCCCGTATATAAATCACGTTATGGCAAAAACTCTATTAAAAGTCTCTCTGTCCACGTCTGGCTTGTGCTTATGCTTCTTGCTGTCTTAAATAAAACTCTTGAAGCTTCTAAGATGTAAGACGTTTAGCGAGATTGAATATTTAGGTGGGTTTTTTTTTTCACTTCAGGAGTTCTCGATATTTCTCTTCAGGTTTCTTGTTCAAACAAAACTTTTCAATCCAGTTTTACGTTAGTCAATCTCATGGTATCGGGATACGATTCATTTCATTTCATTAATTTCCATTCACTTAAAAGTGAAAATAATGAGGAAATGTAGTTAAAAATAGTGGAGTTAAATAGTTAAAAAAAAATTAGTTAAAAATGTTAAATCATAGTACAATTCGCTCTGCCAAACAGGTAAGCTACGTCACGTACTCTAGCGGTAAAGCTTTTGGAAGCCTTAGAATACTCGTTATGATTTCTGTGGGGAATTGACGTCACAGTTTCAGTTTGGAAGTCTCGAAACCGCTGCTTTGAAGATCGTTTGATATTCAATCAAATCCTTTGTTTATGAAGAATTAACGAAGACGATATGAAAACATTAACAATACATCTATTTACGATATAATACAATACGACTTACCATTTCCAGATACTACAATGAAATTAACGCATCCAGTCATATTCATTTCAAAGAGACCATCCATCAGCTTATCAAATAGGGATTCCAGAAGCGTAAGACTCTCTGCAATCTATTAATAAGATCATTATGTTTTTAATCATAATTTCAACATGTTTTCATTACATAATAAATACATAGAAAATGGAATCTAGTTGTTTCTTTTGAAACAAGGATAAAGCTGAGGTACCCTTTTGCTAAGAAAAATAGGAGAAATACATCGGAAAAGTAAATTTGTAATGTGTATGTACAGCAAATCGTGAGGATAGATCAAGTGACCCTTCTGATCTTTTCTTTATACTGGGTCTTTTAGAAATAATGGTACTATTTGATACGGATATCGTATGAGAATGGTGCAGAGTTCAGTGAAATAAGAGACACGGATGGAGGAAGTATTCAGGTTTTATTTGTCACCTTACAGATGTTCAATAAGTCCGCCTTAGGTCACTCGACAGACGTCCAACCGATAGTCGAGTTCCTGTTGGTGCAAGATGTCCGCATCAATGCTGTCTACGGGTAATGTTGTCTTCAGCTCTTGCGTGTTTGAAGGGAGAGGTGGCACAAAAACAGTGTCCTTGGCATAGCCCCACAGGAAAAAGTCACACGGCGTCAAGTCATACAGCACTGATGCAGACATCACCGAGATGTTGCACCGAGTATGGCAAGAACTTGACTACCGGTTGGACATCTGCCGAGTGACCAAAGGCGGACATATTGAACATCCGTAAGATAACCAAATAAAACTTGAATACTTCTTCTGTCCATCCGTGCCTCTTTATTTTACTCTGTATCATTCTCATACGCCATCCTTTTCAAATAGTAACATTATTTCTGAATGACCCTGTATATAAACGTTATTGTCCATCTTTCTATATAAAAGTTATACTATACACTATGTCAAATGAAAACACTTTCTTTTAAGGTTTACTTTCATTTAGAAGATGTTCGTAAGTTCATCGTTTAATTTTAACGCCATAATTTAACTCACTGTTCTCGAGTCCGGTCCATAAACTTCTCCTTGTCGACTGGGAAGATCCAAGTACCAGGCAATGACTGCTGGTCTATCTGCAGATACAGTTAACCAATCAAGGATTAGATCCACTTGTTCTGTGGCGGGCATATATCTATAAAATGTTAACATTTCAGTGTAGTTTTATTTCTGTATGAATTCTGAAAAACTTACCAATTAACGTTATAAAAATCCTAATAAAAATCTCAGAATGCAACAATTTGTGTACTTTGCCTTTTATTTGTCTTGCAAAGTAAAATTTTATTTGTCTTGCAAAGTGAGTTTAAGATTCAAATTTACAGCTTCTATTTTTTGGTAAACGAGTGAAATGACTGTGGGTGGTGACTGCTAATATAAATAAGTAAGTGCTCATATCCTTGTTGTAAACAAATCATTAAAACTGAATTTGGGTGTGTTCCCTTTTTCTTATAGACAAAGAATTTAAATGTTTATTTATTTATTTATATGCAATCCTTTATTTAAAACAAAAAATAATAAATAAATAATAATAACAATAATAAATTGGTAAATAAATAAATTCCAATTAGGGGATAATTGTAGTTTTTCTTATGTATTAATTGTTATGTTTGTGACCACCGATTAAAGTAGCCAAACTTTGCTGACTAACTTATTGCATTTTTCATTGATTCTGTTTTTCTGCCATCTTGCAAAGTATCAGTTATAAAATATTGCTAAAAATCCCATTGAAAAAGTCCCATGGCACGGGGTCGAAATGGTGCCTGTAACTTTTTTAAATACTTGTGTTTTTTTTTATGCTTGTGTGTTGACCTTTCAGTTATTTTACGAAACTTTTAAGCACAAGTTAAAGTGTATTTTTTATAACTATACTTCTCATTACAAATTTCATAATTCTATTAAAAAATAAAACAGTTAGGAGTTGAATTTATACTTACACTCCGTAAGGAATGTATTTGTTAGGGTAATGACCTGTAATGGATAATATATTTCAGCATTAAAAAATAGTTAAAAATTTAATCAACGAAATGAAAAAATCTCTTGACAAATACATATTTTTATGCCAATGTGGCGCAAATATGGAAAACAAAAACATCTCATTGGTATTGTTATTACTATGTTTTAAAATGCTGAAGATATGGACGACAAAATGCATGAAGATATTCTTTAAGGTTCAATGAGTTCAAAACAAACAGAGCATCCAAATGAATCAATGTACAACATGAGATCATTCATCTCCAACTCAATCAACTGGTTCCGAATTGAATTTTCATCTTCATTAACAGGCAGTTCATCCTAACTGCATCTTTCAATGGATTTCGGCTTCTTGGCTCTCCACAATCATGGCACCCTAAGATCGCCCTCCAACGAATTTCGGAATCACAATTCTGACGTTCCCATCCAACTGACTTTGTTTTTGTTTTTGTTTTGTTTTGCTAATGAATTGAAATTTGCTTCATCAGGGGCTTTACGCTTCTGGGGTGCCATTGAGCTTTCGTGAGAAGGTTCAGACAAAACAGTCGTAGGACACGGCTTTTTAATTGATTCACAGTTTTATACCATTCCTTATCTTCATTTCTCCATTTGGTGATCTGTTCTTTCTAAATATTGATAATGGCTTTCAGTTGAAACTCAAAATTATCAGTATTAAAAGATTATTCTGCCAAATAGTTTTTTTTCCCCATGAGTTAAACATATTGTTTTTCACTTTCTGTTTCACTTTTGAACTTAATTACTACAATCTTTTTATTTAAAAACAAATGTATTCTTTACCTTCAATTTTAACATTCGATCCTGGCCAGAAGATGGCAGCACTAGTTTTTCCCTGCTTTTTGGCAGTCGTCCATATCTTAAGAAATTTGTAAGAGAAATTATATTATTATTTTAAGATTGCAATATTGGAATTGAGATACTTAGATAATATTAAGTAGAAATTCTTTCCAAGATCATAATATTCAGCTCAGGAATTATTGGGTTGGCTTTTTTACGTACGTTGGCTCTAATAGCGCTTAGGTGTCTTTAACGTCATTCGACACATTTTGTTAGATTGTGACAGCTGTCATATCAGCGTGCATTTAAAACAAAAAGTGATTCAAATTGGTGAATTTTGTGTCGCCAATTTAGTATTAAAGATGGAAGAAAATAAGCACGCAAGACCGCATTTTTCTTTGATGACCAGACAAAAAAACTGTTACAGCTGGGAAGTTCTGATTCAGCCGCCATATTCGCCAGACATTGCACCTTCGGATTTCCATTGATTTCCGTTTTTACAAAATTCTCTTAATGGAAAAAATTCAATTCCCTGGATGACACCAAATGAAGTTGCCTGAAAGACGGCAGAAGGTCGTGGAACAAACCGTTTAAGACATTGTTCAATAAAATTATTGGTGAAAATGAAAATTGTATCTTTTAATTGTATTTAAAAACCGAACGAACTTTTTGGTCAACGCAATACTTAATAGATAGGGCTTAAATAACAACTTCAAGAGGTGAAATTTCAAACCAGTGGTTCTTCACTTAAGCTGCGAGACCTGACAAATTTTCTTTTATAAGAAACAGCAATATATTTTCTAAAACATTGATATCTTTATTTCAGTGCACAAAGAATGAATGCTATTTACAATAATGCACAAAAGATCAAAGGATGTAATAACCATGTAATGCAGCGTTTCCCAACCGGTGGGTCGCGACTTGATCCTAAAACTATGAGAAACCATCGAATAAACCATCAGAAAAGATCAGAAAAATCGAAAATCGATCATATAAAAGGAAGGGATACGATACAAATATGGTTTTAATCTATATTATTCTATTCCTATATATGGGGAGGTATTCCGATAAGGAAAGGTGGGTCGCCAGCTGAAAAAGGTTGGGAACCGCTGATGTAATGTATTGTGCATTGCAGAGACCTTGTGCTGTCCCATGGAAATAAGGACAGACGGAGAGAAAGACTGAGAAAGAATGATGGGAGAAGTGCATGGGAAACGGGAGAACCCCGAGAAAACCTACCCAGCGCGGATCGTCCACCATCACGAAACCCACATGAGAACCGAACCTCGGTACACACAGATGAGAGGCCATTGTCTTAGCGACGACGCCAACCGCGCTGCCATGTAATAACCATAGAATCTAGAAAGGCTTAAATTCGATATAAATCTTTCTTAAATATCTTTTTAAGCGTCTTCAAGTGATGTTATCTGTTTATATTAATAAACAGTCATTTGCGTGAATAGGTGCAGAAGCATAGATGAGTAGAGATTTGCTCTCTGTTGGAACTTAGCGAAACGAATAAAGAGTAGCAAATCGATGAATAGATACAGATGAAATTTGTTTTTTAGAAAGTATTGTGCGGATGATCTATTTTATTATAATTAGTCCTATTTGATTTTTTTACGTTTGTTTCGCTTCCAAAACAAGCTCTTTATCTATCCGCCCAGAATATTCAACGAAATGTGTTACATCTACACCAGGGATTTGCCAATATTTCTTTCCAGGCTTTTTTTTTTTTTTTCTTAACTGCTAAAATGGGTTTCAGTTTTTAACAATTTGCAATTTCAACAAATCTTCGTTTTCAGTTACAGTAAAACCCCGCTAATCCGGCATCCGATAATCCGGCACATTCAATAATCCGGCATCGGTCTAAGAGTTTTTTTTTTTACACTGAATAAGCCTTCCGGGCGCGTTCGGCAGAGTTCGCAGGCAATCGGCTGAGGTCGGCCGTACTCGGCAGTGATGACAAATCGTCCGCCATTTTGTGTCGTCTAGTGCTCCCTTGTCAGTGCTCACTTCCATCACAATCGAAATCAGAGAAATCACAATAGAACACGGAAAAATGGCCCGATACCTATTAATAGCCCTTTTGACTCTATTTTAGCGGCATTTCCGTTATCCTCGCAATAACGGCTATTTTTAGACGGCGCTCAGTAATCCGGCACTGCCGAAGTCCCGAACGTGCCGGATTAGCGAGTATCTACTGTAGTTTGAAAAACTTTGTCTTACTCACAGGTTCTCCACCCCACCAGAAAGGATCGTAGGCAGTTTCTTTCCATGCAAAGAAGAAATCCTCTTTTTGTGGATCGAATATTTTATCATCAATGATACCATGGGACTCAGGATATAAACCCTGCAATGAAAACATTATAAAAGGAACAATGAAGAACATATCAATAATTAGAAACATTAAGTTGATGGAGATGCACTTTGTACAATCAAAACTCACAATTTATATTATTTATTTTGACTATCCTTGTAGTGGGTACCGGGTTTCTTTCGCGGGAATAAAGGCAGGCGAGCGTTGGACTGACCTCATCTCAGCCCCTAACTACCTATCCTTAATGAAAATAAATACCACAATATCAGAAATCTGTTAAGTGTAGGTTAGTAATTGATTAGGAAGATTTTCGTTAAGAGTTTATTTTTTATTCATAATGAAATTAATGAAAAAAAGAAAGAGATTATGATTATTTCTGGTGAAATACAACAGAAGTAATTAGCAATCCGTTAGTTTTTGTTTAATATTTAATCTCAGCGCCATTGAATGTAAGTTAATTTAGATTTTCGTTTGTCCTATTCCTCTAGTTCAGTTACCAACATAATAGCTGACAGTGATCTTGTAAACTATAGTTTCTGACAGTTAGTTCGCATGTGAAGAGTTCATTTTATTTATATAGTAAAACCCCCGTATCTGCTGTTTCATTTACCCCTGCTTCACTTAGCAGCGGTTGACCGTGGTCCGAAAAAAATTAATAGAAAATTTCAGAAATACAGTAAAGATTTATAATTTAAATTGTGCGCCGTTTTGAATAGCGTAATGAAATTTTGTGTGGTTCCGCCCGGGTCGGTAATCATCCCAGCGTCAAGGCCTCATATACCTGCCTGATATTTGATTCGACCATACAGTAAAATAAATATTTTAGAAAGAGAGACCACATTCACATAACTTTTATTATTACAATTGTTCTATTTTTATTATTAGTAATTGTTGTTAATGTGCCTAATTTATAAATTAAACTTTATCATAGGTATGTACAGTATATAATGCATATATTGTTCGCTACTATCTCGGTTTCAGGCATCCACTGGGTACAGGGAATCCCAGAGGATTACAGGGGTAATATATCAAATTTTCTTTTAGCTATATAAGATAGAGTAATGTCGAAAAGATTTATTCCACATATTTTCTGAACATTTTCATGACATTTCCTTAAAATTACTGATATGTTCTCAATTATTTGAAGGATGAGTCGTCTTTCTGGTGAACATTCTGTCAAACATATTTTATTCTGTCAAACCATATTTTATGTGCTTTGTTTTGTTTTTATATTTCTACAGTAAACGTATTTACAGAAAAATTCTGTATGGTCTAATGCAGTACGTATTTATAATAACATTAAATAATACCATTAATATCATAGGAGGGGGAGGGAAAATGGTTGGAATAAAACTTTAAAATATAAACTTTTAAGTCCAAATATACACTGTCCGCTCACTTTATTAGATACACCCTTGCTGTGCGCAGAAATGCTATCTCTCACAACAACCCTTGAAGCCGGTGGGGGCAGTGTCATGGTGTGGGGATGTTTTCTTGGCACACGTTGGGTCCATTGATACCTTTGGAGGGACGTCAGGATGCTAGAGCGTACCTAAACATCATAGCTGACCAAGTGTTAACAGTTTATCCTCATGCAGATGGTTACTTCCGACAGCGGCAGGATAATGCGCCGGTGCATAAAGCCCGCATTAACTATGGGACGGTTTGAGGAACATGACGATGACTTTTCCTTGCTGCAGTGGTCCGCTCAGTCCCCGGATCTCAGCCCTATTGAAAATTTGTGGGATGAGCTGGAACGGGCTATTCGCTGAAGGTCTACACCTCCATCAGATCTTCAGGAACTGCGTGACACGCTCATGTCTACATGGTTCACAATACCTCAAAAACGTTTTCAGCATCTTGTGGAATCCATGCCTCAACGAACTCAGGCTGTTTTGAGTGCTAAAGGAGGCCCAACACGCTACTAGGCAGGTGTACCTAATAAAGTGGCCGGACAGTGTATCTTTCCATCTCCCAACCATGGTCAAGATTCAAAAGTAATTATCCTAAGAGATTGAAACTTTAAAGCTAGCTCTGGTTTATTTAAAGAAAGATCTTTGCACATTCGGACTTAATAGGGGCTAATACCGAAGTGGTATATTTTCTTAAGAGCATATCAATCAAATCAAATCATATATTATAAGGCGAGCAATTCTTTAAATTTCATCATGAAAACGGGCCTAAGGATTTTGATGAAATTGGGTGAATGGAAGGAGAGAAAGCGATTTAGCTAGGTCTCGACTTCGGGAAAACTCATTTAGGGGGTAAATGATTGACTTGGGTGTCAGATTATTGTCTACAATGTTCTTATTTTATTTTCGTTTTATTTTATTCTTAATAAATTCGTGTAATGAAATCATAATTTTACTTTTACCTGTAATAAAATAATAATTTTAATTAATAACTAGACGGGTACCGTCGCTTCGCTCCGGAACCCTTGTATGTATAGCATTAAAAAAAAAAAACCTTTATTTATTTAGCAAATTAATATGGAGATCGGAGAATACACGACTTACCAGCTCGTTGTGGGCTTCTCCGCTTAACTCAGGTGTATTGCGCGTTGGCACTCACAATCGGGGGGTTGCCGCAAAAACACTTCATTTTTGCATGTATCTTCCAAACGCAGAAACGTTTGTTTATGACTGATATACCGTTCGATAGAACTTTCAAATACAGTGCAACTTGGATAATTCGAACGTCTTTAATTCGAAATCGTGGTTAATTCGAAGATTTCTCTTAGTCCCTTGAATTTCTTATTAAATCAATGTTAAAAAATCGTGGATAATTCGAAGTTCAACTTCCTTAATTCGAAGTTTTTTATAAAAAATTTTGAACCATAGCGACTTTTCGGCGTTTCATCGTTAAGAAATTCGATACGTGACAACTGAAATCCCCTTCCCGCCACCGTTCGACACGTGACGCTTCAGACGCCATTCGAGCTTTCTGCTGTCAGTGTCACCATGTCTTTCAGTAAACCACGCGTGTGCAAGAATGTAACGTTCGCTGAAAACATCGCCGTCATTCGCGAGGTGGAAAAGGGTGTGATGAAGAAATGCCAAATCGCCAACGACTACGGGATAGCGCCGAATTTCGTCGGTAGATCTACCTTGAAGGACAAACCAACATAAGTGAAGCTGTTTTCCGTTCACTAAACATGCTTGATGATTTTGCTAACCTTAAGCGACTGAATTCTACAAAACAATCAGACATTGCACAATTTTTTGAAAAATTATTATTTTCTGTATTGAATGTAATATGTACGAAGCTTACGTAATATAAATCTTATTTTGTTTACATACATATAGTGTTTAAGTCTTTCATACCATGATCTTTCTGAATAAATATTTATGTATTGACAGAATAATCTTTTCAAGCATTCAGTGGACCTGAAATTAAAGTTAAGTTTAGAAGATGTAACTTGCTTAATTCGAAGTCTTGGATAATTCGAAGTTTTGTAGTGGTCCCATCAGCTTCGAATTATCCAAGTTGCACTGTACTTTCTCAATATAATGTTCTCTTCCAACTTTTATACTTTTCGTTTAAATTGAGAAAAAGTCAAAAGTTGACCCTTTAAAAGGCGCCTTCTTGGAAACTAAAAACTTTTTTCGAAAGATTTTTGTAGCATTTCGTTTGTCTTAAAAAGCTCTACATTTTATCCATTTACATGACCACTCTATCTCTTATAGTTTGGTCATAAAATTGGAAAAACGTAAAGTCTTATGACGACAGACACGCTTTTATATAATGTAATAATTTTTAAAACTTCTTCCTTTAAAACGTCGAGGAGCTGTCCATTTCCCGAAAGGGCGTTAAATAACCAGGTAATTGTCTACAGTGTTCTTACTTTATTTTCTTTTTATTTTAACCGAGCAAAGGTTAGTCTTCCAGATACTTATGAAAAACAAAAGATAATGAAATGTTACGTAGGACTTCTTACCGTGACGATAGAGTAATGGTTGGGATAAGTATTGGTTGGAAAAACGGGTCGCATGTGAGGAGCATGAACACCACATTGCAGCATTCTCTCCAGATTAGGATTCTTATTTCGACTTAAGTAATCCCATCGATATCCATCCATAGAGATAATCAACAAAGGGGTATTGTTTTTATAACTGAAAAGTTAATTGCTATATTTCAGAACAATAAAACAAAATCCCAATTTATACAGTTTCTATCAAAATAAAAGCAATTAATGCAATAAGAATTTATTAAGTAATTTTTCGAAATAATGAGCTTAACTTTAACATTGAATTTAAAAATAAATAAACAAATAATTCGTCGTAACATTTTATTTGTACAGGGTGTTTCACTTGCTATCGAACCCGATTTTCCCTTATAATTTTCAAACTAATGGTAATTCAGAGAAATTTGGCGCGGACATACCTTGGTTTAGGAGAAGCATGGTTATGGAAGGACACGAGTGATGGCGCCACTGTCTAGGCCAATGGGGATGTTTAACGTCTCTGGGTCGAGGCTGGAAAAGTCACG
>JAFIDM010000002.1:50551236-50565523 GCA_023159025.1 Thereuonema tuberculata
TTTCAGTATTTGCTTAAGAAATAAACAACACAATTTAAATAAAAGCAAAAATTGGAGTAGAAATCATGGAAAGGAAGGAAAACTTTTTCTTTTCCTTCAATTTTATTCGATTTCCTACAGTTTCTTCTTCCTCTTTCGCCTAACCTCGGATGAAATTCGGTGATGCAATAACATATTTATATTTATTCTGAGATATTAAACTTTAGAATTATATCTACCATTAGTTGATTTAATGAAAATCCTGTAATCAATTAATAATTTAAAAAAACTTTGACACACTAGACTAGAATAAAAACGTTTATTCAATTTAAATGAAAAAAAATTCAGTACAAACCAACCGGTTTCGCCTCGTCACGAGGCTTTGTCAAGTTTAAAATTAATAATTTATTTGTATATTTTCTTTTTTGCTTTTCCTAGCTTTCAACGAAATGCTAAGTATTAAAACTTAAATTTTAATTTAAAAAAACCAAAAGTACACCAATCCTTATAAAAGAATGGGCAACAAACAAACGTAAGGTTAAAACTTTGCGTATTTAATTACTGAAAAACCCGGTATGTAGCTGTAATGTTAATAGATAAGTACATCTATGAACAACACTATCATCAATTCAACTTCCAATAATGTTTGGATATTACCGTTTTGTTGGTAGGAAGGCTTCTGGGACATGGGGAAGAGGTTTAGAAAATATGAAAAATTCATTTAAATTTTTTTGTTTGGTTTGTTGTTTTCTTTTTAAATGGGGTCGTCCATTAATCACGTGAGGTTTTTTAGGAACTTTTTAACCCCCCCCCCCCACCCCCTCGCCGCAACACGGCACTGCATTTGGGTCTTTCACTGACATCACCAAAATCACGTGTATTTTTTTTGGTAAAAAACAAAAACCTCCCAACCTATCTGTTCAACCAAAAAAAAAAAAAAAAACCTCCAGACGTGTCAAAAATAAATACACGTGATATCTCGCTATACCCCCCTCCTCCGCCCTTGTGATACTTCGTGATTTTTTTACGAACCCCCCCCTTTTTCGAGCCTCTCATACTTCAATAGTAGTAACAGGACTAAAATGAGGAATAATCTTATTTATTGTTTCTGAAATTTTCGTTTTCACGTGATTAATGGACGATCCCTATGCTGAATCCCATTAAGAGTTATCGATGAAATTTCGCACGTTATCGACCACCGTTAATCCACCAATTCCATACGTACATGATTCACGAAGTTGTCATTTTCGCATTTGCAGGATCACATATTAATCACCTGGAGGCAATTTTTTTTCTTTTAATTATTTTTTTTTTACCCCTGTAAATTTCAGTTCTAGAAATCACATCCTACCACTTTTGATGCCTTTCACTCTCTGTTTCCGATAAAAATATGTATGTAGGATTTGAATAATGTTAATGATCATATTTTCAAATACAGTAATATAAATTTCGAAGTATTACTGGACTACTAAAACAACAGTGATTACTTGCTGATGATGGAGGCCATGCGCCTTTGAAACGTCCAAGGACTTTTTTAAAATTTTATTTGTATTGTATATACTTTATTATTTTTATTAAGATTTTAAATACAAAAATTTTTAACTGAACATTTGTGTGTTTGCAAGTATTTCTTTATTTTAAATATTTGATTCCACACGTAAAATATCTCAAAGTGATTAGTTCAGAAAATCCATTAAAAAAGATAATAACCTTTTTGATGCTTGCCATCCAGCTTCGACAAGTGAAACCACAGGTTCAATCCTACGATTATTAACGTAATGAAAGCGGGCTGGTAGATCTTCTTTATGAGTCGTGACCATATGAGGTATGCAGTTTAAATCGTCGATTAATTTTGGGCTTAAATCTAAAATGAAACAAGGAATATTTAATAAGTGAAAACTTTAAAACACTGGACTTCGGTGATGTTGCTATGTTCCAAACCTATCAATCATTTAACATCATTATTAGTCTCCACTTACAATAATGTAATGTCCATAAGGAGACTTAGACTAAAAGCAGAACACACTGAAATCATTCTCAAAAGCATATTTATTGTAGCAAAACTAACTTTAATGAAACTTTTTAACAGGCTCCTTTAGATACTGTTATCTGAAGAAAGTCATTTAAATTATTCATGTACCTGAAGTATTGTATACAGTTAGCAATGAATTTTGTTTTATGCATTCATAAATTTTGCCTTTTTTTTGTTTTGTTTTTTTGCCATCTAATGCTTCCATCTGATTGGTTGGAGTTGGGGGCAAATAAGAATGAGAAATGGTTTAGCTACCGTTGTTCTAAGCCTAATTCTACAAAAGAGTTTTTAACCATAATGTTTTAACTTCTACGACAGGAGAAATACATAAGGTTTAACGTGCGTACAAACAATTACATGATAAATAAAAGAAAAACGCACCAGACTAAGAGTTCACTTATATGTTTTTTAAAATTGTGATATTTGTGTTTTAACTTTTTTAGTAAACAACACAAAGAAATGCTTTTTTGCTGACATAAATCAAATACTGATTAATTCACGAGGCAAAGAATGTTCTAATGAACATTCGGGTCCCAACTGATTTATGTTAGAGAAGATAGGAAGATGGAATATTTATGACACAATAATCAGTTCCAAAGATTAGTGCTAAGGAAATACAGGCACATTCTGATTCTGATTTTGAAAATACAAGCACATTCTGATTTACAGGACGCTATGTTTCGTATCGGTGTCGCTGTTGTCAATTTACAAGGCTAACCTTGTAAGGGATTATGCCTATTACAGCGAACTCTGCAGGGAAAACAAAAGTCAATCGAGCAGCAAATCTAGGCAATGTTCCGAGTTACACGCCATCTTGGAGTGACTGCTCGGAGTTCAAGTTGATGACGTCATGACTGGTTACGTTTGTACCAGACAAAATCGATCGCTACGCATTGACCTTATATGGCAAACCCTTTTTTAAAAAAACTACTATAGTACCTATTATATCGTAAGGGCGGTATGCAATTTACTTCTAAAAACCTTTTCGTTCTCTAGAGAATAACTTTGATTATAAACCTTTATTGATAACGACACATTAATTGTAATTATAAGTCAAGGGCAATGTGATCTCCTTACTGGCTCTTATTCAAACGGGGCCTAAAGTTAGGAAGTGTTTTATACATAGAAGAACCCAACTGAGAAGCAAGATAAACTTTTGAAATAAAAAATGGGATAATTATAGAAGTAGTAAGTTTAAATATAAAAGAGTGATGTTCTTTTCCCTACGAACTCTTTGATTTACAAATGAACTAGAAGTTACTGTAAGTAATCAAATTTAATTATGTTTCTCAAAAACCATACTTTTTTGTGTTTACACCCTTTTATTAAGCTATTCAAGTTCATAGTCGGAAATAGGCACTTGAAAAACAATTGAAATTTCCTGCTTCTTTTCACAGAACATATGAAAATTAACAAGAAATTTATTGTTATACTATCACTAAAATAGTATGATATACAGTGAAACTTGGATAATTCGAACTTGTTTAATTCGAAATTCTGGATAATTCGAATTTTTTGCTCGGTTCCTAGAATTCTGTATTAAAATAATGTTAAAAAATCGTGGATAATTCGAATTTTATTACTCTTACTATGCCATTGTCAAAAGCTAAAGCTCCCTGTAAGTCATTAACATTAGCTGAAAAGGTAGCGGTGATTAAGGAAGTGGAAAAAGGCCTTAAAAAGAAATCGGAAAATGCGATGGAATTTGGAATTCCATCCGACACATTATCGACATATTTGAAGAACAAAGATAAAATCTTGAGCCGCAAAAATGGCAATGGAAAAAATAGAAAAAGAACGAGAGGGCCTGATAACCCAGAGGTTGGAATCATATGCAAAGATTGCATTCAATGAAGTAATTAAAAATATCTGCCTTTTTTTTTTTGGAAGTGATGAATAATTAAGCTAGTAAAAAATGTTTGATTTAATAAAAAAAAATGCAGCAGTATTCTTAGATAAAGTTTGTGTTAAATCTTTGATCGTGGAGCTAATCTTCTGTTTGAGAGAATATATATGTAATTCGAATTTTTGGATAATTCGAACTTTTTCTCTAGTTCCTTCAGCTTCGAATTATCCAAGTTTCACTGTACTATACATATATATATATATATATATATATATATCGGTTTATTTTGATAATGACCTAAGTCCATTTTTCTTTTTTTTGTTAACTGTAGTAACGTGGAATTTGCACACGTTACTACAGTTAACAAAAAAAAAAAAATTGAAAAATGAACTTAGGTCACTTTCAAAATAAACGGCTCATATATAGCCCCAAATTCTTGTGAAATGCTCCCACTTTATATCCGTTATAATCAACTATATTACGATTTTCACTTTAGCATTGTAGAATTCATTATAATATACAGTAAATCACAAATATATATATACAGTAAAATAAAACATATAAACGAATTAACAAATATGTATTTCTTGGAATACTGAATTAACAAATAGAAACGTATAAGGAAGATTAACTCGATATATATTCAAGACGATATAATAAAAGAAAAATAATCATTTAAGTACACTGTAAAATTAATTATTTAAAAAACGAACCTTCTTTGTCAGTTTTATATCTTGCTACTGGACCCCCGAAAAAAAGAATGTTCTTGGCTAAATCAGGATCCTTCTCTTTTAGAACATCCAAGGGATAAATCACCCGATCACATGATACTGACTGCATCCCTGTAAAAGACAAAATTAATAGATATATTTAAATGGATATATTCCAAGCATTATTGGAATATACAGTAGTTAGTTAAACAGCGTCACTTGCAGTTACTGATTTTTATTTTTTTTATTTTTTTAATATTTTATTTATTGCTTGAAAACTAACTCAAGTATTGATCTTACATCAAAATTCTTGGATAATTAGGACCCCCCCCCTTAATTCTGTTTCTGGAAATATATTTATAGAGAATTGTTATTACATATTAAGAATATATTTACGAAAGATGTTAATAATACAAAGATTTATTCTAAAAATAAGAATTTATAGAATGTTGCTTGACTTTCAGTGATTTTCTAAAGATACACGTTAAACATATCAAAATGTAACGAAAGCCATCTATAAGAGGTCGTACTGCTTGCCCAAGCGATAAAGGCTGGGTTTGGCGCACTGCCAAAACAATGGAACAAGCTGAAGGGGAGATTCTAAAAGTTTAATATACATGTATTCATTATTCTGTGTGTGCGTATTTTATTCTCGCGTTAATTTTAAACGAAATTTTGTGCAGTAATTTTTCACTTTGTGCATCTCTTCTTTATACGTTGTTTGTTTCTGTTCTTGTGAGCACATACCCATCTCCCCTATTTTCACGCCGAGAAAGAGATCGGAGCGACCAGTAAATCACGTGACCAGTCACTTTCGTCTGGCTAAGCAGTACATGGCGTTATTAGAGCGGTGTCATTTGTTTCATTCACATTTAGTCTTGCTATAAGTTTTATGATTCCATGGATTTTCTTGAAATACAGTAAATATTTCATCAAGCATTTTTTTTTATCAATAACATGTTACTACTATCATCGGAATCAATACGAAACCTCTTAAACTAAAATAAGCAACAATAAATTCAGAATAAAAGATAAATTAAGAAATTATTGTGAATTTATGTTGCTTATTTGAGTTTTGTAGGTTCCACGTTGATTCCGACGACTGTTTTTATTCTGTACTAAGACTTCGCTGTTTACAGGTGACTACTTCTAGCTGATGGTAGACAAAGAGCGTGAAACAGCTGTTCTGGGATGTCACTTAGTAAAAACTTGGTCTCACCCATTGATGTTTATGTTATTACTGTGTTGATAAAATTGAAAACTGAACATATAAATCCATGAGTAACAGCTCTATCGCTAGCTTCGAAATGGAACTGCTTTAATTAAAGGACGTGATTTCCAGTGAACTGATCATGAGATAGTGCAAATACGGAGTACTTGCATACAATTACCTGATACTATAGACGTAAGGAAAGCTGTGTCTGAATTAAATATAGTATAAAAAAAAATTGATTGAGGATCTTTAATACATGTAGATGAAGCAAATTAAGTATTAATGAAAATTTAATTTCTTGAAGTGATATTAGGCTTTCTCAAGGATATGATTATACTTATTAAAATTGTTAGGAAAAAAATTCAGGTAGTTCATTAATCTAAATAATATTAAAAAAGAAAGGTAGCCTATAAATGAATACAGTCAATTCTTACCATGATCTGATATTATAACGACATTGATACAACCCAACAGATTCTTCTCATAAAGAGCATTCATTAATCTATCAATCAACTGATCCACATACGCAATTGCTTTGGTAACCTGAAAAACAATAACAATAATAATAATACTACTACTAGTACTAATAATAATAATAATAATAATAAGCCCCCATGGACCCTACCTCCTCGCGGTGGGGGCGGGAACTACACTAGCTTTAGGGTAGGCTAAAGGGTCCAACCATTTATGATGAGAACACGTTCTAATATAGATCATGCTGCATCGGGTGTGGCGCAGGATAAAGTCACCCGCGTTCGGGGGTTAGGCAGAGGCCTCCGTTCGAAAAATATACTACAGTCTCCCGCAGGTGGTGGTGGAGAAAGTGGCACCCCATCCTGTAGTATGGCTACCACAATGCCCGGGCAACACCATCCAGCCCGAACAGTCGGAAGTGTTTCGTCTGTGTCAGAGCAGGCGACCACCAAGACTGGGAAACCACGCCAGCGCATCCGATGGTCACCACAGATGAACCAGGATCTTATGCGCGACTTCTTCACTGTTACAAAGTTAGGTACTCAAATAACAGGATACAGACAGGCACTACACCAAGCTTTCACCACACGCTATCCATCGTTAGGGCTTAGCGAACAGCGGGTAGCGGATCAGCGACGTTCAATTGTAGTAAACAATCTTATTCTCCCATGCATACTTGCACAAATTAAAGAAGAAGTCGCTGAATCCAACCACAGGACACCAAACCACACCCCACCAGAAGACACCATTATGGAAAACACAGAAACAATCTCTACCCCTCAGTACACATGCCCCAACAATACAACTAATGAAATATTACGTGCAGCTCATGATCATTTCTACACTGCACTTGCACAATACACAGGCACAGACCCCACACTCAGGCCGCCACTCCCCAAAGTACACACATCAAAACAACTCGCCACAGTCATATACCATCTCAACACACACACTATCCCACAACACCTTGACAACATCCAAACATTAGAAGACATACATACAACACTCTACTGTGCTGCACAGGGAACCATTCGGGCACTTGGAATCAAACAACACAACATACCTCCCACTGCACGGACACAAGAATACATCCCCCCTTGGAGACGTCGCCTTGAGGGCCGCATCAGCGACCTTAGAGGAGACATAGCCAGGCTCACACAATACTGTGCAGGAAACAAAACAAAGAAACTTATGTCCCAGGTTAGAAAGATATTCAAGTACATAAATACTCGCCCTTCACATTCAAATCATCATAACCAGGTTCAGGAACATCTCGACACACTAAAACAAAAACTCAGTGCACTTGCAAAAAGATTACAGAGATACAAACAGTGCACTCTGCGCAAACAACAGAACAACACTTTCCAATACAATGAGAAAAAATTCTACAGATCCCTTACATCTTCCTCTACTGCAACTAACACAAACACTCCCAACAGCGAGGCTTTACATGAATACTGGTCGTCTCTGTGGTCAAACCCTATCCCCCACAATGATAAAGCACCATGGATAACAGAGGAACAGCAACTCACTGAACACTTACCCTGCATGTCCTTCCATGAGATTACTCTCGCAGACATACAGACAGCACTAAAACATGCACACAACTGGAAGGCTCCTGGTGCAGACGGAGTCCAGAACTTCTGGATCAAGAGGTTCACGTCCCTGCATGGAAAACTAGCGCTTACACTCACTGACATAATCCAACACCCAGAACATATGCCTCGTTTCCTCACACAGGGTGTCACATACCTACAGAGCAAGAACACTGAAACAGCGCAACCTGCAAACTACCGCCCAATCACTTGCCTCCCCACACTTTACAAACTCCTCACCTCCTGCCTCGCAGACAAGATCTGCACACACATCGAGACATACAACATTCTTTCCGAACAGCAGAAGGGCTGTCGCAGGAATTCCCAGGGTTGTAAGGAGCAACTCCTTATTGACTCTGTAATCCTGCGCCAGGCACGCGCGAAGAATAGGAGCTTACATATCGCATACATCGATTACAAGAAGGCATTTGATTCTGTCCCTCATTCCTGGCTCCTACACACTCTTCATATCTACAAAATACACCCCAAGATCACGGCATTCTTAGCTGCCACGATGAAGAGTTGGAACACAACGTTACACCTACGCACCTCTAACACCTCCATCACTACAGATCCCATTCCCATAAGGAGAGGTATTTTCCAGGGAGACTCCTTGAGTCCTCTTTGGTTCTGCCTCGCCTTGAATCCACTGAGCCATATACTAGATAACACAAAACGCGGTTATAGGCTTACCACAGGCACTGTGACACCATATAAAATCACACACTTACTCTACATGGATGACATTAAACTCTATGCCACAAACAATGCACAACTTACTAATTTACTACAAGCCACCACACAGTTCACCAAAGACATTGGGATGGAATTTGGAATTGACAAATGCCGCAAGTTACACATAATATGTGGGAAGACTTCGAATTTGGAGGGTTTTGAACTGGACCATGGTTTGGCCATCCAATCCATGGAAGAGGGAGAGACCTACAAGTACCTGGGCTTCCAGCAAGCGCGCGTCATTGACAACGCAAACATCAAAAATGCACTGAAGAACACATACCTTGCTCGAGTTCACAAAATCCTCAAAACACAACTCAACGCCAGAAATAAAATTAAAGCTATTAACACTTTTGCCGTTCCCACACTAACATATTCGTTCGGCATAATTCCATGGACAAACACCGAACTCGAAGCACTACAACGCGCAACACGCACTACATTCACGAAACACAACATGCACCACCCCAAGTCCGCTACGGAAAGGATGACTCTTCCCCGCAAGGAGGGAGGCCGAGGACTCATCAACCTCATCACCCTACACGAAAAACAAGTACATACACTTAGGGAACATTTCCACCAAAGAGCAGAAGACTCCTCACTTCACTCAGCCATTGTCAAGGCTGACACACACCTCACACCCCTGAACCTCGAAAACTCTTCTCCAACACTCACCACCCCTGACACCCACACTCAGCAGCTGCGTGAATCATGGGCTCGTAAGGAACTCCATGGCAGACATCATCACGAACTCAGCCAGCCTCATGTCGACATGGAAGCGTCGAACAGATGGCTGACGAGTGGTGAGCTGTTTGGGGAGACCGAAGGGTTCATGATCGCAATACAGGACCAAGTCATCTCCACACGCAACTACAAGAAACACATTCTACACGATGCAAACACACATGACGATAAATGCAGGAAATGCCACACTACGCATGAGACGATCGACCACGTAATATCAGGCTGTCCCCTTCTCTCTCAAACAGACTACCTCCACCGACACAATCAGGTAGCATCGATCGTTCATCAACAACTAGCACACAAACATTCACTTATTAAGAGCACTGTCCCGTACTACAAGTACATACCACAAAGCGTATTAGAATCACCCTCATATAAACTATACTGGGACCGCCCCATTCACACAGACAAAACCATACATCACAACAGACCAGACATCACACTTGTTGATAAGGTCAACAAACAGACCTATCTAATTGATATTGCAGTGCCTATCAGCAAGAACATGCAGAAAACTCACGCAGACAAAATCAGTAAATACACTGATCTAGCACACGAGCTCCAGAAGCAGTGGAGGCAGGATCGAGTTCGTGTTGTACCCATCGTTCTGTCTGCCACTGGTCTGGTGCCTCACACATTGCACCACAGTCTCAGCACACTAGGACTTCACAAAAACACTTATGCACAACTGCAGAAGGCTGTGGTACTCAACACTACACGCATAGTTAGGAAATTTATGGACACAAGCACACATCCCTAATCATTCTTGCACACATCTTTACACTTGGCAGTATGTGCTTTGGTCCTTGACCCGCCATATTGTTTTTGCTGGGGAAACCCAAGGTTTGAAACATACAAACATAATAATAATAATAGTGATCGACCACATAATATCAGGCTGTCCCTTTCTCTCCCAAACAGACTATCTCCACCGACACAATCAGGTAGCGTTGATCATTCATCAACAACTAGCACACAAACACTCACTTATTAAGAACACAGTCCCGTACTACAAGTACACACTACAAAGCATATTAGAGTCACCCTCACATAAGCTGTAATGGGACCGCCCATCGACACAGACAAAACCATACATCACAACAGACCTGACATCACACTTGTTGATAAGGTCAACAAACAGACCTATCACACTATTGCAGTGCCTGTCAGCAAGAACATGCAGAAAACTCAGGCAGACAAGATCAGTAAATACACTGATCTAGCACATGAGCTCCAGAAGCAGTGGAGGCAGGACCGAGTACGTGTTGTACCCATCGTCCTGTCCGCTACTGGTCTGGTGGCTCACACATTGCACCACAGTCTCAGCACACTAGGACTTCACAAAAATACTTATGCACAACTCCAGAAGGCTGTGGTACTCAACACAACACGCATAGTAGGAAATTTATGGACACAACCACATATCCCTAACCATTCTTGCACACTTTTTTTTTTCACTTGGCAATATGTGTTTTGGTCCTTGACCCGCCATATTGTCTTAGCTGGGGAAACCCATGGTTTGAAACTTTTACATAATAATAATAATAAGACTGGCTGTAGACGACCAATACATGAAGGATTTTAAACGAAATTATCCACATAACTCAAGTGATTGTTAGGAAATTCTTAAAAGAACTAATAAACGGTGATCAACTATTGCAACTTTGGGTTTATAAAAACAAGAACAAAAAAATACGTATAGATGATAGCAACTCATGAATTACAGCTAAAGTAAATAATAATAATAATAATAATAATAGTATAATAACATTTATTTGGTAGTTTTTTATCTGAATATGACCCTGTAATTTTCCGGTGGTCGAAATGTTCTGTTTTTTTATTATATTTGTTATTTCTTAAATGTGTGCGGGGCTTTTTTTACGCATTAGTGCAGTTTTTGATAAAAACTCTTTTCCCATACGTTAAAACTGATTTAATACTAATAATAATTTTTTTTAAAGTCTTCCAAGAAACTGGAGGTAAGTTGTGTAGCGATTGATGAACACGTACAAAGAATATCTAACAAAAGATAAATTAAAAAAATAATCTACTGAAAAATTTTATAAGCGATTTACTGAAGTTTCTATTTAAGTTATTTCAAAAGTAATTCCAGCTATTAACGCTGGCAAAATATCTTGGTTTTAATTAACCAGGTTTCTGAAATCACATTGAAAAGAAGTATCATTCTATGTAAGATATAGTCGAACCTGTGTAACTCGAAAACCTGTATAAGTCGAAATTTTTCAGTGACAATAGCATCTGAAGTCGAAATTAAAATAAAAACTCACTAAGTAGCTCTAAGTATTCTTTTACTAAAACTTATCTAACTCGAACAGATGCAGAGAATTCCTTGCACCATTCAGATAAACATCTGCCCGTCATTTAAGCCATAAGTGTTCTATTTACAGTACTGTATTTTCTCTTGACGAAACAGAGACCGATTAATAGTTCTAGTCTATGTGACTGAAGGCTAATGACCTTTCTTCTCGGCTTTAGGCAATCTGAGTGACGGCTAGTGAACTTTCACCCTCAAATTGTACTGAATCTTCTTAGTTAAAAACGTTGAGTATGAGTGATAAAGTTTCTTTGATTAAGGACGTGGAAAGTGGCGGTAAATAAAAGGACGTTGCTGCTAAGTTCAGGATTCCAGGCAGCAGCTGGTCGACAACTTTAAAAAAGAAGGCAGAACTTCTAAAACGTGATTGTGTGTTAAGTTCGGATGTGAAACGAACAAAATAGTGTAAATTCGATTCTTTAGACAAAATTATTATCATGTAATTGCAAGTACTGTACTGTTATATCTCTAATAGGAAATATAGTCACCGTGTTTATAAAACTGTTTCTTTTGCCTGTAACTTTCATTAACCTGTATAACTTGAAAGTTCTCTAACTCGAATTTTTCCGCCGCCCCAGCGACCACGACTTAAACAGGTTCGACTGTAATAGTTTAAAAATACTAACATATCTGGTTGTAAATGATTGAAATATTGTGGAATTTTCGTATGAGGATCGAACAGGGGAAAAAAATTACTAGTTCTATCAATCAAGAAACTGATTTCGTTGAAACTTAAATTTTACAAAATAAAATACAGCAGAGTTGTAGGTTTTTGGTATGATTTGATCCTACGCTCAGCAGAGCTATGCTTTGGCAGTTCAAAACGGCGACCCGCTTGAAAAGCAGGTCGCCATATTTTTTTTTTTTGTTAAGAATTATTCTCTTTTTTTTATTTTCTTTCACGCAGAACAGCAAATACAGAATCTGTCCAATTCAGCTGGGAATCACAGGATCATCCGCCATATAATCCTGATCTGATCCGACTGCTAATTCCATCAGGTTACTTTATTTGTTTTGTTTTATTTGGGAAGAGCACTTGTGGAGATTTCGTTTCACGCATGATCAGATGTAAAACTTGCTGCTGTAGGGTGATCATATTTTGAAATAAAAATACGGGACACTTTAATGTAGCGGACAACATCAACCAACACTTAATTGAATTGTAATGGACACCCAAGCGTTAATATGAGCCTTTTATGCAGCGTTATGTACATGAATAAGATGTTCTTGCGAGTAGTAAATAATCTGAAGTCTAAACGCGAGCATAATATCCATTCTTGGAAAAGTGTTCCTAACTTTCTAGTGGAGAAACGCTTGACGAATGATTCAATATTTCACTGCACAATCACTCAATGCAGATGGTTCAAGTGAAAATACGTACTATATAGGTCCTTTTTTTGAGGGATTTCCTCACTCCGGGATGAGATATTATTTCGATATTTCGGCCCGGTGCCACGGGCCTTCTTCGGGAGATGTATAAATATCAATCACATCAAGGTGAGCGCACAACTAACAACTTCCGTCGTTAGTTTCTCGCGTTTACTCATGTTGTTTATTCTGAGCAACTGGTGGAATAAACAACTGGAATAAACAACATGAGTAAACCCGAGAAACTAACGACGGAAGTTGTTAGTTGTGCGCTCACCTTGATGTGATTGATATTTATACATCTCCCGAAGAAGGCCCGAGGCACCGGGCCGAAATATCGAGATAATATCTCATCCCGGAGTGTGGAAATCCCTCAAAAGAAGGACCTAGTATCATGTCTCACTCCTTCTTCAGTACTCAAACTATGTGAAAATACGTTTATTTCTTCACAGTTTCTCACCTTCTCAACGGCTGAAAATAAAACTAAGAAAAATGCGGGTAAATAATTATCTTGACATTGCATTAAAATACTGGACAGTTATGCATCCCATATTTATCGTGCAACATTTCAAAAAACGGGACGTTTGGTCACCCTATGCTAATCTGTGACAGACAAACATGCAACCGGATCGACAAACTTAGCATACACTCCGACAAGCGTCAAATCGTCCTCTAACACGTTTGGAAAAATCATATCATTTGTGTACTTTAAATCGTGCGCTGTCACTTTCATCTCATGAACTCTAATCTTTGATTTATGAGTATCGTAAACTGTTTTCTGATCAATCCCAGTAAACAGCTTAACTAATTCGAATTTCAAAAGATAGCAGAATAGGGAAATTAATATTTCAGCTATAAAAAGAAAGGAGGGAGGGGAATTCATATTTTTTTAAATTTAGAAAGATTACATCCAAATAGCACATAAAAAAATGTAAGCGAAATTTAAGGAATGTTCTAAAAGTTAAATTTATAATTTATAGAATACATTTCAGTTGAATTTAGAGAATAAATACACAGGTACTCCTCACTTTACGACCGAGTTCCGTTCCGACGACTACGTCGTTAAGCGAATTGGTCGATAAGCGAGGAGCTTGCGCCGGGAATATAGGATCGTTGTAAAATTATAAAATTATAAATATTATGCAACAAACTTCCAATTTATTCATAATAAGACATGCATATGTACATATTATCATTTGTTTATTTGGCTATCTGGAGCTGTAGAGGTTCAGGTAAGGGAGATGACGAGATAAAAT
>JAFIDM010000002.1:50574223-50586693 GCA_023159025.1 Thereuonema tuberculata
AAAGCAAGCCTAGGGGGCCTCACCAGTCAGCCTAGGGGCCCCATCCACCCAAGTATTTCCTTTTTTTTTTTTTTTGGTTGTGGAATAATGGAACTCCCGCCCCGGGCCCCTGTTGGTACGCCACTGGTAATGAAAATATTTAGAGGGGGCCTCAAAATTGAATTGCGCCTAGGGCCTCTCAAGTGCTAAATCCGCCACTGGTTTTGAAATAAGATATATCTTTAGAGAATATTGCAAAAACTTCGTAACTTTAAATTCAAGCATTTACAGTTAGATGCTCGTTTTATTTCTCCTGTTATTTTGTTTTATGATTCATTCTTTTAAGATGATACCTTAATAAACTATTTGAATTTACTATCTTTCAATCAACTCATTGCCAACATAACACAAAACGTGTCTAATAAAGAGGATTATTCAGGATTTAAATTTATCTGCGTTTTTGCGAGAACAGTGAGAAAAGAAAGAAAGAAGAACAAAAGGAGTTAAAAAGCAAAACAAAAAAACTTTTGTAGTGGAAAGCAAAAACGGAAGAGCATTTTTTATGTTGGATGTGCTCTATTAATTGGAAAATGACCTGCTAAAACGCTACAGTAACCTGTTTCGTTTTGCTTTTTTAAAACAAGCTATTTTTATTTTGACTACTTAGTTGACGAAGTTCATTTACCAAATTTATAGTTAATATTTCGTATAAATCCATTCCTCTGTTCTGAATTATTTACTTTATTACATCGATCAACTGAGACCTAATAAATTGAATGTAGTACCATGTTGTCAACAGTGATGGATTTCATTGCCATAATTTCATTATCGTACAACAAAGCATTTCAAAAATATTAGATATTTTGGGGTTCTAATGGAAACCAATTACTGAGGGATGTCCAAATACAGTAAAACCCCGATATAACGCTCCCGCTTATAGCACTATCCCGTTCTTTACGCTCCTTTTATACGGTCCCTGGAATTTTCTAAATATCTCTGGATACTTTTACCCTCTTATAACGCTTCAAAACCCGCTTGTAGCGCTTTTTTATATCGGAAATTTTGTATCGAAAAGAAATGTAACACTGTAAAGATTCTTTTTTTTTTCCACTGGTAGGAGGGAATCCTTGAACTCTGTAAAGTGCGGGTTTGTGATACAGTTGTGCAGAATGTCGAAGCGGAAATCCCTTTCTATAAGTGAAAAATTGCAAATTCTCCGTAAGTACGACGAGAATTCTACAGAAGTCAAAAGGATTTCGCAGAATCTCTAGGAATTCCCTCGTCCAGTCTGCGAACAATAATGAAAAACAGGGATGCAATTATCGATGCAAAACGTAAAAAAGTAAAGTGTGCACTAAATCTGCTCCGAAAATATATTAGTATTGCTCCTAGTGGTGTATCAATTGTCGCTAATAGTTAGCTAATAAGAGAAAATGTCATAATTCATAACAGTAGCATATACACACGGCAAATTACAATCAAAAATCTTTTTAATAGGAAATAAGCTCATATTTGCAGTATATCTATTGCAGAATCATGTACGTTTCCTGTAAAATGGTGTCCAAACCTTTCCCCATCTCATAAATCATTTCCCATATATAGCGCTATCCCGCTTATTATGCTTGTAGGTCATGGTCCCTTGACGAGCGTAATAACGGGGTTTTACTATACATAATAATTTAAAATGGACAGATACATAATTTCACCAACTATTTTTATTATAAACTTATTATAAATTGTATATTTATTTCTTTATTTATTAATAAATAAATAAATAAATAAATAAATAAATAAATAAATAAATAAATAAATTCATGTAACATAGAGTATTCTTATGCTTAACGTTTCCAAAGCTGTTTATTTTAATAACAAATTGGACTTTTAGAATATGGTTTATGATTTAGAAAAAGAGTAATTCATTGCTTTGGGAACATAGAATAGAGACGCTTTTATTAATAAATAAGACTGTTTAACTTTAAATGCTCTAACATTACATGAGAAGGAAAGTTCATATAAAATCAAATAATAAAGGTAAAAGAACGATATTTAATATCTATCATTTATATCAAATCCGAAATGTAATCTTAATGCTAGGTAAAGATAATGTTTTTCTGATACGAACAACGTCACTGCTTTGTTTTTTACTTCCTCTGTTTCAAATTTCTGTAAGATTTTTTTGAAGCAGACGACAATCAAATAAAATAGTATTTTTTTCGCCCATTCGCGTCGCCTTTTAGTTTTTCTTTCAATCCCACAATTCTCGTTCGCTAGGGCAACATGGCGGCGTCCGGCCAGTGGGAGATTGTAGCGAAAAATCCCAAGAAATCGCGAAATGCCAACCACCAGGTCAACAAGTTGCCGAAAAACCAAGTGAAGAGCTATGTAGACGCGATGCCGAGAAAGGAGGATCATCGTAAGTTAATTGACGCAGTAAATTGAACAGATGCAGTTTACCATGATTTGAATACGTGTCACAAGTACTGTCGGCGTTTTGACAGCGGCTTTCAAACGAAAAATTCAGCTAATTGAAACTGATATTTTAACTAGAATGTTCGGAAACAAAGCTTTGACTGTCATAATTCATTACACCATTCTCTTGAAATTGTTGATTATTTCACTTAAATTTTAAATGCACGGCTGTTATAATGTTTCGATTTAAAAAAAAAAAAAAAATGGAATTTGAACTTAATTTTTTCAGATCTAACAGTAGACTTGATAGTAAAATAAAATAATACAAATAATAAATATGTAATGAGAAAGCAGTAGTCTTTTATTCCATAAGTCATTAATGTTAATAATATTTTTTACATTAATACAGCTGCTGTAATATAAAAAAAATATAGAAAAGCATAACGTTATATTCCAACATATTGTTAAAACTCCAGTATCAGGAAATTGCTTAGAGATGTTAAGAGTAATGTAAAAAGAACAACATGTTTCTATGTGATTTGTATTTTTGTTTTTTTCTCATTTTATTATGCATTTTTTAATGGTATTTTGATAAAAATTCCAAATACACAGGTTTTAATTCTTTAAATTCTTTAATTTAGCTCCTTTGAAAGAGACTCCCACAATATTTGATGCTTTTCTAAGCAAAGAAAAGAAAGAGGAGCCTAAAAAGCTAAATTCTGTTGTCAAGGAAGAAAAACCGAATGCAGTTTTAAAGAATAATAATAATCAGGCTAAAAAGACTGGCCAGCAAAAGAAGAAACAGCAGGACAAGAAAAAAGATTTGGAAAAGCCAGCTTATACATTGGAAGAAGCATTGGCTAAGGTAAATTCTTTTATTTTAGCATTTGCATTCATATAAAACAATTATACAATGTATGTACCCATGTTAGTAATATTTGCACTTAAGATTGCTTATTTAATTCACAGTTTACCCTTAGATTAAAAATGTAGAATTCAGCATTATTTTGTTTACAATTCAAATTTAACAAGGATCAAAGAAATTATTGATAATAATTAGTAGCAATTAAATCACCAAAAACAGATTTTGTTCAGTTACAATATAATTTCTGTATAATAATTTGTATAAAATACAAATACAAATTACATTGTTTCTGAAAAAAAAAAAAAAAAAAAAATCTGTTATTGATGATTTAACTGCTACTATATATTCAAAGTTAAACAAAACAAAATATTTCTGATATTTATGGGTTAGACAAACATCTCAAAAATTAAAGACGAAATGTTGACTCATCAACTGCAACCTCAGTCTTACATCAAATATTTATTTTTTTCCCCCGCATGGCTATTCTCATAAACTTATCAAACATTCATCAGCGTCCAGAATTAGAATTGTGGGTAAAATTTCTGAACATCGATTCCATCACAAATTCCATTGGCAAGAGTGCACAGAGGAAAATGTAATTCGTTTATAATTACAGTGGAGCACCGTTTATACGTTTTTCAAGGGACTGAGAAAAAAAACCATATAAACGGAATTCACGAAGTTACGAACAATTTCGTAATAATCAACAATAAAAAGTCAGAGGTAAATTAAAATATTACATGAAAATGAAATACAAGAGGTATGTAATACAAAACTTTTTATTCCGGATTTAATATACAACTAGTACTACTATTCATATTCATTCAGCATTTACAAAATATTTTGTTATTTTAGGTTGTAGGGCTTTTTTGGAATGCGCAGTTAAGAGTGCCATCTTAACTTTATCATTTAAATCACTGCTAATGTGGTATTCTTGCATGGTGTTAAAACCCGCCAAAGCTTGTTGAAAACTTGGCAGAGGTTTTTCAGTGCAATTTTCTAAGAACTGCGTGCCTTTTCTAAGACTGGACAATCGGCAGGTGAGAATCTGAGGTTGAAATGAGCATTTTGTCTCTTCTTGAGTTCTTGAAAAAAAATGTATAAATGAAATTATTTAACATTAATATGCATTGGATTTTGCGGGACCATTCAAAAAAACATATAAATGATAAAAATGTATAAACGAGAAACGTATAAATGGTGCTCCACTGTATACTCATTGTTGATGAAATCTGAGGACTTATAAGTTGATTTTACGAGAATGGCTTTTATGGACTTTTAAAAATTTACTGGGTGATTGAGTCATTTAATAACTTCCTCCACATCAATTGTTGTGATTTCCTATTTTCTTTTTTAACCTAAGAGCAAATATTAATCTACTTTTTAGAACAGCAGAAATGTAGCAATTGCTCCAAGATTGAAGTTCCAAAATAATATAAAAATAAATTATTTGACTAAAATATACTTATTAATTATTCTTATGTACTGGTGTTTAATCCAAAATTTCAGAATGTCTTTTTTATAATATGAGTTATGTACATACTTTAGCTTAATGTGTTGAATGTAATGGAAAATCATTTAAAAATTTCTTGTATTCTTTCAGATTAATGCCGAGCAACTTCAGAATCTTATGGAATCCGTTCAGTTGCGTTTTCCTGATTCTGCTGTAATCTGGTTGAAAGAGCTGATATCTTTTCTGAATCTCACTCTTACAGTCCCTATGAGTGATCCTCTTTATGCAGGGAAACCAATTGGTAAATATGTAATTTATATTAGATATATACATTTTCTGAAAGCAGTTAAGAGAAAAAAAAAGGTCTTTTTCTTAATTGACCTTCATGTTAAAGCAGCAGTTTGCAAATTTGGGCCATGCAGAGCTTTTGAAGAGGTGCCCAAAGCATGGATATAAGCACACTGTCGTTGTTAAGCATTGTTTTGGTATAGATATTCTACATTTGTTTTGAGGAAGCTTGAAGTAATGAATGTACATAAGGAAAACTGCTGCTTTAAAGGGATTTCATTGTTATAAATCTCATTGTTAACAATTTTATAAATTAGTCATCTTTGGAGATCTTGTTGAAAAGCACAAAAAGACATTTAAATTCAGCTTAAAAGAAGCATAAATATACAATTGTTTTTCCATCACAATAACATTAAAAAGAAATGCAATATCACATACAAGTCTGCTAATAAAGAATATGTAATCCACGTGTATCATATATTCATTTTAATCCTAAGATGGTTTTTGTACATAAATATGTATATGTTCACATAGATTATAAACAAATATTCTTAACAATAATATACACTTTTGAAGTATATTATGCCAATATTAAATTTGATATACATTATTAACATAATATTACTATACATCATGTACATATTGTGAACATGCATTTGGAGCTACATAAACTAAAATTGTCGTGGTCATTAATTAGAACCTGAAATAGGCTTTAGCCACTTTTGGTTCAGATTTAATCATAATTACTGGATCTATGCTCTCTAAATTATCGATTGATTAGCATTAGCAACAACAAAAATCTAAATGTTATTAAACTTCTTTATTTTACATCACAAATTCTCCGTTACTTACAATATTTTGGAGGCCTCATTGGCCTCCTTTCTCAAGTTTTTACACAAAACTTTACAGTAAAACTTGAGAAGGGAGGCTGATAAGACCTCCGAAATATTGTAAGTAATGGAGAATTTGTGATGCGAAATAAAGAAGTTTAATAATTAGTTTACTTTATTCATTATGAATTTTGGTTAAAAATCTAAATGATTTATTTTTGGTTTTGACAGTCATCAGTGCTATCTTCAAGATATTACATAAACAGATCCTTCCGTTTATCGACCTTTTCATTTGTTACCTTTATTTTCCTCCATGCATTGGGCAATGCTGCATCCTTCTTCCAGCATATTATTTAACATTAAGTGAATAGCTTGTTTTCATTGGTGAATTCAAATTTGGGAGATCACATTACAATTACATAGCACATTAAGAGAGAAATCTATGAGAAGAACTCAAAATTGAATTTAACCATATGTACATGTATGTATTATATGTTTCCCTTGATCTTCTCTTGGCTCACGGATGTGCCGAAGTTGTAGGCTCCGATGTTTCTATGACCGATTAAGACCGAATGGTCAGTTCAAAGCTCATCCACCTTTAACTCCTGGGAAAGATTTTTGGTTTCCATTTTACAGAGGGCAGAGTGAACCCTGTGGCTCTTCTGAAGGAATAACCTGGGAAAAACCTCACTGGGTATTAATATCCTGTTCTTCAGCCCCCAATCCAGTGCCTTTAGAACTGAGCTATTTGCCTCACAGCATATACAATTAGAGAAATAAAAAAAAATCTATACAAAAGTTTCAATTGAATTGCTGCCCCACGCATTAAAAAAAAAAATACTCAGTAGGAGGAAACATAAACATACTGAAGGATCCATGGGTTTGATGTTGCTTGAAGCTTGAATATAAGACAGTAGTAGGGCCTTTTACAGAAATGGGATCTTATGTACGAGATTTTTAAGATGAGCTGAGAGCAAAAAGTCAATAGTCTAAATCTGATAAGATGATAATTAAACAACACAGATCTTATCTTTGGTAAAAGGTAAAAAAAGTGGCCAAATAAAAACATTTTCACTAAAATGCAATAAGCCTATTATATAGTACTTCAAACTGAAGTCCTTGGATCCATACCTGCAGGGGGCTGAAATGTCCATAGATATAAATTCTGTTGGCATGTAAAATCTGAAACAAATTGCAGTTGAATGTACATTATGTATCTTGTTAATGGATAGAACCCTGTTGAAAGTTGATACAGTTGCTGGCTTTTTATCTTTACTTTGTGGAAGACTTTTGGAAAAACTTTTGACTTGTCATGATTAGTTTCATTTGTATTTACAGTGGTACCTCAGGTTATGAACTTAATTCGTTCCAGAACTCAGTTCATATCCTGAAATGTTCGTAACCCGAAACATTGAAACCAATGAAATAGAGACGATCCATTTCAAGATGAAAAAATCGTTCCTTTTTATTAACATCCAGTCATTTACCTGACAAAATGCAAATTACACTTCACGTATTAAATAAAGAGAAAGAAAACAACCAAATAAATTAAATGTAAAATAATTACATTTAATAAATAGATTATGATGTCTTATTTACATCGGAAAAAGAATCATGTGGGCACAGAGAGATACTTTCACATGCTAGGTGAGATGCATTTGGTGTTATTTGGCCCCGTAACTTGTAACTTTATACTGTATGCGATCGTTTGTCACCAACATTAAACCTTGCTCTCTCTCTCTCTCTCTCACCTTCGTTCGTAACCCGAGGCACTATTATTTACCCGAGACAAAATATTTTCGAAGTTGTTATTCATAACTCGAAATGTTCGGACCTGAGTTGTTCATAACCCGAGTTTTTACTGTATATGTCAGGCTTCACGGTATTGATGTAATTGAGTGTTTGTAGGATTTGATGTTTGACTTTCAGAACAATGTCCAAACAGTATCCACCAAATGCACTGTCTCACCTTATAACTGTACATTTGAAGCACTCTTTATGGAGAAATTATGCAAGATAGGGCTATGTCCGTTAGTCCAGTGGTTTAGTGCTGGCCTGCTGACTGGAGAAGGTCTGGTTCAATTCCTGGTGGTGGTCATGGATTTCTCCATGGTTATTTCTCCTACAGATAGGCCCTAGAGTTCACCCAGCCCTCTGTCAAATGGGTACTGGGTTTCTTATGTCCGCCTTACTGGAGCTTGAACACAGGTGGCTGACCATCCAACTTCAACTAGTACCGTTGGTCGAGAATTGCCAAGAACCTAAATCTCCTGTGCACCCAGTGGCCTGCATGGTCTGTAGCAATACAGCTTTGACTTTGATGCAAGATAGAACAAACATTCACATAATTCTTTTATCTTGTTAACAATGATTAAATTCAATAGAAATAAATGTAACTTGCATATAATTAGTGTAAGAAAAAAAATCCAAAATGCACAGAAATTAAATATAAAGTTCTCGCACCCTAAGCTATCATCTCAGGAAACTGGGACAGCTGTTTCTACCTTATTAGGCGTCATCAGCCAGATGTATCCTTGATGATAGATAGTCTAGACTGCATGATAAAGTTAGAGATGATAGTTTAGGATGCGAGAACCTTAATTCGTTTTTATTTTGGAATTTATTTCTTCTTACACTAATTATATGCACATTAAATTTATTTTTATTGAATTATTTATTTTGGGGTTCTCTTTTCCCTACTTAAATTCCTTTGAGCCTGGCAGTGAACAAGGAACAAATATGAGGCCGTGCTGGACACGGTGCTTTTATATTGTTGTGTTGATTTGTTGCGGTGCCACTTCACGGAATTGAAATGGTATCCTTAACTTTGTCATGCACTGTAGGATATCGTCGAGGGTAAATCTGGCTGATGACACCTAATAAGACAGAAACAGCTGTCCCAGATTCCCAAGATGATAGCTTTAGGGTGCAAGAACCTTATTTAATTAGTGTGCATTTTGGATTTTTTTACTTACAATGATTAAATTACTTATGAATTTTGCTAGTGCAATTTCACACTCTACATAATTTCGTATTTATATTTATTTTTGTTTTGTTTTTATTTAGATTATCCATTATGTGCAGTTTCACCAACTGTAAGAAGGATAATGATGAATGTATTTGATAAATGTCCAGATGCTGCTTTGCAATTGTTTTTTGAACATCTGGTGACAAATATGGCACATGATATGGCTAAAGGTACATTACATTCTTTTTTTTTTTCTTTTTTTATTGCCGACACATTGAATTTATGTAAAGTTAATTAAATGTTTCATGTTTCAGATGAAATAACTAATTGTGTTGAAGTATGCACAATAAATCTCTTTAGAATGCCTTGTTTAACTTTTGTTGTTATTGTTAGAGAAACATATTTCAAAAGTTACATCAGAAGTAGTTTTATCTGCTGTGAATTAGATAATTTGTTATTGGGATTATTAATTGCTTTTGGTTATTTTGTAAATTTTTTGTATTATTCTGATAAAATATTGATCTTTTTGGCTGGTCAGGTGATGCTACATTGTAAATGGAAACTTCTTTTTCTGATTTCGTCTTTAGGTGTAAGAGATATCTTCAGAACTCAAGATTTTCTTCTAAACTGGCTTCTTGTTTCTTGGGCGGAGATTTTAATTCCCCCAAGGTCCGTCTCGAAAAGTACCTAAGACATGTAGGAGCTTGCTGCATTTTGCTACGACACAAAAAGCTCCCACAAGTCCTAGAACTTACCCAGAAGCTCTGGAGAAGCAAACAACTCTGCCCAAGAAAAAGAAGTTAGTGGAGAAGATGATCCCAAAATCTGAAGATGCCTCTTGACATTTAGGGATGAAATGTCAGAAAGAAAGTATTCCTTCAAGACGTGGTGCCACCTGGACAGCCACGAAGATACAATGGCTGTGGAAGCACCTGTATTTCAAGATTGAAATAAGTTTTTTGAATACTTGTAAATTATTCTGCTAGTTACTTGTTATCTAGAATTATCATTTCTCTTAGGTTAATCATTAAGTTCGTTTTGTTTTTTGCCAAGGAATTTATAATAGGCATATAATTATCAGCACTTTTCACATATAAATTTAAATATATTAGATTTGCATTTGTTAGACTTAGCAAACCAAAGAGCATACAGGTCTTCATTACAAAGAAAAACAAAATAGCATAAAACTCTTGAGAAATTATCTATGTAAAGACATTTTAAGATTTATAATAGGTTGAATTCAAATATTAGAATATCATCTTATCTTTTGAGTAAAAATTAAGGTAAAATAATGAAAGTATTCTCTACTGACATTGTTTCAATGATTCCTGCACCGTAAGATTAAATTTTGTATCTATTTAGGTTTTCCTCTTTTATTTAAGAGATCACCGCTTATTGTAGATCATTGTCTTGAAAATGAAAAACTTCCAAGTCGGCTGTTATAAATGTTAAAAAGCTGTTGTACACTTCAGTACTATTTCCTGTACTTTATTCAATCAACAACTAAACTTTCAGATTTCAAGGTTAAGGCATTTAATGCTGTAATTCAGAAATCAACAGGCTCTTTCTTATTTGCATTTTGGAATATCCTATCCTTTGTTTTTTTAAATTGTGTTGGTAACCTTTTGTATTCTGACCAGCAGAACTTCCATGAGTCATTCCAGGTAGTTGTTAGATCATTCAGTTAAACATTTATTATTTCCCAAGTTTCGACAGTCTCATTGTTATCCTATGACTATAAACTTCATTTTCACTTTCATATATGAAGTAGAAGTATAATAAATGGTTCCTTCACCTTTGATGGCAATGGAGTGAGGTCTCTCTTCTTGTTTATCTCAGTTATATTGAAGTGAATTGCATAAATTCTAGATTTCTTTGTTGAATGTAAAGATTAAACTTTCACTTGAATCGGTTGAACTGGTATCCTATCGAGTTCATTTGATGATGCACATGTTTATCTCTAACTTTATTGCAGAGACATATATTATCTAATTTGACAATTTCTAATTTCAAGAAAATATTCCATATTATTGAATGTTTTCCACACTCAGTTTTTAAAAATGCCTATTTTGTTGGCTATGAGCTGAGCAGATGGGCTTCTCAACCTCACTCATGTAAATCTTCTTGTTTATAACTTCATAACTGATGATGCAATATAAAGCTCGAGTCCAGGATATCCTCAGCAAATACAGAATGAGAAATTTTTCTCATTATTATTATTATTATTATTACACATGCGAATTATTGCAGACTTTGCAATTGTCAAGTAAGTCAACATTAGAAACATTTTTATTTTTTATTTTTTTTTGTTATCATGGCAATGAAAAATTCTTATTTTAATGAAATGTATGGAAGATTTTCTATCAACAATCTTTTATTTATGTAGTAGAGCAAATCAAAAAATAAAGATAGTTTTGCAGTATTGGTTTTCGTAGGTTTTAATATGCAGTGCAGTTCACAACTCCTGTAGAAGAATATCAGAAATTCTGGTGCATGTACTTAAGTTACTAATGGTTTGTTTCCACAGCAACAATAACATACTGTATATATAAACAGTTGGTTTTTAAAGGGTTTTGCCTCCATTACATGTAGTAATATCTACTATTCATAATTCTGTATTATTTAAATTGACGATTTAAAAAAAAAAAAATCAGAAGCACCCATTTAAAAAAATAAATATCCGTTTTTGATTAAAAAAATTTTTTTGTTAAAAATTTTAAAAAAAATACTTATAAAATGGAACCAGAGAGGACAGTTTTTAATGTGTTATGACTGCTATGTCATCATCAACTGAAACAAACGAAATAACAAGGGGCGGATATCTATAAGTAAATACATACACAACATACCATGGGCGGACAAGATCTAATTGGTGTTGTTAAGAACCAATAGAAGATAAACAAGGGGAAATTGGTGGAAAGAAAATAAATAAGCCACATGTGCGTCAAAGTGTCCTCTGGTGGTGATCATAAGAACTTAGTCTAGAAATAATCAAACCCATATCTTCTGCACAATTTATTATAGACTAAGTTCTTATGATCTTGACCCACAT
Source organism: Thereuonema tuberculata (assembly GCA_023159025.1). Lineage (NCBI taxonomy): Eukaryota > Metazoa > Arthropoda > Chilopoda > Scutigeromorpha > Scutigeridae > Thereuonema > Thereuonema tuberculata. The sequence continues at coordinate 50,586,068 of JAFIDM010000002.1, forward strand.
GTGGTTTGTTTGCTTTCTTTTCCACCAATTCCCCCTCGTTTATCTTCTATTGGTTCTTAACAACACCAATTAGATCTTGTGCGCCCATGGTTTGTTGTGTGTGTGTATATATATTTATAGATATACACCCCTTGGTTATTTCAGTTGTTTCAGCTGATGATGACATAGCAGTCATAGCACATTGAAACTGTTCTGTCTGGCTCCGTTTTATAAGTATTTTTCAAATTTTTAAATCAAAAATAAAATGTGTGTTTCTGATTTTTTTTTTTTTTTTTATTTTTAAAAAAATTGTTGATTTAAGTGTTTGTGAATACTGTAACACATTAAATGTATCTTAATTCTGTATTACTAAATATATGACAAGAGCTAAAAGTGGATTTAACTATTATTACTACAATCAACTACTTTGATACTGGGAACTTAAGCTTCTGACAGTTTAGTTGCTTTTTTGATACACAATTGTAAGAAATGTGGCTAATGATGGAATTATGGCCATTATTATTTCTGGAAAAGGCAAATAACTAAAAAATATAATAGTAAAACAAAATACTGCAGAATTATGATTTCATTTGATTTGCTTTTATTTATTTATTTATTTATTTATTTATTTATTTATTTATTTATTT
>JAFIDM010000002.1:50586703-50601505 GCA_023159025.1 Thereuonema tuberculata
TTTATTTATTTATTTATTTATTTATTTATTTATTTATTTATTTATTTATTTATTATTCTTATTTTTTTTTTTTTACAACTGTAGTACAGTTGCTAATGTAAGTTATTTTTACATTTTGTTATTTTAAGTCAATAGCCACTAATGCTTAAAATAAACAAATAAAAATGGACGAGTTATAATTTTATATTTGTTTATTCAAGTTATATTTGAGATAAAGAAAGAAAATGAAATATAAATTATCAAAAAATTAGCATAATGAAGAATGTCATTTGCGAACTCCTAATAAATTTTACTTGGTAGAAAAGATGGAGTTGAACTTTTTGACTTTGTCAAATTAAACAAATCAAAATATAATTTAGGAAAAGGATTATGCAAAAACAAAATTACACAAAACATTTATGCATACTTTCAGTGTCGTTAACAATGTCTTTATCTGATCTTTTAATTACCATTTGTGGGGAAAACACATAGTTTGTATTATGAAATTATAAGAAGAAATAAAAAGGGTTCAAATTTGTAAGGCGAAGAAATTACTTATTGAATCAAGCTTGAGTAGTAGTGGCTATTTACTTAAAATTGTAGTTCAAATCATTTAATTTCCTGATTATTTTTTAGATGTAAAAAAAAATATAAATCCTCGTCAGCTTTATCTTGTGACTAACCCTTCACGTTTTTGAAGAAAGTTAGTCATTCAGACTTTGTTCTGACAACAATCAAGCAACAACATGGAAAAATCTCACTGAAAGAAGTCTGGAAATTTATTTTATTTTTGGCTTGCTTTGGTGACTGAATAATGTCTAACATTTTGCAAAATCACATCTATCTCTGTTAAAGCAATTTCGAACTCTTATACTACTTAAAAATGCTGTCTTAATCTCCTTTTTCCTAAATCTTCGCTTTAAGCATTTGTGAAAAAAATTGTCTTGGCAAATTTCTCGTTTGTTTCATGTCGTTAATTCTCTTATGATTATTTGTTTGTCTGTTCATTCTATTTCAATGGTACTCAGATGGCTTCTGATGCTTATTACAAAATGGGTAGTTTTTATTCTTGATTACGTTATAATTCTTTCATTACTATGCTACTTCACAGGCTTAAGCTGTTTTCCTCACATTTTTCTACAGCACTATTAAATAAATTAAATTCTAACAACACGCAAACTCACTATAATTTTTCTAATTTATTTTCATTTTATTGAATTAGCACCTTTATGTATAAATTTTGTTTATATATATCCAACGGGTAGGACTGTACTTTGATAGTATTATCTTTATTTCTTCCTTCCTTTGGGCCTGTTTTCTGTTTAGTAATTGGATTTTTTTTTTGCATATGAGAACCACAACACGACATAACATCAAGGAAGCTTCAAATTGATTATCTTAGCAGTTTTCTTATTCTGCCTTTCTTACTCCTATGATTTCTTTCGGACTACTATTTAATCCATCATTTACATATTTTATTTAAAAGCAAACAGGGCTTTAAAAAGCAGACGGGGGGGGGGGGGATACTCCCATATTTTAATAAATATAGTACATACTCTAGTTATAGATGATAGTCTTCATTATACATTCTCCATCTTTTTTTTTATTACAATATTTCAATCATCTACAGCAACAACAAAAATCTTTAAAAAAGATTAAAATAATCTTTAAAATCTTAACGAATTTAGTTAAGTTAAAGTATCCCACTGTAGGCCAATGCGAGCCCTTGGGATCGCGGGAGGTCAGGCTCCAGCGCTTCTTGACTAACGGGACGAAGTTCAGACCGACGCCTACCCGCCTGCCTTTAACTCCCAGAAAAGAAACCCGGTACCCATTCAACAGAGGGCTGGGTAGATCCAAGGACCTGTTTTGGAGGAGAATGGAGCATGGAAAAATCCCTGCCCTTCGAGGCCAGGAATCGAATCTGCCACCTTCAACCTGCAGCCAAGCGCCTTTACCACTCGGTTACTGGGCCCACTTACGAATTTAGTAGAAGGGATTTATCTCAACAAACTATATGAAGATGATCAGTAACGAATTTGTTGTATATGATCGAAATATTGCAGTAAAAAGAAGATGGAGAATATAATGAAAAGTGACTCTCATATAATTAGATAATCAGTGATTCAAAGATATATATTTACACGTGAAATAAATCATAATCAGTAGCTAAATAGTTTATTACTTATTTGTTAAAAAATAAATACGCTCAGTGTAGTATAGAACAGGAATTAAAAGTTGCTTTTTGGAAGGAGATTGGAATTTTGAAACTAAATTCCTAATTTTATTGACATTTTAACCCTTACAGAGGAACCATTAAAATTCCCGTGTCTGTAAGTAATGCTTAAACCAGGAGTCAGAGTCCAATAAGTCATATCTTGTTGGATTTCCCTGGACCTGGGGTTTTGTTGGAAAATCTGACTTCTGGTCAGGTCAGGAAAATAGTGTAATTGGACAAAATTGGGGTCTGTCTACGAAATGGGGGTCTACGCTTAGTAAATGAACGCAGTGTGGGCAAAAATTGTAATTCTATGTGAATTACAATGGTTTGAATAAATGAGTTTTATGTGCCAATCAATAGTAATGTCAGTTTTAACAATGGAAGCATTGGATAGATTGCAAATTGTACAAATTGGTAACAACTTTGTGTGAATTGCTCACAATTCATAATAAGACATTATGAAAACAGAACATCTGTTCTACAAGTAAAGACAGACAACAATCACATTCTTTACATCATTTTTTGAACCTACAAGCTAATCATACGCAATCTTTAACTGCACAGTTGAATTTATGATTAAAATATGAAAATCATTTCATTAACACTTTCAGCATATAAACAGTTTAAAATAAATAGCAAAGAGAAACGTGCATTATTTTCATATGAAGTAATTGTTGCAAGAAAATTTTTAATTTGCATTAACCCTAAGTAGAAAACACGAAGTTAATGGCTATTTCAATTTTGAAAATTAAAAAAAAAAAGAAAGAAAGAATAAATTTCAAGGTGATTCACATTTCAAGTTAAAATTCATATGGTTCCAACAAGGATTTTACTGCACATGCATTTTTCTGAACATTCTGGTTTTTCAATCTACACTATTAAATTCCGATTTGCTGTAACTATGCAAAAGGAAAGAGCCATTTTTATCCCCTAATGCTTTGGACAACTTAGTAATTTATTTCTGGAATTGGGGAAATTTCAATCTATCTATGCCAATGTTGAATCTTAAGCTTCAACCAAACCTATGACAAGTTGGTAATATTTTCAAAATTCACCATTTTAGAGTTTTACACAATTCTATCTTGCGTTGCTGAACTTTTGACAATCAAGAATAAATCTGTGAAAAAGTTTTTAAAACGATTTTCTTTTAGCTGATAAGTATATACGGATTCTTATAATTATTTTACAAGAAATATTTTTGCAAATTGTAAGGAAATGAAAGCATCATTTAATTGTGTATTGTTTAGAAACAGATTTGAGAGGGAAAAAATTCAAACTTATTTGTTTCTATATGCTCTTTGCACTTTGCAAGATATGGATGTGCGATATTATACGTATTTGGGGTTATATGCCCTAGCAACTATTTTACTTGAAATTTGATATTAGAAGTATTTTTTCCCAAAATTAATTATTCTAAGAGTGATATGAAGATTGATACACATCACTTAGTGGTTTATATTGAGTATGTACATTTAAGTTGCAGAAGTGCAGAGAATGCATTTAAATCCATATATTTTCTTAGAAGTTTTACATTTAGGAGTACTTTTGAATCAGCAGTTTTAATTCCTTTGCTGAAAATTTTTAATTTCAATGATGAAAACAAATATTTTCAGTCTCAAATAAAAAACCCAGCTAAGTTTATAAATTATTGTCAATTTACATTAAAATGAAAGGCTAACAAAATGTTTTGTTTTCCTCATATGTTAATTTCTGCTTTGAAAGCAGTTTTTAGCTTCTTAATTGTTTTACCATTTCATGTATGTAGTTAGTACTTTTTGGTAAATGTTTTTAAAAAGCCAACTTTATTGTTTCTTCCAATTTTGTTCTGTTAACATTTGATTCTGTTATTTCTCAATGATTTTGGTTTATCCTGCATGCAGTGCTTTTGCTTTGGCTACAATTTTTTTTCCCCTTTTTTCTTTCCTTCTTTAAAAATATTCCAGGCTTTATTTCTCCCATCCGTAGTTATTAGAAGCATGCTGTTTGTTGTGCTTGATTGTTGACTACAAAATATAATACTTTTCTTTGAATTTAAACAGGTACAAATTTAAATATTACTGAAATTACTGAAATTTCAGGTACTAATTTACATGGATATCGAATACTTATTCAGGCACTTGCCACAAAGAAACCATCTCTTACCACTAAAAATTTGTCCAAGGTTAGTTACAGTGAAATATTTTTCTTTTTGTTTTTTTATTGCAAAAATATTGTACATTTTAAGGAGTGCAATATTTGTACTTTTACTAATGATGTAAATAGGGAGGGGTAGAAAGTAGAGTAAAAGCAGGGTTCAAGAAAAAAAAAAAAACAATGCTCGGCCAAATTCTCAGAGACAAGCGGCAAGTAAATTTTCAACCTTACGGCAAATTCTTTCAAAAGCTGTTACTTTTTTTTTTCTTTCCATAATTCAATCACTTTTTTTTTCTCTATGACCTCTTTCATTGTCAAATTATCTGATCATACATAACCACCAATGATTATTTTTTTTTTTAATTAAGCCAATCTCTTAATTCCAAGAAGAAAATACTGTTTTTAAATAATTAATAAAGAATTCCTTTATAGTCTGCTTTCCTCAAGCTGAAAGTTTGTTCATTTTTTTTAAAAAAGATACTCTCAAAGGTGTACTTTTTTCTACTGTCAAAATGTGAACTATTCCAGTTGACAACAGCAGCTGCAGTTTATCAACATTTTTCTTTTTGTACTTCCAGAACACTGGTAATAATGTTTCTTTTAAAAAAATAAAGAAATAAACAGCTAATAATTAATAAATTGTAAAAGAATTATTTATTACTGATTTCCTCGTTTATTTTTCATCAGTTTTATAGTTCTGACATGGGATAATGTCAATTGCTCCAACAAATCTCATTAGCATTAATCTCATTAAAATAAGTTGTTTTTTGCCAACGCCCTGTTCTTAGGGCGTTCTTAGTATTTACAGTATTGGCCTCAACAAGGGGCCAGAAATGTGAGCCGACGAAATGTTGCACAGGGTACGCCATAGGAGGCAGCTCCCGCTACACCTGCAGAAATGGACGAAACACAGAAGGAGAAAGTAACATCCATATCGACGCCGGGATTCGAACCCAGGTTCCGACACATCGGCCTCACAGTAGACTGCTATGTAGACCGCTCGACCATGTTATTAGAATAGGTTGCAAAGAACAATTCAATACCCCCAATGAAAAACATTGAAACTCAAAAACATCATATTTAAGTTACAATGTTTTTTGGACGATATCCTTGAATAGCCAATAACTACGAATACTCCTTGTAATAGTTGCTTGCTGTGAACATACTTAGGGAGTCTTGTTTTATTTTAAAAACCTTATTTTTGGTAGACATTTAAACTTACTTTAATATTCCTAAAAATTTTCTGAAATTGAGTTACATTGTTTTTCATTGGGGTTATTGAGTTTATTATTTATTTTTAATTGTAGGGACTTGAATGGTAGCATTTTCAAATTAATAAAGTTCAGATTTTTAAAATTATTTAAAATAAATTCCTTCAGTCTTGGTGATCAGTTGTTTGATAAGCATGTCTATATCATTGAGGATTAAGAGTTCAAATGCTATTAACCCTTTAACTGCTCCCATCGTCTATCAGCGATCGCCTTAGTAGACTGCTCCCATCGTCTATTGACGATTTGAATTATGCTTCTACTCTCCGAGTCCATAGGCGCTTAGAAGTTCTTCCTTTGACAAATAAATGTCATGCGGACATCTTTTAGTTCTCTTTATATTTTTATTGCCCTTCGGTAGCTGCCAGGAACCCTCAGTAATCCTTGAAAAATGTCGAGAGAAAGTCGTGCAGGTTCGTCGCGCGGACCCCGCCCCGGGAAGAGACCATTTTCGTCACGAGATATAGTGTCTGTTCTTGATGAACTCAGCGATGAAGAAGAAGTTTTTTCTTCAGAGTTTGAAGATAGTTATGAAGACGTTGAAGATCCTGTTGAGTCATCCAGTGAAGATGAGACAAGAGGAGAGAGCCCCGATCCAGTCTTCGAGTGGAAGAGCGGACGAAATTTTGTGCCACCGACATGGAACTTTGACTTTACAAGCGCCGGAATAAGTGGTGATTTTGTTGTTCGCGATGAAAACAATCTGTTGGAATATTTTGAGGCTTTTTTGGACAGAGGTATCGTGGAACACATTGTAAGTGAAACTAATCGTTACGCCAATAATTGTATTGAGTCACAGACATTGTCACAATTTTCCAGAATGCGCCGTTGGCATGATTGTAGTGAGAATGATTTGTATATGTTTTTGGGCTTGACAATGTTGATGCCGCATGTAAAGAAGCATTCAATTGATGAGTACTGGTCAAAGGATCCATTGATAGAAACGGCAGTTTTCGGGAAGTACATGTCTAGAGACAGATTTTTGGCTATTCTTCGGTTTTTGCATTTTTGCAACAATGATGCCGCAAATGTAGAAGATCCCTTGCACAAAATTGATTCGATTTTTTGCATGCTAAAGGAAAAATTTTGTGGCTCCTTCAATCCCTTTCAGAAGCTCGTAATAGATGAATCTCTCATGCTTTTCAAAGGTAGGCTATCATTCAAACAATATATTCCTTCAAAGCGGCACAGATTTGGAATTAAGTTCTTTGTTTTATGTGATTGCGAGACGGGAATCATATTAGATATGATTACATATACAGGGAAGACAACTAAAATTCCTAAAAGTGACTTAGGCATATCTGGTGCTGTCGTAATGAAAATGATGGAGAAATATTTACGTAATGGGCACATTTTGTACACTGACAATTGGTACACTAGTCCACGATTATGTAAATATTTACTTGATAATGGTACGGGATCATGTGGGACAGTCAGAATAAATAGAAAAGGTATGCCAACATTCCCAGGAAAGTGCAAGCCAGGAGACTACCATGTCAAAATTGTAGTTCGAAACAATTGTTAGCTCTCAAATGGCACGATAAGCGCGATGTGACAATGCTAACAACGGTTCACCGAGGGAAACTGGTTGCAAGCGACAAGAGAGATTGGAGGAATAATGTATTTATACAAAAACCTGACGCAGTTCTAGACTATACAAAAAATATGAGATTGGTAGACAAGTCAGACATGCAAATCAGTTCAGTGGAATGTATGAGGAAATCAGTCAAGTGGTATAAGAAAATGTTTTTTCATTTGATAGATGTGACGCTTCTGAATGCATACCGATTCCATTCCGTGAAAACTGGAAGCAGCATGTCACTGAAGGAATTCAGTCTAACTGTAGTGCGCCAAATATTCACGAAATACGGCACTCTGTCTCAACCCCACCCTGGTCGTTCGACCCCCATTAACCTAGCACCAGATCGGCTCTTGGGAAAAGACGTCATTTTACGACACTACCTGGAGTTCGTCCCACCCACGGAGAAGAGAGCCAAGCCGCAGAGACAGTGTCACGTCTGTATGAATACGCAGCGTAGGGAGAAGCGCAGGAAACTAGTGAGCACATGGTGTCAGGAGTGTGGAGTGGGACTGTGTATTGGGCAGTGTTTTCGTGATTTTCACAGTAAGAAAACATTTTAAAAACACAGTTATGGTGAACAATAAGTGGATTTTTTTGTTGTACTGGACATAATTCCAAATGAATAGCTGTTTGAAAATATATTTTGAAAAAAATTTTGTTTCGTCTTTTTGTAAAACACGTCCTGAAGTTCATCATTTAAAGTTAAATCAGCAGAAGTGTAGTCATTAAAATATTTTTTTTAAATTTTTTCCTTAAGTAAAAGGTTATAATTAATAAAATTATGCAAAAATTAAAAAAAAATAATAATTCTTTTTTTTTTTGCGCCTGTGGGGAGCTCTATTTCAGCTTAATTGCGCAGTTAAAGGGTTAATTGTTATTGTGGAAACTAACATCCAGTTTTTTGTAGATATGAATTTGTTTTGCAAATTCATGGAGTTTCATTTCTAAATTAAAGTGTGGTGCATTTGTAAATATGTTAAAATGATTGTCCTTTATGCCGATTTATACAGCAAGAACATAAGAATCCTTTGCAAAGCAGTTGTTAATCCCTATAGAAAAGCATACAAAAGACAGACAAAGATTGGTTCTCCAGTGTAATGTTAGAATTGATTGCTATGTTGTTGAAAGAAAGCAAATATTAATTTTGAATATTTTAATTTGTTGATCGTCTGATACAACAGAATTCAAATGCAAGCTAAGAACAAGAATATGAAGTAAGCAAAAAGAAAAAAAAAAAAAAAAGGACTAAATATGTAAATTTGAAGTTTTGCAGTGGGACTCTGGCAACTTTCTTTCTGTAAATATATAAATTTCTCTTGTGATAACAGGATTGTATTTCAATATATTATAAAAATTATTATAAAGAAAGATGGTCTTGATTGTTGAATTTATTGTTGTAGTTAGATTTGTAGAAAAGAAATTTCTCTTCCCTTGTATTGAAATATCTTTCTATTAAAATATTTTTATTTACTTTCAGTTCAGTGTTTTAAGGGAACAGTATCAGAATCGACATCCAATTTGTTTGTCTATTCTCTGGGCATTAGGACAAGGTGGTACAAATGATTTGGTTACAGGAATTAAAGGTTAGTAATTGTAGAAGTATGTGCTTATATGATCAAATGAAACACAAACTTCCATTATTCTTGTTTCTCAGTGTGTTTGTTGTTTTAAACCAGCATGCTCTGCAATCCTTGAATTGTCCATGTTTCTTTGAAATTTATTAAATTTCAAAAATTTAATCTACTTTTATAAATTGTATTTTTTAAATCACTCAAGTATTTGATATCATTTCTATAAAATCTACTTTATTATTAATCATAGAGTATATTGTATATTCATATCAGTAATTTTTGTGTATTTATATAATTATGTACTGTAAATTATACCAACTAGTTTTTAAAACTAATTTCTGGTTAATTTTCTTATATTTTTATATTTGTCAAATTCTTATATCTTTTTTACGATTTTATTCTTGCACAACACATGACATATTGCCTGACTATTTTTCACATACTGTTTATTTTAATATAGAATCCATCTGTTTTCTATTTTTATGAGAATTCAGAATCTTCTCATGATTATTATTATTATTATTTTTCATGCTTATAATATCTGAATGCAATTGAACTCGGATTCATTTTAATCCTTAACAAGAACAAGGACATGACGCACCCTGTATATCAAGAGTTAAATGCCATAATTTTAAACAAATACATAGGCAGTACTTCAAATTATATTTGACTTCGGAGATAAGACTCCATAGATTTTGAGATATTTGATATTGTTTTCATTGGATTTCCTTTAATAGCTTAAAAGTCAGAAGTGCAATAGTAAAAACATAATTGTTGTTGACAGGTATAGTGACTGTTCGGATTACTGAGGTTCCTGGGATTAAAATCCCCTGTTTTTCGTTCCTATTTTGTTTTCATTTTTTTCTTTCTTCGTCCTTTTTTCTTTTCAGTTCAGTGATTTAACAGAACAGGTCCTTTTTTTTTTATCATAATTGGTTTTTCTTTTTCCTTCTCTTAATGTACTTTTCTTTTTATTATTTGATTATATTAGTATATGATTAGAAATTATAAATAAGTTTCCCTGTAATCAAAGGCTAAAACAAAGTATTACTTTTTCTTAATATCAACCGAAATATCAGATACTTACATACACTACAATCTTCTGTAAAAATTAAACACTCCTTTATTTTCCGTCTATATTTCATCTTTCTTTGCGAAAGACTTCTTCAGGACATTCATGCAGGAGAATAGAATTTCTTATTATATTATTATATTAGAATTCGGGAGACCCGACAATAGAAATTAAAAACAAATTTCAAACTTCATAAAAATGTTAAGCATTAGTTGAGATTTTCTGCATTTAATAATTTTATCAATATTGCTTTTCTTTAACTATTTTAAATAATTTTTAGGAACTTTCTAATAATTGTTTTGTATTCTGTTTTAGTTTGGTTAGAAATGATGCTGCCTTTATTAGGAATGAAAGCATTTTCCAAATACACCATTGATTATTTGGAAGTTCTTTTCAAGTAAGTGAAATATTTATGTTATTACCAAGAGTTCTTAACGGATTAAAATAATTTTAAATGTTGTATATGTATTAAAATACAATAATTTAAATATTAATTCTCTTAACAGTTGAGAATGCAATTAAGCATGAAAAAAAAAAAACAACAACATTATAACACTGCAGATTTTAATATTACATGAAAAAGAGAATCAATGAACTGCACAATCATTTGCTTTCATGGAAAGCCGTTAGCCGTCATCGACGGAAAACTGGGACAGCTGTTTCGTCCTTGTTAGGACTCATCAGCCAGATTTACCCTCAGTGATCAAGATGAGAAAGCGTGAAAGGATCCTTCGTTGAGGGAAAATCTGGCTGATGAGTCCTAACTAGGACAAAACATCTGTCCCAGATTCCCTTCGATGATAGGAGACAAAGCAAGCAATTGCACATTTCATTAATTCTTATTTTCATGTTTCATATATATATAGATTAAATATTAACATATGAGTGCGTCACCTTCCTCCAGTTTTTTTTTTTTTTTTTTCCCCAATAGCATAAGCACATACATCTTTCTTTTTCAAATAAGACAAATAACCAAAACTCACAGAAAGTAACATCAGATTACCAATTTTAAAAAAAAAGTAGTGCATATCTTTTAAAATTATTGTATTTTGTATTTCTACTGATATCCATTTACATATCTCAGTATTCTACAGTATATTTATTTCTGCTTGAAACTCTGTTTTTATATTTTTTTTTCATTTACAAAGTTTAATAGCTTGGTTTAGATTTAAATTTAGATCTGGTTTTCCCTCTAAGCTGGATTAGAGGTTGTATCCGTAGTTCTATGCACATTAGCAACAGATCCATTGAGGTATTTGTTGCTTAGCAAATAATTGTCGATTTAATTTTACTTGATATATTAAAGCATAAAATTTCTGCCTTTCAAAGGCTTTAATATATATTTTTTTTCATATAATCTTTCCATTTATTCATTCCCATGAGTTTTAACTAACTCATAATAAAAAAAGTATATGAGAACTAAAAGTAGCAATTTTCTTTTGCTGTTGAAATAAACTTGACATCTTTATACTGTCTTTGTTATGCTCAGTAGTCTTGTAAAAACCTTCTTGTCATCATTAATCTTTGGCAAATGTAGTAATATATTTTCGTAAAAATTTCTGGAAGCTTTCAAAATAAACAATTTGAAGTAATTTGAGCAACAATTTTTGTTTTTGTTCCTTTTTTTTCCCCACAGTATAAATACTCTTTGCTTAAGATTGAGAAATGGTTGGACTGTCTCAGTAATTTAATTTCATGGATATACAATTTAATATGGTACATTTCAATTAGAATATCATTATAATTGATTTAAATAATATTGGATATATGATATGTGAATTCTTTTGAAAATTGCTATTAAAAAAAAATTCAATACTTTTTTTTTTTAATCAAAAATAGGCTCCATAAACTGTAGAAATAGCGTTTGATTAAAAGATTGTGTGTATTTACCATGTTTGCCAGTGAATAAGACGCATTTTTTTTTCTTCTCAAAAAAATTGTCTCAAAAAAATCGGTGCATCTTATACATATTTGGTATAATTCTTTTTCAACATAATATTGTTTTTGTTTTGTTTTTTTCCAAAAAAAAAAAATGCCCCTAAAATTTTTGAGTCTAATATGCTGGTAAATATGGTACATTTTTGAATTATTTATTCATTTATTTTAATAATTTGAATTTTTGCAGTCTTCATGCTGATGTTAAAACCTGCGGAGATGTATTAGGACCTCGTGAATTCTTTCCTGTGATGGATCTTATTTTTTCACATAGTGCCAATTTACAAGTAAATCTGCACAAACAGTTACTTGGACTTTATCCTAAATTAAAGGTAAGTATTACAGACAAAAATTTATGCAACTGGAAACTTCGTAAATATCGGGTATTTTAATAATTTGGGCGTACAAAAACAATCAAAAAAAATTTCTCTCCAAATACTGTTTGTAATCATTAATCTGAAGTAATGTGCTTGTGTGCGCTTTTTTTCTTCTGGACATCCTAGTCATAATCAAAAACTGTCAGTGTATTCTTGTCCAGCAATTTCAAACTATTGGTCTTTTCATTAGTTTTCTTTTTTTAATTACATATTACAGCTTTATAACACAGAATGTAAGGGATTAATGACTGTCAAGTAAATTCAGTATGTATCAGTTACTAAATCTCAGTGTTTGTCTTGTCTCTATGTGATTTCGTATTTTTACAATTAAATTCTAATTAAAGTTCTCCCTAAAAATTGTATTTACATTTGTAATTGTCGAACAGCAAGACTCTCAAGTATTTTAATAAATTTAAAAGTTTAATTAGTAAGATTTTTACAACAAAAGGAACATTGTTTGCAGTGAAATATCTGAATGAATATTTGCCATTGAAAAGCAATGAAAATATTAATGCATTTTGCAAATTGGTGCTACAAAAACAGTGCAAGGTTAAATCATTGCAAACCAATAAGCCTATTTCTAGTGTCTTTATGTAATTATAGTGTAGTAATCTTCTTTAAATATTGTGTTTTTTAAAGATGAATGAAGAAGGGGGGAAATGTAAAGGAAGAGAATAGCAAAGATAATGTAATTTCACTCAGCATATACAGATTATAAATACAGGGCAAGTCAAAAGTCCCAGGACACCCTTGTATTTCGGAAACGGAAGGGAAAATGAAATATCGAGTATCCCATCAAAGAATGGGTGAGGACTGCCTACATTTTAGGATACTTCCGAAACATGGCCGCCATCTTGATTGCAAGTTAAACTTTTCAAATGGGAACAGGGCCATGTGCAATAACATTTCAAGAAATTCAGTGGTGCAATCAGTTTTTATGTAGCACTATTCATTTCCACCTGTAACTCACAGTGGAGTGTGGAAATTAAATAGCCAAATTTTTGTCAGTGGGGTACACTTGGTCGACCAAGATCAGTCACTGATATGGAAATCTCAACCGCAATGTTGTCATTCGTGAAGTGCCCTCAGCGAAACTCATGCCTGTGAGGGGATTTCTCCAGATATGTTGTTGTGGGTCACTGGCAGTAACACCTCATGTTGTGTGTGCTGCAAGAAGGGAAACATATTGAACATTTTTTGTAAGCACATAATGTGCATTCCATGGTATTGCTGCTGTGGTAATTGTCATGAATTTCTAAATTCGAACATTCAAAAAATTAAAATGAATAATGTTACACAGAAACTGATTGCACTATTGAATTTCTGGGGGTTTTCTTGCTTGGAATTATATGTCACATGACCCTGTTCCAATTTAAAAATTTTTACTTGCATTCAAGATGGCAGCCATGTTCCGAAAATATCCTAAAATGTAGGCCCCTCCTCATTCTTTGCTGGGGTACTCAGATATTTCATTTTTCCTTCCATTTCCGAAATACAAGGGTGTCCTGAGGCTTTTGACTCACCTTGATATTGACTTTGGATTAAAAATATAAGACTTTGGTAACTCAGCTTTGATCTTTATTGCAAATTAATTTAATTTCCATTATTTCTTTGAAATGCACTAATAATGTGAAAATCAATTACATGCTGTTAAAGCTTGAAAATGATTTTGGTAGAATTTATTTTCTTCCTTGCTTATGTTAGGGCGATCTGCTGTGGTCTCACTCCAATGTTTTCTCTAAATCCAATGTTGCCCTCTCTGTAGATCTCCTTCTTAGAATGACAGTCGACAATCTATTCTTCTTTGTTTTTAAAAGCAGTGCATTCTGTAATTGTAACAGTATCTTCTGATGTGTTCAATGATTGGAATTTCACTTGTAATTATATCTAATATCATATGTCTCTTCTGTTCATGCATGGATCATATCACAGTCGGCCCTTTAACAGAATCAAATTCATATGTTACTTATTAAATATCAATATTTAAATAATGAATCATCATATTATTGCTTTATATTTCCAAAATCATCTAAGATTATATTATGTAGTAGTGGTAAAAGATTTATCAACAAAACTGTTCATTCGTGATTTTCAATTAGTATTTATAGATTCAATAGAGTTGTATCAGCACTTGAAAGATTATGCTTCACTTTATTTGCTTTTTTATTTTTTCCTTATCAGTTTCTTGCCAAACTGCAGTCACCTATATTATTTGTGGAATTCATGTAGATACCTTATTGTTAACAATCACTAAACTGCTTTGAACTGTCGAAATTAGTTTGGAAATCAATTTTAGATGAATTGGCAGTATTTACATGAATATTTATTTAATTTATTTTCACAGTTACAGTAATTTTTAATATTGATGTACAGTTTTTAGAGATATATTTTTGTCATAATTATAATAGCACTTTGATAAAACAGTTTTAAGCTTTGTATTTAATTTTAAAAATATTGACTCTTGTATTTTTCTTTTTCTCCCCACAGACTGTTGCATTTGGTAACAAACCTGATCAGAAATTAAGGAATTATTTTCCTTCATTTCTGGTACGTTTATTACCTTCTAGTTCTCCTCTTCTCAAAACTGAAGTAAGTAAATGAAGTATTTATTTATTTATTTATTTATTTATTTATTTATTTATTTATTTATTTATTTATTTATTT
>JAFIDM010000002.1:50601515-50627317 GCA_023159025.1 Thereuonema tuberculata
TTTATTTATTTATTTATTTATTTATTTATTTATTTATTTATTTATTTTGTTTGTTTGTTTGTTTGTCTATCATGCGTAAAGTTGCAACTTATTCTTGATTATCTATAAGTTGGTACATTGTTATTCTTTTGCGCTCTTAAGGGAAACGTGCACCAGCTCTACCAAAGCAGTTGTCAGTTGATGAGCTGCTACTTGTAATCGGTCTTCAAATAAAATTGGTGTGCACACCCATATACAATTATACAAACTTTAAGTCAATCAATGACTCATCAGTTTAAGAGTCATTGATAGCGAATAGTGTTTCTAAAAGTGGTTGTGATTGGTTATTAACATTTAACATCATTTCCAGATCACTTTTTATATGAGCAAGCACTTTTCATGACAGCAGTTTCCATGGAGGAGAAAATAAAATCACTGGGCCAAATTTTTTCCAATGAAGGCAAGAACCTTCAAAGGAATTAGCTGTATTTAACGTTATTTTTGAATAAATACATCGAATTCGTAGTCAAAATCACAGGAGTTGATGTCCGCCATCTTGTAAAAATGGTGAACAATGTGTGGACTGAGGGGAGTTTTCTAATTAAGGAATGACTTAACAGAAGAAAATTGGGCTGTTAAAAATTGAGCTTTGATGATTCAGCAGGATTTAGCAACCGATGGAAGTTGATGCACAGAAAATTGAGGTTAAAGGGAGATTTGAATAACTCCTTAATGTTAAAGTAAACTTAGTGCAGACTGCCTAAAACTCAGAATTTATTACCTTAAGTTGTCAGAATGAAGATTGAAAAGCAGAGTTAGAAGAGCCTTTTTTTTTCTTTTTTTTATAAAGTGATTGAAATTGAAAGTATGCAACACCCTTCCACTACCATCATAACCCCACCACTCCCTAAAAAAACTTATCTACCAGTACACTGCAGCCAACCAAAACAAAAATGAGACCGTCAATCTCAGAAGGTATTGGCTCTCTTGAAGAGCAACAAGGCTGACTCTTTATTTTAGATAATGAGATAAGGAATTCATTTTTTAAGGAATTCATTAAAAAAAAAAATCATCAAAAACATCATTTATAATGTCTGTCCACTTTATGAAGTTGTAGAATAGAGATCATTTAGTTGTAAAACTATCCAAATTGTTATGGCCGAATTTAAGAGTTCTAATTGTACTGCAATTGTAGTTAAGTTTGGTAGGCATGAATTCAAGGGAGAAGATACTGATGGCCATTTGATTTTCATTTAAATTTTAGAAGAAAAAAAAATATGCTTTTCTCCACAGGAAGATTTCTTTCTTTACATTTGCTGTGATTCTCTTTTAAGTGGAATGATGATTTCATGAATTATTATTAGAAGTAGTGCTATAAAGAAACAGTTTCATTTTTAATGTAATAAACTAAAAATGCATAAGATGATAAGCAAGGCGAACAATAGAAATGCCAATAACATTACTGCTAGAGATGAACAAAGCAAGTAATTAAGCTTAATCAGGCAAACAAAATTTTATTTTAAAAGGTGGACCCTAGTGTTTACGAGTGCAGAAGTGGCATTTCCAAACAACTGTTTCTCAGTCAACTGTCGATCATCAGTGGAGAGTAGTCACTACAAAACTCCTAGGTCCAATTACGGAGGTTAATATAAGGATAGGAAGGGAAAAGAATGGAACCTCCAAATCTAAACTAAAAAAAACAAGAATTACAAGAAGAATTGTGTTTAAGCATTTTTTTTAAGCGCTTTTTATTTAACTGATGCATATAGAAGATTCATTGTGGCCAGCATAGACTGGCACATGAATTTCTATTCTTTTATTTTTATTGTGTAATTTTTGTTTTTTAGTTTAGAATTTTATTTCTTTGTAAAAAAAATAAAATTTAGATTTTGAGTTTGAAGTGGCATTTGAACATTCAAATTGTTCATTCAAATTTAAAGAAATTCAATCAAATCAAAAAATTGACATTGAAATGAATTAAAAGGTTTTATGGCATTAAGTGTTCATTTCCATGTACTTCATTTTCTATTTCTGTTCCACTCATTATTAATTATTTTATTTTTAGCTTCAGGTGTGCTTAATAATGTGTTTAGCCACTGACTTGCAGTGCTACAGTGTTTGGAGACAGCTCTACACTAAACATCTAGTCCAATCAAGGTAAATACGCACTTTTTATTACATAAAAATCTTTATTTTTACATCGTAAATGTACACTTTTGAAGAGATGGGAAGACAATTATTATTTGTTGGTTTTCAGTTTGTCAATTTTCTGTATCGTTTCTCAGTTGGTTGTTTATCCAGAATTTGCCCTGGACCTGTAATCATTTGCGGTTCTGATCATTTCAGAGTTATACAAGAAGTAAAACTTTATCTTCATTAAGGATTTACTTATTTAAAAAAAAAATCATAATCTGAATAATTATCATTCTATCTAGTCTTTCCCTGTGGTTACAAATTACTTGAATGTTGATGACCTTTTCACACATTGGGAACACACTCTTGTTTTTTGATGTTTCTTCTGACGTTTCTTTTCTGAAATCCTCTCTAGGTTCTCTCTTTATAAGGTAAAAAGGCAAGTTTCCTGCTGTTTTGTCTAGAATTGTTATGTAGCTAGATTTAACATAATAGTGTTGTGTTATTGCTTTTCACTAAACCTTCTAGCAGTCGTATGAATAGTCCATTTATGAAAATTTCTCCTATTGGTCAGAATGTGTTTTGATATGAATTATGTAATTTCTATCTTGTCCTTCATGTTATCATTTTATAAAACAGTTTTTCTTGCTAGCTGTAGATCTCAGCTAGGCCTTGCTCTTTTTCTTCACATCTTTTTGTCCTAAGTTTCAATTTCTCCCCAATTATTTGAGATTCATATGAATACTGTATCACTTGTATAATAATAAACTCTTTTCTTTCATTCGTGTAATGAAAAGAAATAGTTTTTTTTGCCCTTAATAAATCATTTCTAAGTCATCTCAAAAAAAAAAAAAAAAAAAAAAAAAATGTCTTGCTCCATTAATCTTTAACTATCTCTCAAAATCGACCCAAATAAAATTGAATAAAAGACAGTTGAAATGAAAGCAATTGGAATTTTCTTTTTGCCAATATTGAAAGAAGAATGAGTCCAATTCTTCAGAAGAATACTAAGAATCAGATATAATTCAATACTTGGGGATTATAAGACCTCAGACAAAGAGAATACATACTAAAGAAGAGAGATTATGCAAAACTTTATCTGTTTTTCCCAGAAGATTAGAATTGGATGGAAAGGTAACATAGAAGCTGTAGATTTCTGAGACAGTATTGAAAGCGGAACATCGGTTATGGAAGATTGTGCAGACAAGTCATGCAGTAAATTCATTGCTGTTGAATACAAGGTGTTATTGTCATCATTTCAAAAAAAGTTGTTCCTTAACTGTTCTTATCTGAACACTTAACTTTAATTCTGATTACTAGGGCAAGGCATTTGATGATTTTGCTTCTTTTTTTCTATGAAGGTTGAAACATGGCTCGCATATATGAAAATATGTAAAATTAAATAATTGGTTAAATAAAGGCAATTCGTTAGGGCATTTTTTTGGCATTTTTTAGGGATAGGGCATTATTTGGCAATTTTTTAGGTCATTTTGAGCATTTTTAGTAGTTTTTTGGAAGGCAATGTCATTTTTTTTATACTTTGAGATTTTATGTATTATTCACTATATTTGCTTGTCCTCATTTAAGCCAACAAATTTTTCCAGAAAACAAGTAGACTTTTTTTTTTGGTTGTCAAAGTTAAAAAAGGTAAAAAATAGGTTTAACGTAATAAATTCAAATGTTTTATTGGTGATTTTTTTTTTAATTTTTCTGTCAATTTTTTACTATTTTTAGGTCATAAATGCATTTTTTATTTGTCATTTATCAGCAAATTTAGGTCATTAAATGCCTTGCCCTACTGATTACCCATAATTTTAAGTCATCACAAATGAATATAGCCTCTTCAAATATCTGTTTGCCCTAAGAATTATGTTGACTTGTCCATTAACTTTAAAATATGTGATTTATATCTTCCTGTGCATCTAATTGATTTTCATGGATGATTAAATCTTATTGTTTTAGGACCAAAGTTATCCTATTTCCTTCACAATGTCCCTTGCTTTCCTTTGATCCACAACTGCCATGTCCTTTGCTTATCTCTTTCAATTCTACATCTTTCTTGGAATCTTTCAACTGATTCTTTCTGCATGTTGGTATTTCCTGCAGGAGCTTTCTGTTCCAGAAAAAAATAACTCAGTAGGTTTCCACATAGTCTGTAATCTTCACATGAGGAAGTTACAGCAAGAATATTCTATGCTTAGCTTTTACTGCTTCTTAGATCATTTAGGACAAATAAACTCAAACACAATAAAACATAAGGTGAAATGGCAACAAAGTTTTATTCGGCGATATGTCTCTGTCATTACTTGATATCTTTCACTGTTAAATAAAGGCTGATCTAATTTCATTACTTACATGTAAATAAGAATATTTTTATCTATCACATAACAATAACTCCTGGTTTTTACTTTACAGTTTGTTGTTGGAGCATTTAGTAACTGAGTGGGAAAATATAAAGTCAGGCCTTCCTAAAAAGCTACTTACAGAAACTCTTGGAACATTCCAGGTAACCAATGAAGAGTTAGGCAACCAAGGCAAGAACACTCAGGATGGCTATTTAGAATGTGTCAAGCATTGTGAGGTAAGTTTCACTTAAGTCTAGAAACGCATTTGAAATCCAGTGACTTTGAAACCGGTGGGGGGGGGGGTTGCATCATCTTATCATTTACCTGTACTTAGTCGCAAGCTGTTCCTTTTTTCATTAGATGATCTTCACAATATTGATTGTTATAGATTCTTTGATAATAAAGAAAAAGTGAATATAAATAAAACGCACTTACTTACAAAAATGTTGAGGGAATTATAAACATAGTAATAAACCAACATTTTCGGAATACTGCGCATAGGCCTTATTCCTCCATCAGGGACGGCACAAACATATAAGACATTAAAACAACATTTAAGATGACATGAGGTGGGAAGGCACGCTGAAAGTGAGGGAAATTTTATTTATTTTCACTTTTTCTTTATTTCAATACAAGCACATTAAGCTTCCTTGTTATTCTTTGGTGATATTTGGTTTGTGATAACTTCTTCATGAAGTTCTACATACACAGTAAATTACAAAATTTACATTAAATTAAGTATCTGAAATAAGTAGTTGACAGCTTGAAATGAAATATTAAGAAAATGAACATGAATCTTTTACATATCATTTATGAAAGTAATGGAAGAACAAGTTTATGGTAAATTACTTTTTATTTCATAAAGGAAAAAGAACTACAATTATTTATTTCTGTTATTTAAGGCTTTCTGCAGATTGTTAAAAATTCACAAATAACAGATAAAGGAAAATAAGGGAAAAAAAAAAATTCCTGATTGGGGAGAAAAAAACCCCCCAGCAACAACTGACAATTTCTGATTCTAAAGTGACACCTTCCAATTTTATTTATAGCCTTTAATTGTAGAAAGTTTAAGTGTTCCCAAGAGAGAGAGAAAAAAGAAAATAAGATATTATATCTATAACAGCATTTATTAGAATTACTAAACATCTTTTTCAGTGTCTGATTTAGTAATTTAGAATTTAATTACTATCCGTTAATTCACTGCAGAATGGACGTGTTTCTGGTAAATTATTATTTGCACTTCTACCACAGTAATAAAATGCTTTCTTGTAATGCTGTTTGTTATTGTCAGGCTATGATGCAATCCTCTCTGTATTAATCCTTGTGAAAACCTATAATAGCATTTTTGTTAAAGTGTCCCACTGTAAATCTATAGAGGCCCTTGAAAGGTAAGGTTCCTGGCATTTCTTTATCAGTGGTACTTAGTAGAGGTCAGGTGGTCAGCCCGAAACCCACCAGCCTACCTTTAACCTTCAGCAAAGAAACCCGGTACCCATTCATCAGAGGGAAAAACCCCTAACTCTGTTGGATTGGGGATTGAATCCAGCTTCATCAGCCCTCACTCAAGTGCCTTAATGCTTGACTACCAGCCCCACATAATGGCATTCTAGTTGAACTAATTACGCAGAATGATACTTTAATCACTTTGTCTCAGCCAATATTTTTTAACAGTTCTTATCCTAGGATAGCATTATTTCGGTCTGATTTTTTTTTTACACCAAACATTATATGTCTTTGTATTACACAAACGAAGAAACGCTTTCATACAATAAATTCTAGAATGAACTGAACTGAGAGTATGGAGATATAAAAGATGGATTCCTTCTTCTTCTTCTCATTAACTTTTGCTGTCTATGGCATTAAATGGTGCGGGAAATTGTCAGAATTGAAATGGAAAAAAAAAAAAAAAAAATACCTTCACAATTTCTGACCATTGTGGGGTTAGTGCAATAGATCCGCAATGGATGAAAGCAGATGTGGGATGTGCCCACAGCCCTACGCTGAATAAAAACAAGTAGGGAAAGCGATTAGTAAACCAATCACAATGCTGCACAAGGTCTTCTGATAGGTATAAGAAAATATAATTGATATTGCTTTAATTTCCTTATTATTATAAATGTGATTGTTGCACATTCAAAAGACGCAATTGTTGCTATTGATATTTTAATGATACTTGTCCACAGACAGACAAAACGGGAATATTAGTCATCTGATCCTTACCAGAAGACTAAAAAAAAAATTAAAGAATGAGGCACACAGTAGCTTTCCTTGAATACTTCTTTGAATAGATCTATTTAATCAGTGTAGATCTATTTAATTGGAACTACAATTATGCGTTAGATTGGCTATTATCATTGCAAAGTCCTTTTTTTTTTTTTAACTTCAATAACATTCATATTTTTTATTGTTGTGTTTTAATCTTTGTACTGAAATATAGTCATATTTCACATGACCTGCATTTTCTTTTTTGGTCACTCGGCTAAATGTGTAACTGATTTTCAGAGTGCTAAAGTTTTGTATGCAAACTTATCTATCTTATCCAGTAAGCAAACTTGAATTTAAATAAAATGATTATTATTAGCTGAATTTTAAATTTTATTTTAATTTTTTAATAAGTTACATGTGGCAAATCCATGCGAGTCACTATTTTTCAAATTCAGCATATTTTGATACATTAAATTCATGAGTAAGGAGTTTGGAGTGAAGATCACCGATAAATATTGCCATTGATGTTATTGCTAGGTTTTGTACAGTTGTTCTTAATCTGATGTGTGAGATTTCTTTTTTGCAGCTAGAGACATAACATCTCTTTTTAGTTTGGCTTTTAAGGATTGAAATTAATATAGTTACAATGAACATGTGTGATAATAAAATGCTTAGTAACAGAACTCTGAAACACACATAAAAAAGTTAAAAAGTATTTTAGACATTAAAACTACAGACCGGACAGTTTCAAAGACACACGACCCTCATCATCAGCGGAATAAAAAAATATAAAGAGTTACATGTTTATATAGTCACATACAAAAATAATTATTCAAATGTAATAACCGAGAAGTTCAATCAAGTAGACGTGATCTACGCATAGTAGATAAGGGTTGCATCTGGTAATGCTTGCAGGAATGTACGTGTAGGCCTCTCACGGAAGAATCTTCAATAGCAGACGATTATTATCCATTGTTGTTATTAGACCATCTTAGTCCCTGAATGTTGCTTCTCCTGTCTTACACTGTTTTCTAAGGATATTCTGCAAAGGAATACTTAAAAGATATGTTTTAATTGGATATTATTGTCTGGTAGACAAGTATTATATGAATCGGATACTTGGATGAAAAAAGATTCTACTATTTTTCTTTTTTTTTTATCTTTTTCTACACATAGAATAGAAGCATCTTTAAATGAAGGGCAGTGGTTATAGGAATTAGAATGCCATGCGATCATAGAAGCATTAATATTAAAAGTTTTACAGGCATATGTGTGTCCATATGAACGAGCTTGCAAATTTTTTTGGGATTTGCCAATGTAAAAGCAGTTGTGCTGAGCATATAAATTATCCCATGAAAATCCCGCTTCAGAGCATAGATTAAGTAAGAATAGATGGGACACTCCCATAGACTCCCAGCAACCAGATCGGCGATGGCAGTGCCAGTAGCGGCATCGTTTGGTACTAACACAAAACGTCACTATGACGTCACAGCATTTTCGCTCGCTCCCCACTCCTTCTGCAATCGCAATGTCTTTTTCGGGTTTTTATCATAGATTAAGTAAGAATACTTAAATAAGAATTCTTACTTAATCTATGGGTTTTTATATACTTCTGTTAATTAGCAAATCCTGATATGCAAAACAAAACCAAAAACATTTTATTTAATAAGTTCATAACATGTCTAAAATACAATATGATACAGGAATAAAGATATCTGACAAATATTCTTAAATCTTCCAACTACAGTAAAGGAAAGTCACTAAACAAATAAGTAAAAAGAAAAGCTAGTAGCTAAAAGTAAATAGCTACTTTACAAATGAAATGTAAAACTGTAACCTACATCTGTCTACATTGTTAGTGAAGTTTTTTAGTGTACATTTAAGCAAAGTTCTTCAGGCCCTGGCTACACAATAAACCTTACTAACAAATTTGACAATAAACAAAAAACAAATAAAAGAATGTACAATTTGACTGTTCACACCAATGAAATTGTCATCATCCAGACCTCCGTAGAACACCTTCAAGCACGTGGGCCACAAATCGAAGAACAATGAGGTCGAGGCTATGATATTAGCTCAGAACCAGACAGTTTCGAGGTGTAGTTCCAAATTATATCCCTTGTGGCGCCACTGGTCAAAGCCACGCCCATCCTGGTCGGTTTTTGGCCGAAGTGTCCCATCTATTCTTACTTAATCTATGGCTTCAGAGGATCTTTAGTATGACTAAAACGGAGTTTATGGCTCAAAACAAATGCTGGATCAATACCAGTGTTTTGGAAAATTCTCTTAATACTGTGTTCCCATTGGGGAATAAAAAGTAGAATAATGTAACTATTCTTTCTTTTTGTAGAATTATTATTAGTCTATCTATATGTGACTATGCAAACATGTAACTCTCTACAATTTTTATTCCGCTGATGATGAGGGTTGTGTGTCCTTGAAACTGTCCGGTCTGTATTGCAATTGGATATCAATGAAAATGATGTCATTGACTTACTAAGAGTCCCATTCACAAGAATTAACCAATGAAGACCTCATAGACACAGAGAAGCAGCTGTTAGAAACCACAAGAACATGAAGAATCAGATCTAGACAAGAAAGTTTATGACAAAAGAATTAGCTGAAGCCTTTTATACAGGTGTATTATTATTCTTATTACAGTATTTCACTGTATTATTATTACCATATGTGAGCCATTATAGTGTTGTAATTATTATTATTATTATTATTATTATTATTACTACGTCTATGCGTTATTCATCAGGGATCCGAGTTACATACAAATCCAATCTAAAGACGTTCTCAGGAACGTCCTTAACCCGGAGATCGCCTATATTCAGTTTTTTGTAATTTTATACTTTAAAGAACTTACAGGAAACTTAAAGAAATAGCTGAAAGAAATTTGTAAGTTTTAATGTGAATTTAGTAAGAGGTTCAAGACATAATTGATGAATCAAAGAAAATGTGTCAGCAATAAAGATTATGAGCCTTGGTCGAAATGTATCGAATATCATTCCAACAACTATTTGTATTATTGATCTTAAACAATCTGCCTTTCTACTATTTCCTACTATCTGCCACCTACAACTTTTCTCTGTCTAATATCACTGGAAAGTTAGTAAAGTAAATTCCAATTTCTAATGAAAATACAGTATCAAAAATTTTGTCCTGCACGGGCCTACGGACCTTTGGTTCGCCATACAACAGTTAAAAAAATAAAATAAATTCTTATTATTATAATATAATAAAAAAAAGTCTTTTGACCTTTCGACTGTTGTTTGAATTCGCATTCAGCACGTTGGTAACTGTAAAAAGTTTCTTTATTTAATGGTAATACCTCTTGCTTTATGCATTTTTAAAGAACTTTAAAAAACTCCTAAAAATCCTAGTGCTACATTAACGACATTCGCATTTTAATCCAAACGCCAAGGATTGAAAGTGAAGCTAACTGTGTACATGAAAATTTATTAGAACTTGTGTAAACTTAACATTAAAAAACAAGGTAGGGATAGCGATTAGTAAACCAATCACAATGCTTCCCAACATCTTCTGATAAGTCTATGAAAATATAATTGATATTGCCTTAATTTCCTTATTATTATAAATGTGATTGTTGCGAATGCAAAAGACGCAATTGTTGCTAATGATATTTTAATGATACTTGTCCACAGACAAAACGGATACTTGTATCAGAAGACTAAAAAAGAAGAAAAAATAAGTGGGTAAATTCTATCATGTCTTGAATTGCTATCAGTTGGAATATGGAACATCTGTTTTGTCCTTCTTAGAATTCGACAGCTTGACACCTTGACTACCTTAGAAGGTGTGAGAAGCTGTGGATCCTCGCTTTCGGAAGTGGGCCCTCCTTAGGGGCCGTCCGTTAATTACGTGAGGTGTTTTTAAAAAAATTTGACCCCCCCCCTCTCTCTCATGAGATTTCAAAAAGGCAAAAAAATCAAAAAAGTTCAAAAAGTCAATATTACAAAATGTTGTAATCTATTATAATACGTATATTCTCTGAATGAAAAAGTTGACGTGAAATTTTCGTTTGGTGAGATTTTGCCGGACCCCCCCTCCCCCTTTTGACCTCACGTAATTAATGGACGATCCCTTAAAACAAACAATAATTGAAAAAATTACTGCAACCATTGCGATATCAAAACCTTGGCCAGCAAACTGAACTGCTTGGCATGAAAGGCATTTAAATACAAAATAAGAAAAAGTCTAGTTGGTTTTCAATAAATAAGTGTAACATGTATTAAAAAAAAAAAAAAACATTTAAAAAGGTAAATATTCAGAATATACAGTGCGTGAGGAAATCTCACTTTCGTAGGTGGCAGCGAGATCCAAAGCCTCTCGCACCTTCTGAGTTGGCAATCGATGAGTAAATATGGCTGATGAGTCTAACAAGAACGAAACAGCAGTCCCAGATTCCTATTGAAGACAGCTCAAAAGCGTGGTTGTAAGAGGGGCAAGAACCAAAATATGAGAATTCCCCACAATTCGTGGCGTGGAAACTGGCATTTTCAGGAGTATTAGAGTAATTTACTTGATATGTTTTAATGATAATTTTATAAAAGTTTTTATCCACATTTTTTGATCGTCTTGTCTATGAATAAACGCAGATTTTAATTTTTTTTTTTAATGCTTCAACACTTACCGGTATTTTATTGTTTTCCCCCGGAGATTTCAAATCTTTTGTGTTTTTTTTTTCTATAAAATTTGTTATTTAAAAAGCTATTTATTAAGATTTTGATGAAGATGGAGGGGGATCCCTTTTCTAATTGTTTAAATATAAGCTTTTTGTTTCTTTGTTTGTTTTTTTTTTAAAAAAAAAACGCATGTGGGAGTGATCTGCGCATGACCACGACTGCTTACGCCATCTGTTGGCAACGAGGTAAAAGACCGCTTGAGCGGCTGTAAATCATGACGAGCAGCCGCGAAGAGCTAATCGTTTAAAGGGCTCGTTTAGGACCGGCTTTTTAAATATTATTTTTTGCCTCCCGCGCTTGTGAACCTCTTAGCGGTGTTCGACAACGATAGGATATGAAAATCCGATCTTTCGCCTAACTGCAACGGCAGCTGCAAGTGAGTTTTTCTTTGATTGTGTTTCTGTTTTTATACGAGAATGTAGTTAAAATCAGAATTCAAAAAAAGAAAATCAGTTTTTAGCTGTAGAAGTTAATTTTATTTTTGACTTAAAGAAAACAAAAAAATCAGATTGTCAGAATTGTCACTGAATTGATGGTTTGAATATATTTTATTTAAAAACAGAATATATATATAAAAAATCTAAACTAAAACAATTATGTCAGTCTATTTTAAAATCTGTGGGGTGGAGAGGAAAAAATGGAAATAAATAAAATAAAATGTAAATAATAACATGAAAAATAATGATAATCTAGTTTTTTTACATATTAAAAAGTGAGCTTGCGGATATATTTTTTATATATATTATAAGAAATTACTGTGTATGACTATTTTACGATTTAACAAATTATTTTGTCATAAAATGACCTCTACCTATGTAAATCCGGGAAATTCATTTCAGTTGGGGGTGGGGGGAGGATTTCTTTTGTATTTATTCATAATCATGAAAAGAATAGTGAAAAGATTGTTTTACGATTAAATGTTTTTATTTTGTCAGGAATTAATTCAATGAATTTAAAATATTAAAAGTGAACTGGCAATAAAAGAAATGAAAACCGAGTAAGAAGTTAACGTTTATTTAATGGCAGTTCAAACTGTCATTAAATAAACGTTATCTTGATTTTTTATGCTATAAATTATAACGGGCAATTTTTTTTATTTGAACATTTTTGTGAGTCTGTCAATTCTGTTTTTCACTCGGAAATGCGTGTTGTAACAGTTAGTTTCTACTAAGTAAATACATTTTGCATATGGCATTAGAAAGTTCTAGGTTTTTTTTTTGTTTATCGCGGTTAGGTACACCGACATGTCACAATTAATATCGCATCGTCGACACACTTGGACGATAAAACGAGAAACGCACGTCACCAGTTGTATTTATCGTCTGGCGAACGAGGAAATTGAAGATTGTGTCAAAAATATTAGCTTATGTTGACAGGAAATGGAGTCATTCGTCGAAGACTCATGACAACCAATTTTCACGTCATTGAAACCCCATTGACGAAACCATGCGTGGGCGAATCAAATCAGAAAACGTTACTTAACGCTCGTTTGCTTGGGGGTCACTTCTTTAAGACCTCAAATGATTTACATTTGATAAGGTCTGTTATCACAAATCCCCCCGCCGATACGGGATTAAATAATTGCCTAGGCTTTCTTGTCAGTAAATTAAATGCTTGTCAAATTAACGACAAAAAAATAATCGTCTAAATTTAGGGATTTTTTTTTTCTTAGGGAAAAAAAAGTAATAAAAACTGCTTCAATTTCTACGTTATATTAACGAGATATTTTTGTTCTATATCTTTTGGATATTGTAACTTCAGTGATTAATAGGATTACGCAGAATTTTTAAATCAGACATTGTTTTATTAAAGCAATTTAGAAAAGAAAAAAAAATCCTTATTTATCTTCAAGGCAGGTGTTTTTGAATATTAATAGCTACGGAATCCATATTGGAGTATTAACCTCCGTTTCACTTCCTCGGTTTTTTTAAAGGAGTCACTGTTCCGTGAGGATTTGATACTAACAAAAGCTGTTTTATTTGAGGGCCAGTTTGTTTCCTAAAATAAAAATAGCGTTATTTGGGAGTTGAAGACGAAGAGAAGACTTGACTACACCTGTACGATAATGGAACAGATCGGAGACGTTCACCCGTCACTTGATAGCGGTTGTTGAGTCGCAGGCGAATTTAATTGGGCATTATTTAGTTTGAATTAACCAAAAAAATGTAGAATTGTTTTTAAGGTAACCGAAATTTAATCGAGATTCGGTTTAACTAACCAAATTATTGAGCTACTATTAATCAGGGTTGCTAATTTTAATAATATTAATCTGAGTATTTTGTGTCTGGAAATACGAAGCAAGTTATTGTTTTTTAAAATTAAAAACATGTTCATCGGATAAATAAAGGGAATATGATTGATATGTTTGTAAGTCTGTCAAAGGTGTTGTCATTCAAGTGGAAATCATACAAAGGTAGAATTGTGCCGAACTTCGCCTAATTAATATTTATTTATTTTATTAATTTGAAAGTCATATATTTTTTTTGTTTTACAGATACGTACTTTTATAAGTAAAATGAAATAATCATTTCGATTAAATATAGATCAAATAAGAAATCGCAATTACTTTTTCTTTATATATTAAATAGTTTAACGTGGGTAAAGTGTTCTGAGAGAAAATCAAAGCCATCACACCAATACATTTATAATAAGTTTATACATTAAAAATCACAAACGTTTTCAAAACGACCTTTAGAATTCTCGCTTGAAAATGAAACGCAGGTCGTTTTGAAAACGTTTGTGATTTTTAATGTATAAACTTATTATAATGTATTTGTGTGGTGGCCTTGATTTGGTGGCTTTATACTTTTTCTTTATTTCGCCAAATCAGAGGTCGCCTTAAAACAATCTTACGAACTCTTGATGTAGTGAGGTGTTTTTTGATTTCGAAATACATTAAAAAAAAAAATTACAAAAGAAGTAAAAATGTTAAATTAATTTCCTGACTTTCTCATTAAAGAACTTTTCACATAAGAAGACGACAAAGATCTTTATCACTCTTTGTGATGTCTCCCCCCCCCTTTTTTTTTTTCCATTTGTATATGTTTTGTACACAAATCTTAGTAATTTCTAGCTAATACAGTTTTGGCGATGATAAAGCTACACCTTAGAAATGACTGTTATTAATTGAAGCAACTCTGCTGTGGAGGGATGCATAGCAAACCTCGTGGGAGAGACTTGTTTCCGGCGTCGATCACCATGGAAAGAGGTGTCATCTGCTACTGAATTCTCACTATGTGAGGCAGGAGACAGGAGGTAGCAGTACAGTGGAATAAAAATGAAGGCAAGGGATATATTCACACAAGATGATACTTTACGTGGCTTCCTGATAATTGTAAAGGCGTGATTGGGGATTATGTTGCCACTTAAAACAGGACTATTGAATTACGCCACTACTAGTGCTTGACCTTTAGGTCACCAAGTAACGAATTGACAGTATTATTTATAGCGTGACAACTAACTACAACAATAACATGATCAGAAGCCAGTTCTTTTCAGTGATAAATAACCTCAAGTCATTACTGTGAAGAAATAGTAAAAGGAAATTTATTACATGAAAAACAAAACAAAACATTGATAGCTTTTCTAGAATAATTGCTGCTAAATCGGCGAATTTGTTTTCCTACAGTGACTGTTTCGAGATGTATTAATGGAACTTCCCTCTCATTGTTCTGTAATTTTCTTCTAACTTCCTTTGCGAAATATGATAAACTGTAATAATATGTGTAGGTATAAAGATATTTCACGTGGAATTTGGCATATTTATGAAATTTTATTAACATGTTATTTTCTGTGGATGGAAAATTTGTACTTTTTATATTTAGTAAATATTAGAATTGGAATTAAAATACTTTTCTTTTTTGTCGTTCTCACGCTTAAGGAAAAAAAAATTCCTACTTAAGGATTATATTGTAAGGAAAGTAGATTCTAAGTTGAAAAGAAATTTAACGTGCCCAATGATTCAAAGAATTGAGTAAACAAACAAAGGCACAACTCTACAAGAAAGGATCCGCACCCTGAGTTGTCACCGGGAAGAGATTGGGACGGACCGTTTCGTCCTTTTTAGTCTGTCATCGGTGGAGTTTGGCTGGCTGATAAGTCCTAAAAAGGACGAAACGGTCCATCCCGGTCTCTTCCCGGTGACAACTCAGGATGCGAATCCTTTCTTGTAGCGTTGAGCCTTCGTTTGCTTACTCAATTCTTAGGTTCTAAATTCTTTCGAACTTTTGTGTCGAGGTGTTGAATGCAAGACGGAAATCCATTTGGATGATTTGGAAGTAAAGTTCAAATCGTTGTGTAAGTGTTAAAAATATAACTAAAAATCTGAAAATTCTAAATATGATAGCTTAAATATGAATGAATCATATTCTCCTATTATTCACAAAAGTTCCGTATTCTTCTATCAATTCCTTCCTTTTCATATAACTACTTTAAACTAAAACTCCATACACTCCAAAAGAGAGACCAAAAGAACACTATCAGAACGAATATCGGAACACGGAAATGCTTTGAAAAATAAAACATTGGATGTTTCAGATATAGCAGAACATTGTTTAAAAAAGGGACATATAATGAATAGTAATGTAAAGATATTATATAAAGAAACAGATTTAAGGATTCGAAAAATATTAGAAAGCTGTGTAATAAAATGTACTAAAGAAAATAATTTTAATAGATACGAGGGTACCAAAGTAGACCCTTCTACTGTTGTGTTGGTAATGGATTTAATAAAAATGGATGTGAAAAAATAGTAAATATTGAAGAGTTTAGTTATTGAAGTGTTTAGTTATTGAAGTGTTTAATTATTGATGATAATGTAATAAGTAATGTCCAGATTTTGTTTAAAGTAATGGATTAAAATGATGTGGATATATTATTGTGAAAACAATTGAATTTGTTGATCTAAAGTGTTAATAATTTTGTTTTTATTGGAAATCTTATTTAGTTATAATAACAATGGGTGAGACCAAGTTGTATACAAAATGACATCCTGGTACAGCTGTTTCACGCTAATATGGCGATCATCAGCCAGGAGCAGTCATCAGTACACAACCAAGTCTCGATACACGTGGCCTATATGATAAAACGTCGGAACAAATGTGGAACCCACAAAAGTTAAAACAATAAAAACTCGCCGAAAGGACAAATGGCGAGTTATTATTTAACTTTTGCGGGTTCCACATTTGTTCCGACGTTTTATCTCATTTAGTTGTTAAATATTTAAATTGTTCTAAGTAATGAAGCGAACTTCTATGATCTTTCATTATAACAACAATTGTATTTATTGCTTCAACGTTTTTTTAATTGGTTTCATGTTCAATCTTATTACTAAAATCTTTTATTTCTCTGTCCGGCGCAATTTCCTGTGAGAATGGAAAATATAAGTAATTTTTACAATGAAACGACGGGAATCGAACCTGCAACCTTCTGATCCGAAGTCAGACGTCTTATACATTAGGCCACCGGGACTACAACTCACTTTTATTTTGTTTTTTTGACTTATGTGTCCTTCCCATTCGCCCCATTAAAAAATGAATGCATTCAACCTTTTTTTTTTTTTTTAATCTCAAGATTTTTTATTTATTTCCGATCCGTCTATTTATTTGTAATTCGAAAATGACAATTAAAACTATAATTGCCGAAATGTTGCAATATTTTAAATTTAATATTCTTACTTAACCAAATCTATGTGATATAGAAAAACAAGCGCGTGTATACGGGAGATGGCCTAGTAGACTACTATTTTTTTATATTTATTCCAAAGAATATTTTAATTTTTCGCTTGAAGAAGGGATGACGATACAATTTCGTCCCGAAAATTCGCGTAGTATTTGAATAAAACAATTTTCCCCTATTATATAATTTTTGTATGGTAACTGAATTAATTACACTTAAGTTCAAAATCGGCTAATTTTTCGAAAGAATTTGCATTCTAATAATTATTTTAGCCTAGAAAAGCTCCCATTTCTGATTCTGTGAATAAACAAAGTAATAATCTAATAACTGAATTCAACATTTTCATTACTTTTCCATTTCTTTAAATGTAATATTTGAATTTTGAAAAAATAAAAACCACGAATTTGATAACAAAAATAAAAACCTCCACTACACGGCGATATTTCGTAAGGCCTAATCGGCCTACTTCCTCAGGCCTATTACATTACGGGAAGAAAGACCATTTCTCTCCTTCCCAAAATTAAAAATGTAATATTTTATAAATTAAAAATGTAAATAAATTAAAAAATATTAATTAATATTACGTTAATATTAATGTAATAGGCCTGAGGAAGTAGGCCGATTAGGCCTTACGAAATATCGCCGAGTAATAGAGGTTTTTATGTTTGTTATTAAAGAAGTGATTTAAAATGTTAAGAAGAATTTATTTGTTTGTTTATTAATAATAATGAAGATTTAAGGTGAAGAGATTTTACTGTCAAGAATTTTAAAGGTAAATTTAAATTTAATAAGAATGGACATTTATTCAACGTTTTTGGACATTATTTTAAAAATTTAAACAAATTCAAAAAAATTGAAGACAACGATTCGGACCTATTTTCAACAAAGATCACGGATGTGGACATTATCATTAGCATAATTCACGTTTATGATTGTTAATATAGTATTCTAATTTTCTTGATTGTAAATCATTATTTTTAATTTTGGGAAGGAGAGAGATGGTTTCTCTTCCCGTAATGTAATAGGCCTGAGAAAGTAGGATTGTAAATCATTATTTTTAATTTTGGGAAGGAGAGTGATGGTTTCTCTTCCCGTAATGTAATAGGCCTGAGGAAGTAGGCCTATTAAACAATGCTCATTTTGCATTTGTCGACTTCTTCGCAACAATGAAAGCTAAAACACCCGTTTTCCATATTGCACTACCATTGTTATTAAAGAAGTGATTTAAAATATTAAGAAGAATTTACATGAATTGGATAGTTTAAATTTCTGGCTTTTATTTTTTTAAATTCAACTACTGGAAATTACAATGTAAGTAATGGAAATTTTGAATTCAGTTACTAGATTATTATTTTATTTATTCATAAATCAGAAATGGGAGCTTTTCTAAGCTAAAATAATTTACTAGAAATTAAATTCTTTCGAAAAATTAGCTGCTTTTGAGCTTAAGTGTAATTAATTCAGTTATCGTATACAAATCCAGAAGAGTAGAATATGATTCATTCCTTCAAACACATTAATGTCAAAATAACTTTAATCAATACTCCATAAATCTCCAGACATCAATATTTCGTCCCATTTCAGAGACTTTTACAAGATGTTTTCTTAAATTACTCTATAGGAAGGGAGAATACCTCTCCCTGTTCCTAAAACTAAAACTACATTACATTACATCTCCCTTCCTATAGAGTAATTTAAGAAAACATCTTGTAAAAGTCTCTGAAATGGGACGAAATATTGATGTCTGGAGATTTATGGAGTTTATAGAAGTTTATAGTAATGATTCATTCCTATTAAACTGTCATATTTTCAGATTTTTAGTTGTATTTTTAAGACTTAGAGAACGATTTGAACTTAAACCTCCAAATCGTCCGAACTGACTCTCGCCCCCCCCCCCAAGGATGACGAGAAATATAGACGTAATTTTGTCTTAATCTCTTGAATCACTTGTACAACGATAAAAGAGAGAGAACATGGAAATCTTATGGCATCTTTTTAATTTCTGCTGTGTGAGTCCGAACAGCAGAAGCTATCAGTTAATTCTTATGTTAAGCAGAGATTGAGAATGTGATGAAAAAGATAGGTGGATCAGCTTGTAAACCATGGACTGTGTGATACCTCCTTATATGGTGAACGATTGAGCATTAGTTAGTCCGCGTAATTCCGTTTGCTGGTGTTGAAAATGGTGGCTGCTGAAAATAGATCTTTGTTCATTTGTGCCAACAAAACCTTGAAAAGTCAATCTAGGGGAATCATAAACCTTACAGGTGAAGACGAATTCGATGTAAACAACAGGAGCAACCCACAACGACATTCCAGAAGTTACTAAGCAATAACCCTGGGGAAGAAAGGAAACGAAAGCGATTGGTTCACTGTGATCACGTGCCTCCACAGATGTAGTATATTTTAATTCTCTTAATTCTAACCACTGCCAGTGATAAAGAACAGTATACTATTATTAGGCGCTGCGATTCCATGGATAATCCAGGTTCCACGACTTCCTTACAGTGCACTTTTAAAAGTTTCTTATAGTTCCCGAAAATGAGAATCTTTAAGTGGACTCGAGGTAGTTTCTCATATCTTTATTTACCAATGCAGATAAAAGTTGAAATTTTAAATATGAAAGCGTTAAATATATATAACAATTATAATTGCTTGGTATTTGTCTTTAATTATAATCAATAGTTATTGAAATTTATTTCAATTATAATCAATAGTTATTGAAATTTATTTCAATTACAAAAATAGTTAATATTTCAAGATGTTTTATATCGTATTTAAATTAACATCTCAATACTTCCTTCCATTGGTTAAGAAATTAAAATATTCTGATAAAGAATTTTTTTTATTTATTTTTTATACTGTTGCCTTTGTTTTTAAAAATTAAAAACCTTTAAAGTTAATAAAACATCATATACCATTTTCATTTTGTTTTTATATCACGTTTCTTGAAATATTGATTGTTTTTTAAATTAAATAAAATGTATTTCACTAATCATGGACAAAGAATAATAATAATAATAAATTATAATTGCTACATATTTAGAGCTGTTTCGTATTAAAATTTTAGATTTTTATCGTCATTAGTTAAAAAGATATGAAGATTTGAAATGAACTTTAACTATATGATGATTGATTTGAAACGTCTTTGGCTCTCGCCCTCACAGGCGCTCTTCACAAGGGCTTGTATCGACGTTGAATGAAGATAAGAAGCAACTTTTTGTGTTATAGATCTGTTTCTGTAGATAATTGCTAGATGGCTAGTTGCGGCATTTACTTGTGCTTTTTCTCTGTTAGGTCGTCGAGAATTCTAAGCAAAAAGTTATTTTAACAATGCCTAACAGAAAGACTGCATTCGTCAGGATCATTGTTATGTCGTACAACCTTTCTAATTCGAGATCCCTTGCACCTGGGAATTTGATGAATTACCTGGCTACCGGGCTGAAGTTCGGTGGATAGATAGACCTCTTCCACAGAATCCCAAGCGCGTTCAGATCAGTGTGGAAACAACGCAGAAATATGAAGGATTCCTATACGCTGTATGTAAAAATTCCAAAATATATCTGACGTTAACGAGATGAAAAACGTAAAAATAAATATAAATAATTTTTACATTTAGTCAACAAAAAAAAACTTAAGGAAACAATTCGGAATTAATAGAAGGAACTCCATTTTAATTTTACTTATCCATTCAATTAATATGACTTAAAAGATGAATAATATTCTCTTATTATCTTCATATTTTATTTTATTTAAAATTGGTTGTATATTTGCAATTTTTTTTCATTGAATCGATGTACAGAAAAAAAGTTATTGTAATAGGTAAAAACATTCGAGCTAACGATTTCAACGTAAATATTTTTGTAAACGTAGCCAAAAAACGTTTGTATTTTAAAATTAATTGAAAATGACAGAAGAAAAAAAAATCATGAAAAAAAAAAAAAAAAAAAAAAGTATACGATCATCAACAGACTTTGGCCAAGTCAGACAACCGTATGGATCATTGTTTTTAATGTCTGGACGAGACCTATTAATTTTTGACTAATTTTAAAAAAAAGAATGATTTCTTTACATATGAGATTATAAGCAAAAGATGTTAGTTTCCTTACAGGGCAGTTGAGAGATGGGCCGTATCCATATTCAACGAAAATAAATTAACTTGCATGTATATAAATTCATTTATTTACGTCTATTTTTAATTTTCGTCACAATTTTATCGGTAAGCTTATAGACACATCCGGTTGAGTTCCGAAGGTCGGTTCGATGCTCGCCCTCTTACCTTTGGTAAGAACGTTATATATTTGAACTCGTTTGATTTACATTTTTATATAACTTGTGATACCTAGTCCATCTCAACGGAATGTAAGGGATATTCGAATAATGGATAATTATAAAATGTAATGTGTTAAGTCTTAGTAATTTATATATTTTCACTACCCTATATATTTGATAGGGTTATTTCTCCCTATCATATTTTACCAGCGCAGGAACTTCCTATTTAAGATTATTTTTTTTATTTTTCGTATATCACCTATTTGGAAAATAAATACTGTATATATACTTTAGGTTTTTCTAAATATTTAAACTTAGAACTTTTATTTAGTTAAGTTTTGGAAAATAAATAAATATATATATATATATATATATATATAAATAAATATAAAGGTAACTAATGCTACGATGCTGTAGGATTATTAGAAACTATAAATTGTTTCGGTTTCAGAACTAATGGCACTTTTGTTGTAACTTTCTTTTGGATTTTTTTCCAAGTTTTTAAAACAAATAATTCTTATAAAATTTAGAGTTTTAAGTATTGAAATTATGATTGTGCACTTCTACATGGATTTCTACGTGGGAATGCAAAATTTGATATTTCTAGCTACTGAAAATTTTAAATAAAACGGTTCATAAAATGCGATCTAGTTGAGAATGGAGAGACTGGCTTCGCTCGTCGAAATTAAAATTATCCTCATTTTTTTATAAAAGAATTATGGATTTAAAGGCTTAACTTTGACTGAAGGCATTCATTTATTATTGATTGATCTGGTCAATGTTAAAATATTAGGAAATGCTTGTTAGATCAACAGATAGATTCCTATCGCATAGGAATATTATCTGAAATTAAAGATAATCAGAATCTCGATTATCCACTTCTCCACTAAAGATGTATCTATTAATCAACTTTTTTTTTTTTCGTATGAGCTGAAATTGTTGGGAACGTAGTCCGTCCCCCAGATATCGTTGTGGTGTAGTGTTAAATAGAGACTATCTGAAATGCTACGTATGATGTAAATTATGGCATTCCAGTCTTTACTCGTTTCGCTTGCGGTTATGGCAGTTTTACAGCTTATAGTATTTCTAATAATTTGATAGTAAAAAGATCAATTCTAAAATATAAAAGAAGTCGTTTAAATTTAAGAGAAATTTAGAAACTAATTCAGAGAAAAAGCATTAACTTCGGAAATGGGGTAGACAATTGTTGGGCAGTTAAACAGAAACCGTCCACAGGTGTAGCACGTTTCTAGTACTTTATATTGTAATGTTTGTTTTTCATACAATTAAGTATTATCTTTTGACCTTTTCTCGAATTTCCAATTCGAGGTGGTCCCAAAATGAATTACCTCAGATAATCCAGGATGTAATATATGTAATTCAACGCTTTAATGTCAGATTAACTTAATATAGGATATCATTTATTAGGATTGTGTTTATTTAGACTCTTCAAGCCCTATTTACTTGTACTAAATTTTGTTTTCTGTTTAAAAACATATAATACCATTATATGATTTTATTTTTGGTCTTGTTTTTGAAATTGAAAATGCATTTGGAAGAATGCACGCACGCTTGTGCAGAGGGAAACAGTTTCCGAATACAGTAGGACCTTGATAATCCGGCATGCTCGGAAATCTGTCAATGACAGATTATCAAATATGCCGGATTACCATTTTTAAAACCCTGGTTTAAACAAGGGTATATAAATAAAAACTACAGTTTAACATACAAAAACAATTAATTGATAAAAATTAATAAACAGTAAATTTAAATCACTATTATATACAGTAAATTAAATAGAAGAATTCTGTATTATTTTTGTATGCCATGGTTTATTTTACATTATAAACAACTCAATTAATAAAATTTTATTAAAAAACTGCGTATAACTACACAAGAATTTGCTAAATCTTATCTTCCCTCTTATCTTACATTTGAATTACCCTCGCTAGAGATTATCAAAACAGAAGACGCGTTCTTTTTAGTTAAACTAGTTGTTTCACTTAACTAACTTAATTGGATAATAGAACGCAACTTATAATTTTACACCGTTGAACGTACCTTTTTATTGTTATTTATAGTGGTAGTTTTAGACTGACAGCGTAGTGTACGATAATTTTCGTACAACTTTTTAAAAAATACAATAATGCTTTAGTTTTAGTACATCAG
Source organism: Thereuonema tuberculata (assembly GCA_023159025.1). NCBI lineage: Eukaryota > Metazoa > Arthropoda > Chilopoda > Scutigeromorpha > Scutigeridae > Thereuonema > Thereuonema tuberculata. Next base: position 50,625,007 of record JAFIDM010000002.1, read on the forward strand.
GGAGAAAAAAATCTGGCAACCCTCTATTTCTGATGTGTGCCCGACTATCGGGTCTGCCGAACTATCGAGTGCCGGATTATCGCGGTCCTACTGTATCTGTTAGGCAGTTCTTTAATAAATTGTGTAAAAATCTAAAGCTTGTTTAGAAAAAAAGAAATCTTAATCAAATCAGATTTTCGTAACTGTTACTGTCCACACCTTAATTATAATTACGCACATTTTTTATTGTATTAATATCCATTATAATATCTTGAATGCGTTCGCAATAAATTTGTAAGAAAAATAGTAGATGCTGAGAAATTTAATGTCAAATTATTTTGAAATACCGCTTTCTGCTACAGGAAAAGATATTGCGACATCTGGTGGGAAATATTGTAAATTGTACAACATCCTTTTTTTGTTTCTCACTTCCTTGAAATATATTTTTTAAAAAAGTATCGGTTTCTTTGAAATTCTTCTGATCGTTAACGATTAATAAAGGCGCAAAACATCAAAATAGTCCTTTTTAAGTAAAATTGTGTGCGAGTTTTCATGGAAATAGGACGTGCCACTTTTTTAGTAATCAATGTTAAACTATTATTCAATGATTATGTAGCAATTATGTGAAGAAACTGTAAGAAAGAAAGAAAATCGTTTGAAAAGATTTGTTCTCTTCTCAGTTCGGTTGGATATTTAGCAGTGTAAGGTAAGACAGCGAATTTGTATGTTTTTCTTTTGAAGTATCCATGAAGTTAATGTGAACGCCACCTAGTGCTGAATTCTTGAAAGTTACTGACTGTTGAAAGCAAATTAAGATTTAATTTTGATCTTGAACAGGACGTGAACTGATTACTTTTCTTTTAAAGTATACAGTAAACTCCCGATTGTCTGTGGAATTGGGTAAGCAACCGCGGATAAGCGAATTCCGCGGAGAATCCGGAATAGGACGAAAATCAACACAAAAAAATGCTTTTAACATGTTTTATTTACTTATATTTATTTGCTTATTTGACAACTCAGCTATCTGACGTGTATGTACCTGGTAGAAGGGGAAGACTCCCTCGTAATTTAGTGTAACCTGCCGACCTAAGCTCCGTCCACAAGGTCGTTCTTTAAATTGTTTGTCTATAATTGTCTTCACGTACTTTGTTAGCCTCTTTTATTGTTTACCTTATTCTAGATTTAATTTTTTTTTAATTCCGTAATTTATTGTACAGTAAAAAAAAAAAATGGAAACAGGAGAGGTCCGCGGATAATCGGGAGTTTACTGTAGTTGGTGTAGCAACTTTCGAATACTACAAAGTAAGACTGAAGCTTTTCGGAAAGATACTGAATAGCGTAAATTTCGTCTCATTTGTTACCAGTAAAACAGTATGAACCAGTAAACTTCGTCTTGACTAACGGTTTGTGTCCCTGAATCTTTTTGCCTACTTAAAAAAATTAAAATCATTACGCTTTAACGTGGATATATTTTACTGTAAGTTCCCTGGCAATTAATCACTCAAATTCAACATTGTAAGTTTAAACTGTTTTTAATTATCTTCATTATTATAAATAAATGAAAACTAAATTGGAAAGCTTTTCTTATGGATATCTTGCTTCTCTCAAATGATATCCATAAGAAAAATGATATCTTTGCTTCTCTCAAATGCAAAGATTTTTATTATAAAAATTGTAAGCTGTTCCTTAACCACAGAGGTATAAAAATGATAGCTAATAAATATACGCTGTTTATATCAATTTCAAAAGGAACCGAAAGGATATTGGAATTTAGGACAGATATTCGTCTAACAAACACTTGAGATGGATATGTATCGTAATATTTGAAAGGAGTAATAGTAAGCCTATAGTGGCTGGCCTGAACTTTCTGTTGATTAAAGGGTCTTACAAAGAAGATATTTGCTATAACAGCCTGGAATAAAATTCCTATATAAGAGGTGTTTCATTTTAATTAAATCGTGTGTCCAGCGTTTAATGTTATGTATAGGGCCGTGCTTTCTTTGTTTATATTCTTGCTTAAACGTGACGCTAATATATTTCTTTTCAAAGAGCAAAGGCTTTTATAAATTTTTCTTATTTAATGTTTGAGTGTAAATTTGAGTTAGGGAAACAGGAAGGCTGGTTTCGTGTCTCGCTTTCTAAGTTTTTCATGACTTTGTATTTAAAATCCCGAAATTATTATCACGGCAATTAATGAATCGTATGTCTTTATTTCACTGAAAATTACTGTCATACGAATGACTGACGACGCTGGCCAAGCCACAGTGGCAATGCTATTTTGACCGCCATGAAAAATCCCTCGGCCCCCTCCCCCTAGGGACTACTTAGCTGT
>JAFIDM010000002.1:50627717-50681827 GCA_023159025.1 Thereuonema tuberculata
GGGGGTGTTCTTCATGGAATGGACTCGGTTCTCTGACAGCACTGCACGGCAATATAAATGAGGAAGGTTACAACGACATTTTGACCAGTTATGTGCTGCCTACGGTACTTCAGTGATGACCACTATCTCTACAAGTACGATAACGCTCCACGTCATAAAGCGAGGTCTGCGAGGAAATGGTTTGTGGACAAGAAGGTTCGGGTCGGTCTGTCCAAAGTCTACACTATCAAACACTTGTGGGAGGGATTAGAACGTCGACTTCTCTCCAGACCCCTACATCCCACATCACGACCTGTTTTGGCTATAGCTCTTCAGGAAGAACTGGCTGCGATTGCTCCAGAGATGTTCATGCACCCAATGGAAAGTCTCCCGGCAGAGTCACGGCTAAAAGCGAAAGACAGAACCACCCCCACACTACTAGGAGTGTTACGTCTGACTAAGGTTTCGGATATTTTTGATCATTCAGTTTAATTTTAGTCAGATAAATGACTAAATGACATTTTGGATGAATTTTGATTATAAAATTAGAAATGAATACCCTCCATATCCGAATACGTCTTTAATATTTTATTACAGTTCCCACTACATTGAGTTTCTCAACAAGGGCCCTCATTAAAAATAATCAAAGGACTTACTTGAAGAACTTCGTGTACTGTTGAACCAAATATAAAACACAGCTGTTCCGACAGACGATCTCAAATTTCCCATTGAATTCAAGGAAAATATTTTTGTAAAAACGTAGCTTTTATGTACATTCCTAATTCCCTACAAAAGTTTTATGTTAAGTATCATTTAAATAGTAATAAGAAGTATTAAATATTGTGTTTTTCGATAGTCTTCCTTTTTATCTTTAAATGTGAATTAAATTAAGGATAGAGCTGATGCTATATCGCGAGCAGGAATTTTTTGTAGGTGATTATGAATACTATATCACAGTTCAAATCATTCAACTGTAAGGCAGCTGAATTCCCGTCTTCCAATCGTCATAAACAATTCCATTATTTCTTTCCCCGCCCCTCTTCGGATACAGTGAAAGATTACAACTTTAAAATCATCCCCCCCCCCTCCCTTCCCGCCAATGACTTGGTGAATTGAATAAATTTGTAAGTGTGCCGTGGAGAGAAAAAAAAAAGGTTGAGAAGTACTGGTATGTGTCATTTTAATTTCATTATTCATTGGATGTTGTAATCTTAAGTTATATGTATAGGTGGAGGTGTGGTTAAATTCTGCATATTGTGGTGATTTTCGTTGGTGTCCTGGCTCGTGAAAAAGTATTAGATTAGACTGAAGTTGGATCTAACTGGGTTCTCTATGTTCTGTACTGTTCTCTTTATTCAAGGAGAGCAAGGGCTTTTACACAGTAATTACAACGATCGGTCATTGGCTGAGGGCTTTAACAGTTCATTAAAATAACATGTGATTCGTAACTGAAATTAACTGAAGATTTTAAATTACGTGGAATTATGGGAACCCTCAGCCGTTGAAATTCAAAAGTAAACAAAACAGAAAAGATCGTTAACGGTTTTAATTTGAAATTTTCAAGTGATTAGATTCTAATTGATTGGAACAGAAAAATACATATAAAAGTAAATAGGATAAAATAGAATAAGCAAAATAAATATAAAAAAAGTTATAAAACTCATCCCAATATTTATTTAGTGATCGATCAAAGCAAAAGGTAGGGAACGAGCAAGCGATAGAAAAACGTTTATTCTTGATAAGCTTCAATATGTGATTAATCTTTTTTTGATGACTTCTCCTTATTTTCATTAAAGAATGATTATTCCTGGTCTGATTATGAATAGTTTTTCTTGGTCATTTTCTTAGTGTAAGTTTTTGCGTGTTTGAAGCCGACTACTGTAAATATTTTCCCTTAATTTCATTTTTTATTCATCTTTGGAATGTTATTACACTTTTTAAATTTACACTATTTATAAAATTATTTACAAAGTTTACACATGCACAAAGTTGGTTGATTGCTACATCCGAGTTTGAATGTTTAGATTCTCAACAATAAATATTTTTATTAAGTATTGAATCTAGATATATTTAATTAATCTTTTGTATTAATTTCGAATTAAATCCATTTGTATGTTCCAAAAATTATTCCAATTTGAATATTATTAAAATGCACGGCGTGGTCGTGCGGTCTAAGGCGGCGGTCTGCCGTATGGCCCGTGTACCGGTACCTGGGTTCAAATCCCGGTCGAGAGCATGGATGCTTCAAATTTCCTTTCCTGTGTTTGTTAGCCTCCTCTTCACTTTCTCTTCGGGTCTGACGTCATTCCATAAAGGCGTCCTGAGGAAGGCAACGGGAAACCACCTCAGTATCTTTCCCTAGAAATTCTCGGAAGTCTGCTAGGTGTTCGCCATATTGGGAACACTAGTGCTCCCTGGAACACGGATGCTTCGATTCGAAGCTCGCACTTCGGTGCATACCGTACTAATTAATTAATTAATTAATAAGTTCAAATACCGTCTATGGGGTCACGGGATACTAGGCTGCCGGCGGTTCTTGACGAACAGGGACTAAGTGACCGACGCCCAGGAAACAAAAAAAAACTGGTCATCCATTCTTTTGAGGGCTGGGTGAACCCTCGGACCCGCTGGAGGAGAATTCGACGTGAAAAAAAAAAAAATCCCTGACTTCCTTCGGGAATTGAACCCAGCTCGTCCAGGCCGCAGTGAAGAGCTTTACCACTTGGCTAACCGGACCACCAAGTTGAATGTTGTAGTCACTTTGAAATATAGCATTTACTGGTTACCAGATATTTGTTAGTGTTTTGATCGGTATTTGTTTTGATTTTCAAGATAAAGTATTGCTAATTGTATTTACAAAAACTAAAGCTCTATCCATCCCCTTTGCTGGTTGATCATCTGCTTCACCTGTGAGCAGCTAGAATAGAAAGGGGTCGTTTCCGATTCGGCTTCACTGTAAAACGCGTTTTCACTATCACGACGACAAATTTCAAAAACTGCTTTTAATAACTTATGTTTTTAAAACAGATCGATTTATCCCTGCTTTGAAATTATAGAATTAATTATTACTTCTAAATTTATACTTTTTATGTTGACGTATTGAACTGAATGTGGAAAATAACAATTATTTTTCTTTTCCTCCCTTACTCCAATCCTTAGGACTCGACGTTTTAACAATCTTAAAAGAGCCTCAAACTAATCAATTTCATTTCACGAACCTTTGCATCTTCAAAACTAAATATTGTCTGTCTTACTACTAGCAACAGGATCTAATGCTTGATTAGGATTTTTTTTTAATTATTATTTTACTATTTATTTCAAAATACATATTGTATAAAAATCTAGCTTAATAGGATATTCCACCACATCTTGAGTAGACTACTCAAAAAAATAAATAATAATAATATTTTTTTTTTTTATTTCACGTTAAAAAAAAGTAATTTGAAAGAGTTTGGAAATTGAATATAATAACTGAAAATATTTAAAGAATCATTTTTGCTTAAATTTCTTGCGAAATTTGGTGACTGACACAGTTGAATCTTGTTGTGTTCGATTTCTGAAGACCGCCACGCAGAGCGTTGGATACCGCTGCCGTTGGAAGAGGCCGCCATCTTAATTCTTGTCTTCGGTTGAATTTCGGTTGTTTCGCTGCATAATCGCTCGGTTGGGTCTGTCCATCGGGCGAAATTCACGATGAGCAAAGGAGCTGGGCGGCAGTCGTCTCGACTCCCGTCGGCGCCTTGCTCTCTGCTCTCCGCCTTCATCTTTGTCGCCGCCACCGTCGTCGGTTCTGCGGGTGGCGCATCCAGACCCACCGTCGGTGGCCGATTGCGCACGTACGGGCGCGGCGGAGGCAGCGGTTCGGGCTCCTCGATGGGCGTAGGAAGGGACGGCGCGCGGGCCAGACGCAGGGCCACTCATCACCACAAATCGGGCTCGTCGGCCAAGAAAACCCATCCGCCCACGGCCGCGGCACCACCCGTGGTCGAAAACCCCGACCAAGGTACGATCCTGTGCAACGGAGACGTACCTCATTCGGACTCGCCTCCCGAGTTGATCCCCATTGCCAGCGACAACGATTCCGAACAGAAGGTATGCACCTATATATCTACACCCATAAAAAACACATCGTTCCCGCTTATACGAGATTTTCTTCATATTTCTGTGATATGAAAAAGATTATAAACTGATTAACATGCATTCTATATTATAAAAATATCTCAAGAAAAAAAATGGATTCCTTAATATCTCTTCCATTTCTTAACTGATGAAGCTACTTTCAGTTGGAATTTGAAAATGTTATTCATAAATATTAGTTTATTTTTTAGTTGTTGAATCAGAAAATACTTATAGGTAATTATCTTATAAATATAACATTTTCTTAGATATATTAAGGCAGTTATTTTTTTTTTTTTTTGGGTTGGAGAAATTTCAGATTGAATTTTTCAGATATCTTTACGTTTCGTGTTTGTGATTTCAGAAAATATTATTTAAGCGTGTTGCCGTGAATAAGTCGTGCAGTATTGCTTATAGACAGCAAACTCTCTTTTAAGTTTTTCGTCCGTTATCTGTATTTTATTCTTTTATTTGCTTATTTTAGTCGATGTTTTCCACAAATCTTCTATTTACTGATTTTTTTTTTTTTTTCCTCCATTCCTATAATTACGATTTTTCATTAAAATATTGGGAATAGCAATACATTTTCGATTTGGATACCCAAAATGTTCTCGAGTTTTCTGCGCCGTTCAGATCTTTTGACAGATCGATATACCCGTATTAAAGCGGAAGGTGTTGAACAGGCATTGCTGCATTGACACAATTCATGGCGACAGTCGAGAACATACTAGAGAATTCGAGAAAACCAAAAAGTTACATTTTCTTATTTATTTTTAATCACTTATTTTGTAAAAAAAGTAATAAATAAATAACTTGATTTTTAATTTGTTTTACTAATTAATTGTTTTTTTATAGAATGTACTAAAAAACTATTTTTTTTTTTTTCACTGGATTGTAATAAAACGTATTTCAGAAGTAAAAATTTTCAGAAGGAAGTATAAAAACTATGAATTTAGAGAAGTTACATTAGAAAAAGTACCGATTACATTGACGAAAAAACAAAGAATAGCGAATAGAATGGCTATATCGGCAATTATAATAATAAAAATCATTAAATTTATCTTTTAAACTGCAAATAAAGGTTAATTCCAACTAATATAACTTTAATTAACAGTATAAAAAACGAGTTGTTTTGAAATTACTATTATATACTTAGATATATATATATATATTTAATTGATAGATATTTTAATATTGAGCGGAACTAGGTAATAATGCGAAAACTTAACATCGTGATTATATTTAATATCATTTATTTTAATTCTGTGGGTTTTTTTTTTTTACTGTTCAAAAAGACCATTAAAATTTACTCACGCAATGTCACAGAAGCCAATGAAGGCATCAAAGTGCGTGGAAGTGAAGGTTAAAGGTCACAGACTCCGCACAGCCCTCAGACACCAGATCTGCGCTTCAATGAGTTAGTATTCATTGTGAACCACGATTCTTGTACGTTCAGGAGAAGAGTCACTTGAATTAATATTTTGGAAGCAAGGGTCTAACCATACGGATTCTAGAATATTCGCTTTTTTTTTTACTTAATTAAAATTTTATGGATATTAGTTGATTAGTTTTGTTTTTTTTTTGTTTTTTTTTAATATTTATACGAAAAACAATAAACGGAATTATTAAAAAACGAATTGGTTATTGTCAATACGACCTGAATTTGCCTGTGTCGTATTTTTGAGCAGTAAATTCCTTTTCATGTCTCCATTTGGAAACCTGCTAACCCCCTCCCCTCCGATTTCATAAATAAACTTGAATTTTGCTTTATTTTATTTTTATCACATTTTTTTTTTATCAAAACTTGAGAAACAGTACTCTAGCAGAGAAATATGAATCATTTTCCCTAAACTCGTTGATTTCATTTCAATTGTGAAGAAAAATAAGAGTAAATACAGTCTGGGTACTATTCAGGAAAATTTGCGATGTTCTCTAAATGTTTTTTTTTTTTTTCCATTTTCCCAAGAAATATCAGATTATAAGTCGATATAACAATGGATGAAATTGAAACAAGCATTGTTATCAAATTAACGAACATCCAAAAATTGTATAAAAGTTTCATAATCACAGGTATTTCGTTTAGAAATGTGTTACTGGCTGAAATTATATATTAATGTGCATTTTTTTAAAAATCTATAAAAAGTTTTAATGTTTCTGTTTATTTGCAGTTTATCAAACAAAGAAATCATGCTAACGCGATTATTTATAGAATTAAAACCAGAATAAAAAAAGGAACTACATATTGTCTTAAAAATAAAATAACTTTATTTACGCTTTCTTTTAATAATATAATTACAAATAATAATTAAAATGGATTTTTATTTTGTTTCTTCCTTTTTGATTTCTATAGGTGGTACTTAGTAAGATGAGTTTATCAGCCATGTTCCCTTGGCGATTACTATTTGTTCTGGTTCTGACTGTCGTGAGTGGAATATTGCTGTATGATATCAACCTCCATGGCAGTTTTCAAGGTATGCCATTAGATCAATCTGCAATTTTTAAAATGTTATTGTTTCAGGAAAAAAACAACACATTAATAAAGTACAATGAGTGAGACCAAATTGTTTCCTAAGTGACATCCTGGAACAGCTGTTTCACGCTTTTTGGCGACCTTCAGCTAGTAGCAGCCACTGGCAAACGAGGTATCAGTACTGAGGTTAATAGAAATAGTCGTCAGAATCGCAGTGGTGCCTCAAAAGCAAAAATAAACAATAATTTTTAATATTATTTTTGCTTTTGAGGCATCACTGATTCCGACAATTCTTCCTATTAGCTTTAGTACTGAGATCTCCTTGTTTACTGGTGATTGCTTCTGGCTGATGATTGCCAAAGAGTGTGAAACAGCTGTTCCAGGATGTCACTTTAGGAATCAATTTGGTGTCGTCCACTGTAGTTGATTAATAATTCAATAAGCAGATTGAAATTTTTATGCATTAAAAAAATTCATTGAGGCCTGGGGACTACTGGCACATGAATTTTTTCACTAATGTTTCATTAGTGAATTTTTTATTGTTTATTTTTGTTTTTGTTACCACTGCGATTCTGCAAAAATGTACATTATTCTATGACTTTAAAATTTTTGTATAATAATTTTGTTAATTAGCAATTATGGTAATTTTATTGAAACTGAAGTGCCCCCCACTTCCCAAATCTGTGCTACTACACTAACAAATATCATTGCAGCTATTTTTTATTTATTAAGTATAATCAACTTTTAGTGCAGTGAATAAATTCAGAAATTTTTACAGCATTTTAAAAATTGACAAGTCATTGTTTTAACTAAAACTTGGGATTGTTCCAAAACTTCATAGCAGATTGTAAAATTTTTGAAATAACTTTTGTTGTTTTTTTGCCCTTATACTTGGCTGCTTTAAAGTCAACACAGAATGGGAGAAGTGAACGTTTGCTATGCACTTACCATAGCATCAGGTGGTGCAATTATCCCCCCTCCTAGAAATGGAGACCAACTCTTAGCATAGGGTTTCCATATCTGACCCCTACAGGTGATATTTTAAATATTAAAAAAAAAAATATAACATTCTAAGAAAAGATGATTTCGAGTTCTTTTCAAGGAACATATTCAATCTTTTGACCAATAGACTATATCAGCTGAAGAAAGATGATGATCTTGAAACGAGCACACTTTTTACAGTCTATTTTAAGTAGAATTTAATTGGGGTAGCCGAATTTCAAATACCTTTCAAATACTTATTTTAGAGTTGATGATAAAAAAAAGTTCAATAACTAAAAAAAAAAGAAAAAAGATTTTTGGAAATAAGAAGCTGGCTGTGGGCTACTGAAAATTAAGGAAAGAAAAATTAAACAAGTGCAAGATCAAATGAAGATGGAGAAGAGAAGAATGTATTGGGGAAACGAGTTGCTGCTTTTTTTTTTTTTTCCCCCAATCTCTTTCAATTATTATGGTTTTGAAATTAACTATCAATGTTTCTGCAATATTGTGGTGTGTAACTTTGCCTGGTTCGTCGAGAATAAAATTCGGCTGAAACTAAGCAGGAGCATAACTCAATCTATATATTAAAATGAAAAACACTGGTATTTATAAGTTATGTACATTGATTGTGATTGATTAGTGGCCTTTAACAATGATTGGGTAATTTAAAGAACATGTGATAGTAATGGGTTTTAAACCGTTGCTATTTAAATTAAAGTGAATTATGAGGAAGCCACCAACCGTTTAAGATTTAATAATAAATAAATGAGTTAACTGAAAAATTTGAAATGTACAGAAAATGATTAATAAGAACAGAGAACGATTAAATAACTATAATACAACAGATAAAACTATAAAATCACTACAATATTTGGTCCAATCAAAATTGATTGGATCTTATTTTTAAGAATCTAAATCAGTTCCAGCTCCACTGGATAATTTTTTTAGGTTATATTAACAGCAGATGGATGGGGAGAGACAAACATAAGGCCAACTTTTTTGATATGTTGTACCGAGCGACTATAAAAACAGATTTTGCATTTGTGCACTAGCTCATCTGTTGTCATATATGTTAAGCACTTTTTAACTAAAAACATAAAAGAATGGTATTTTCATTTACTGAAAAAGAACAACCTAAAGTTAATATTTGCAGGAAATAATGAAATGAGACTTTTTCTTTGTTCTTATTTAATCCTGGTGTGTTTTTATAGAAAATACAGAGGGTTGATTCATGTTTATTCGGTAGATTTTAAGGGCAAGTGCTATCTCGCACGTGACGCAGCATTGTTGCGTTTGAATCAGAGGTCGTAAGGCTGTAGTTGATTATCTGGTAGATGGAATTGTGTTGCATTGTAAATATGCCGCCAAAAATCCCAAATTGGTGGGAGGGGTACATAGTTGCCCATTCCGATACTAAATATGCCGCTTCAAAAATTGTGGACATGTGCAAATGTCGAAATTTTCCTGTTTGCAAGTCAGTTAACCGGGTAATAGCAGAAAGTCGTATGAAGCCTATCAGCCAAAAGCGGGGTAAGCCACAGACCCGAATACAACACCCACAACCGGCAGCAACTCCTAACATTAAGAAAGTGAAGGCTATGATTGTCGGTGAGAACCCTAGCACCCAATGGGCGGTTGTCCAGGCTGTAGGAGTTTCTCAGCCAACGGTTGCACGGATAATTAGGTGTGATCTGCAATTAGAAAAGTATCTTACAGCTGTGTTCATTGCCTCAATGCGTTGCTGAAAGGAAGACCAACAGCCGAAAGCTTTACAAGCACCACTTATCGGGAGAAAAATGGAAGTACATCACTACTTTGGACGAGGCATGAATCTACCTTAGTGATACCAAGAAGCCAAGAGCAATATTTTATCGCCCTTTCGATGCCAAAGAATGATTGGAATGGTACCATGAATGCAAAGAAAACTTTTCGAGAGGATTCATGATTGTTGCTGTGAGGAAGGTACCTGCAAAGGTCAATATTAATGCCGAGAGTATGTCCTGGAACCGCTATATCGTGATGATATTCCCACATTGTACGGCAGCGACAAAAGGAAAGTGTGGATTCATCAGGACAAAACATCGAGCCATACAGCTAGAGCGACCCAGCTGTATATGGCCAATATGGCGACTGAAACCGGAATATGAGCAATCCCATACACTACGATTCTTGTAAAATCACCCAATGCATCTCCACTGGACTTCTGCGGGTTTGGATTACTTAAATGGACTCTGAGAACATGACGATCGAAAACAGTAGTCGGGCTTTGGAAAGCTTGCAAACAGGAGTAAAACAAGATCCCCCTCATCTACCTCCAACGCAGCCTTCTTCAATGGAAACTGCGATGCAGAGCCATTGCCAGAATGCAGGGGCACCCCATTGAACACAACCAGTGGTAGAGGAAAGGTAAGTCTATGAATTGATGAAAATCGACCGAATAAACATGAATCAACCCTCCGTAAAGTGGTGATAAGGTTTTATTGTTAATAAAAAGGCCAACACACAAACATAAAATAACACTAATATTTAAAAAAAAAAAAAAAAAAATCAAGAAGCTGTTTCGTCCTGTCTTTCCCATTGAAGAAGTCTCATGGCACGGGACAAAACTGCATCTACACTTTTTTAAATACTTGTGTTATTTTTCCCTTGTGTGTCGGCCTTTTTATTGATTTTATGAAACTTTTAAGCACACACTAAAGTGTTTTTTAAGGTTTTATTGTTTTAATAATATAGTTGCTTAGACAGTTTTCCTTCAATTTAATATTACTACTATGCTGCTATATTATTTTTCATTAAGGTTTTTTAATTTTTTTCCCTATCAGCAAGTACGTATACAAATTTCATTGAATTCATAGAATCTATTATTTTTGTATTTTAAATCTTTGAGTGAAGTTCAAGAAAGATCTTTTTTCCTTGATATTAATCAATTCTTGTAAAAAAAAAAAAAAATGTTGACAAATCTTAGAATTACAAAATATATTAAAGCCAAAATACTTGAGATAATAACAGTTAGTGAATTTTCAGAGACAAATTATTACACCATACTTGATTTATCCTAATATTTATTTTGCCAATATACGAGGCAATTAAACAAAAAATTATTTACTTGAAAGATGAAAACATGTCATTGGTTAGGAGAATTTGTTTGATTACAAATTTCAGTACTCTTCATTTTTCATTGGCATTTTTTTTTAAATGTATATCTTAAATTATTTAAAAGATCATGTTTATTATTTTATGCTTAGATGTTTTAATTATTCAGCAATTTAAATTGATTTTGTTTTGTATTGTATTCATTGTCATTTTTTTTTTTTTTGCTGAACAAAGACTTGCATTGAACTGTGTCTGTTAAAAGATAACTTTAGGCCTTATATACTAAATTAATTTCATTATAAATAATATTCTTTTGGTATTTAAGATGCTATTTCTAACATTTGTAATATTGGAAATTCTAATTGAATTTGTTTTGTTTTAATTCTAATTGAACTAAAATCCAATTCAAAAGAATTTGTCTCTTCCACTCAAACAATGGTTAATTTAATTCAGAGCTAACTTGAGAATATAATACTAACAAAATTACAAATCAACCATTTTTTTTTGTTTTCTTAAAAGCATCAAAATCTGGTCAATTACTGAATGATGTAGGACTTCTGGCTGTCTGTGAACATGCGTGGACACGGACTAAAACATATTCTGGAAAATTCTATAAGTAAGAAAATACTTTTATTTTTATTGTGTATTTCTTGTTTTTTTAATTATACTTGGAGGTCCCATTCTTTTCCCTTCCTAAGAAAATACTTGTAATTCTTTTACGAGATGTTATTTAGTAACGTTTCTTAACTGTTTCATGTTGATTGGTTTTAATGATGTGCACTTTTTTGTTTTACTAATTGCTGTTACTTTGCAGGTGGTTAGAAGACAATATTCCTTATTACTACGCAAGTTTTGTTGAAATTGCCGATCCTTACGTTAAATTGTTCTGGGAAAAACTGTATATTGTGGGAACTTATCTGGTTGATATGTCCAAAGATTTAAGGTTGTATCTCCATAGGAAGGTGCCAGGAATCCTTCAGTGGGTAAGTACTGACGTACGTTTTCAGTAAAAATATTCCAGTTAGCGAATTTCAGAGCTTCAAGGGGAAAAAAAAAAGATTTATAGAAAGGCAGAGAAATTCAATGCTTGTTTGTAACACGCTGACTACAGGGGGCTAGTAGCAGACTTGCCGATTATGTGGTGCTGTGCTGTATCACTAGGCAAACTTATATTGTGTGTAGCATCTCAGTAGACACCTTGAACTGTTCTAAACGAGTTGTTGGCATTGAACTTGTGTGTGTTTCCCCCCCCCCCCCCCCCATAATAAGTGATGTACTTTCTGTCTACCATGAGAAATCTCCAGAAAAAAACAAAAACAAATCTAAGCTTATTAATTACCATAGAATCGACCTCGCCCCATTTTCCAATGGGGGGGGGGGGTGCTTGAAAAAATTCATTTAACTCATAAATCAGTTGTTTCCTAATTAAACATATAAGAAACCATTTTAATAGTTGTATATTTTAAATATACTTTTTATTATACATATACGTCTGTATCATTAGCATCAAATTACGTACAAGAAATAATAATTTACTCCAAATCTCAACCGATATTTCGTCTATATTAAAGATTTATAAAAGGTTTTTTCGATCAATGATGTCGTAATAATTGTCTTTCCGATTTCAACTTACTTTTCATTGTTATTATCATTTTTATTGTTGATATTATTTAACATTAGTTTATTTTTAACAAACATGTGATATTGTTTAGTTATGTTTTATTTTGTTAAGTTAAGAATAATTTTTTTTTTCTTTTCATTTGTATTTTGTGTAAGAACCTTGAGAAAGTCTTGATGTTAAGACGACATCGGTATGAGATTTAGAGTAAATTATTATTTTTTGTGCGTAATTTGATACTTCTTATTAATTTTATATTATTTTAAAAATCTGAATTTCTTGTTTTAGGCTTCTGAAAGACTCCTTATATTTTGTGTGTCTGTGGACACATATCCCACAATGCTTTGCAACGGCTTCTGTTAGCTCATTTGGTTAGAGCGTCGTGCTAATAACGCGAAGGTCATGTGTTTGACCCCCTCATGGGCATTTTTTCCTCCCCATTTTAAATGTTTCTCAAATTAAGTTGAGAAACTGTTTTAAGTTGAAAAAGTTTTTTTTTTTTTTAAATCATTATTAGGAATTTAGTGTATTAACAAGGTTTGAGTTAAGAATGACTATTATTCCATATAAATAGGGGTGGGTAAGATAGCATGGAGTCGCAAACAGACTTGCGTGAGCATTTTCTAGACCATCCCGGTGCAGTCTATTCTAAAGTAAAGGTGACCCAGAAGCCGTTGCAAAGCACTGTGATTGGTTTACTAATCACTATCCCTACCTTGTTTAATTTTTAACTTTGCTAGGTTTATTTTGTTTTATAATAGACAGGTCTGTGCATTTATTTGTTTGAAAGATTAATTATACCGTAAATAAACACTACAACTATTAAAATGTTTTATTATATGTTTAATGATGAAAATTTTAGTTAATTTTAGACTAAAAGAAAGAAAATGTAAAAATTATGTAATAATTTCCTAAATATTAAAAATTTATACAAAACAAATAAAATATAATAGCGACATTTTAAAGAATATTTATCTTCAAGCAAAAATCATTAAAAAAATTAAAAAGCATTTGCCGCATTTTTTTGTTTTGTTTTTTCAAATCCTAAAAGACCTGAAGCAACAGATTTATTGGTTAAATGCATTTTTTTTTCAAGCTCCCCAGTTGGAAAATTGGGCAAGGCAATTATGGCAATTAATAAGCTTAGATTTTTTTTCTTTCTGGAGCTTTTCTTTTGGTAGACAGATGGTACCAAGGCCTTGAAAAATACTAGTTCTCTAAATTTTTATTGAGTATTGATTTTATGTTAATTTTTAGAATTCAAAATTTAAAATAAAGATAGAAGATACACTAAACTGATTTTGTATAAATTTTTCAAGAATATTCGCTTATTCTACTTTGATTTCCTTATCATATTATTAACGAAACCATAAAAAAAATAACTTCTCAAAATCTACTATTGAGAAGTGACTTAGTGCAGCAATTAGCCAGAGGTGTCATCTACAAGGAGCTGTAAGAGTTGATTTGAGTGGCTTTTTTTTTTTTGGAGGGGGGAAGGGGTTGAAATATGATACATAGTCTTTTTATTTAAATCACATATAATAAAAACAAAATAATCTAATGGCATCTGGAGATCGCCAACCCTTACAATGGCAGCAATTCTCATGTAGCTTTGCTCAAAGATTACCGTAACTCAGTCAAGGAATTTGTTAACAACTAAAAATAATGTCAGCTTTAAATAATAAGCTTTACTCCATGATAGTTTATAAGTTGGAAATAATACTTTTGATAATGCTTTTCAGATTAATGATCATGCACCAGTGTTATTGACGAAAGCCTCTTTGTACATATGGGACGCCTGGACATACATTAAGCAGTTCAGTTTGATCATTTGGAGCAATACGTTGTACTACTCCCACCATGTGGGAATCTGGCTTCAGGAATACGTTTTCACGTAAGTAATAGTTATCTTTTTATGGTTTTTAAACACATAGTGATGTTCGTTTTGTTTTAAAAGCGGTTGTAATAGTAATCACAAGGAAACTATTTACTGAATTGCACCTGGATAATCTAAGGTTTTAGTAAAAGATTTTTGCACGACTTGTACAACAAAAGAAAAGGGCTACAAGTCAACTCGTGTTTCAGAGCAAAGATACAGAAACTTGATTCTTAGATCTTACACCTGTGTAAATTCATTTCATGTAATTGTTATGGAGATTCAAAGGGAATTGTATATTGACTCTTAACTCGCCTAGAAACATTGAGAAGATTGGTTAGTCCCTCAATCATTTTGTTTTTAACCTTTGGAAAGCAATTTGATTTTCAAAGAGCTGGATGAATCCAATGACAATGGGGGGTAAAACGACTGAATTTTGCTAGTGGCTGAACCTAGCTCCTGCAACCTTTGGAGATTTGGACAAGTGTTCATTTTGATTGATGCATATCTTTCTCAAAGAGCTGGAATTATACAAGATAGGCGTAAAGTCCGTATAGCTCTGGATATAAGTCATGAGCAATGGAAGCAACAATGAAACAATCGCACATTGGCAATAAGCAAAGAAGCAAACAGGAAAGTATTAAGCAGATTCTTGATTAAAGAGCATTTTGTGACTACAGTTTAATTCCACGAACGACCACATACGGAACAAACACTTTCACAAATTATTACCAATTTTCAGCTAGGATTTCGGAAGGCGCCATCTTCCGAGCTATCGGTTGTGGATTTACCACAGCACGAAATCTGCAAAAAGCAGTAGGTTTCCAACGCTGAGTTGCAGATTGCCTTCATGACTGATGCCACAAATGTACGAAAAATGAGCATATGGATCTTGGAGAGACATCCGTCTGTGCATACAGATGTTTTGGATCCATAGTAGGCATATCAATTCTAGTTTACTGGACTTTTCGCCCACTCTTTAGTTAGTGCAAAATGTATCTTTAAACTTCATAATACGATTACGAACAAAAATTTTAACTTAAAGTACATAATATTTTCGTTCAATAACTTTGTTTTAAAATGTATGATTTTCCTTTTGTTTGCAGGGGGAAACTCTCTCCTGAGAACCTTCAGAGGTACACCCTAGACACTGTGGAAACAGTGCAACAATACACCTTGGCTGCTTACCATTGGGTTTCTCATCAAATAGGTGGAACAACAGCAGCAGGAAAGTGAACCAGATGATTCATTCACAAAGCAAGGACAGTGGAGAAAGATAATTTTCATTTTTCTTGCATGTTTAATCAAAGACAAATTACAACGCAGAATTTATTTACTTCAGCGTCACTTCTCATCAAAATTGTTAGGGCCTAGAGTTAAAATTACTCAAAAGGAAAGTACAAATTTTTTAAAAAAAAAAATCATTTCATTTCAAGAAATGTCTGTAAAATTCATACCGTCATTTTTAACTAGTTAAAAGGACTTCTGTTAATGGATAAAAATTTAAAAACTAGCTTATATTTAGATATTAAAAAATAACAGGGACTTCTTTATTGTATTGCTTTTTGTGATCTCAAAAGAATGGACAGTGTTAGCTTATTGTTTTGCTGTAGCTAGTCTTTTCACAGAGACTACTGATTCTGCTACTTACAGCAGAGATAAGCTATTGAGATTTCACATGCATTCCTTCACTGTATCAAGCCTGACCTTGTGTTTTCTTCTCATGTTAAGAAAGAATAAAAATCATTTGGTGTTGAACTATGTGAGTTTAATTGATTTACACAAACCATATCCATTCCTCAATAGTTGAAAAGAAGAATCTAAAATGCATGTTATAAATAAAGGTATTGAAAGCTTGCTGATTGAACAAAACAGTAAACAATATTTAGTTATATTACTAGGTAACACTAGATAATTATTAAAAGTAAGGAGTAATGATTCTTTCACCTTCCTTTAATTCTAAAAGAATCATCACTTCTTACTTTTAATAATTATAGCAGAATTAGACAAAATTTGTAACACATAATAAGTTACCTTAGAATATTTTTAAATCTGTTATTATGATTGGTGTTCAAAGATTAACAAAAGTGAATTTGTGCAATCAATTTCATATACTAGTCCCATCTAGGAAGAGACAAAAAGAACATGTGAAGGAACACACTTACCACGTAAAATACAAACATATAGAACAGTCAGATTATTGCATAGGAAAAGGACAAAACAAGAAGGAAGAACATGCGTTATATAGTTAGGCTTTGAGCTTGAAAAAGGAATAGTTCCGGAAATTTGAAGTATTATTTTAAGACAGATAGTTTTTACATTTCTTATGCATCATTCAAAGTTCAGTAACAAAACCTTGGTAGAAAAACCAAGATAATTATTGTTTTAACAACATTGCCAAGTTGTTCGACAAGTTGGGTTTTCTTTTGGAAAATTCCATTTCATAATACTGTAATTTAATTGAGCTATTTTAATGGCTTTTTCACAAGGTAATCTGATGAATAAACAATTATACCTCTAATAAAAAAATAAATATGAACCCCATTTGCAAGCTTGTAATGTATGCATTCAATCTAGCCACGTTCTGATTGGTGCAAAAAAGAAATATCATAATCACAAGTTTTAGCTGAACGTGGTTTTCAGAAACAGAAGATTATGACCATTTGGTACAACCGGTTCCAGTTTATGATGCATTATAAAAACAATCTACGGCTGGACAAAATAGTTCAATCTTTTTAATTCCTTTATTTTGAAAACTGGGGTTACCCAATAGAAAGTCAGATAAAGAGCAAATTCAAAACTTCAGCAGTCTATAATTTGAGAAACTCAGCTCATCTGCAATAAAACCAAGTCGTATTGAATGCCCTTATCAAATTACATTATGACAAATTAGGAATTCTAATGCTTCTTAGTCCAGAACCTGAAGATTTTCAATGAGAAGACAAAAATATGGACCGTTATTTTTGAAAGTGGAATAAGTCCACTTTTGGAAAAAAATGAGTTAATAGTAATTTTAGTAAGATATAGATATCCTCTTTTTATATTTATAATCATACAGTCAATGGACCACGAATTCTGCATAAATTAATCAAATTAATTTTAGCTGTAAAATGTTACCGCAAAAAAAGTTTTTTTGGAAGTGGAATAAGTCCATTTTGAGTAATCATAAGTAAAACAACTTTCTAATTGATTTGTCAAATTACTGTATTGCTTGGAAATTAAGTTCATTATGCAACACTGACGAAGATTAAGCTCTTCTTAGAGATTAAGCTCCAATGCGAGCATGCGCATTGCGAGTTCGCCATCTTATCATTCTCACTGATGTGGTTAAGCATTGTTCAAACAGCTGACAACAGCATAAATGTTATTGGCCACAAATTTCTATGGTTGTGTCATTCATTTCTTCCAAACGACAGATATTTTAGAGTTGTGGAAATAGTATTAAAGAAAAAGGATCAATTATGTACTGATCAAGACTATTGTAATACAAAAAAGAGTTATCCAAAAAAAAAAATACACTAGAGCGTCGATAATCCGGACATCAAAAATCCGGAGCGTCGATAATCCGGATTCAATTCCGGTGGAAAAAAAGTTCAAAAATAATTAACAGATTTTTTTAAGTGCTCTGACAATGTATAAACATGTAAATTCTTTCTTTAAAATACATTATAAGTTCATATTAATTAATGGTTTTTATTTATCGGCTCCAATTATTTAACCATTAAAGTGAATTATTAACAGTTTTAGCAAGTTTTCTTCTTGTTATGAACTCAAACTATCTTTTTTGGTTCTTTTTGATAATCCGGACAGGGTCCGGTCACAATTAATCCAGATTATCGACTCTCTACTGTAATTTCATTTTGTATGAAATGAAACGAGAAGATTATGTCTCAACCAAATCTCTAGAAGAGACAATATCAAATAGGAAAAAAAAAATACGGATGGAGAAATTATACAATGGCTGAAAATATACTGGACGAGGTTTAAAAGGGATGAACCGCAAAATTTTTTTTACAAAACAAGTATGAATGAAAATGCACAATCTAAAGTATTATTTTTATTTGGAAAACAAGGAAGACCCAAGCATCTCAGCAAGATTACTATGTTGCCATTGTATAAAACGTCAAGACCTGTAACAAAAGAGAAATACAGCGATATGATGAGTTTACTGTCTTGCATACCATCTATTTACCATGAATACTTCACTATGTTAATTGTAAAGGTAAAATAAATTAACTAAAAATACAAACATAAATATATTTTTTATCTTGAAGTAATTATATTTTACACTTGTTTGTTTTTTTACATTAAAAACTTCAGTTCAGTAAAGCCAATGTGTATAACAATGTGGACTTAATTTTCCTCTTGTTTTCATTTCTTACAATATATTATTATTGAAAGTGGAATAAGTCCATTTGGAGTTAAATAATCGTTTATTTTTTTTAACAATCGTAATAATCATTATTACATTGTAAAATTTAACAAAATTGTAGTGTAAAAAACAACACCAAAATTGATTAACCTTTGCCAATATTTTTAAATTCGATCAAACGCTAACCCTTTAATATCTCGATATTCGAAAAAATGGACTTATTCCACTTCAAAAAATAACGGTTTCATACGTTATTGTTTATTTGTAAAGTGTAGACAATCAAGCTTAGCTTAGGGTAAATATCATGAATGGCAAACATACACAGTTCTGGATGGTTCGGAACTACATTAGATAAACACAGTCCCGGTCGGTGGCGCCACCTAGCGGACACATTCGGAACTACATTAGATAAAGGCACGGTCCCGGTCGGCGGCGCCACCTAGCGGGCACATTCGGAACTACATCAGATAAAGGGCACGGTCCCGGTTGGTGGCGCCATCTAGCGGACACACAAGGAACTACATTAGATAAAGGGCACGGTCTCGGTTGGTGGCGCCACCTAGCGGGCACATTCGGAACTACATTAGAAAAAGGCCACGGTCCCGGTTGGTGGCGCCACCTAGCGGGCACATTCGGAACTACATTAGAAAAAGGCCACGGTCCCGGTTGGTGGCGCCACCTAGCGGACACATTCGGAACTACATTAGATAAAGGGCACGGTCCCGGTTGGTGGCGCCACCTAGCGGGCACATTCGGAACTACATTAGGAAAAGGCCACGGTCCCGGTTGGTGGCGCCACCTAGCGGACACATTCGGAACTACATCAGATAAAGGGCACGGTATCGGTTGGTGGCGCCATCTAGCGGACACACTCGGAACTACATTAGTAAAAGGTTCCGGTTGGTGGCGCCACCTAGCGGGCACATTCGGAACTACATTAAAGGGCACAGTCCCTGTTGGTGGCGCCACCTAGCGGGCACATTCGGAACTACATTAGATAAAGGTACAGTCCCTGTTGGTGGCGCCATCTAGCGAGCATTATTGGAACTAAATTATAACAGCGCCGTTCTGTCCTGTTCCAAATATGTCCGGCAGATAGCACCAATAAGGAATTTTAGTTTTTTTTTATGACGCCATGTAACTATCAAATCTGGTACACACCAAAAAAGTTATCTCCCGATCTATTGCTAAATGGCATAAATATTTAGAACTAAGTATAAAAAGGATGATCCTATTTATAGCGCCATCTACAGGATAAATCTCGAGCCTTCAAGAAATAAGTAAATCTTAAAAACCATCGTGCTGTGGTAGCGTTATCTACAGAACAAATCATAAAAATTTAAAATTAAAATTGAAAACAAAAAATTTGATAATGACGTCATATGGCGGACATATTTGGTAAACTGGTTGATGACGCCGCTTTCCAGAAATCTGAAATCTTTCCAATTAAGTGCCACCTAGCAGACAAATCAGAAAATGGTTTTCTTCTTCTAGGCACTACATTTGTAAACGCGTGTTTCATGCTAGTGGTGGTAGACCACCTGATGGACATAACTGTAACTAAGGAATTATAAAAATTTTCTATTGAAAATTTTCCTCAACATTTTGTTTCAAGAAAGAAGCTTAACCAAACCCAAGTCAAAATTTGCAGTATCTTATCACTAAATCCTTGGCAATATTTGGCCTCTTTCAAAACTAACAACTAATTCGATGACTGAAAAGAAGCTTCTGTTCAATAATATATAACCTATGTATAAATATATATATATATATATATTGCTACAGTGTTTTTGTGTCGAGCACAAACGGACGGTGGCGGGGTAACGGAATGCGACTGAACACGGAGGTTCTAAAATAACAGAGACTTTTATTTAATCGGTTAGGATAAAATACAGGTAATTGCGAATGAGAATAACGAATCTTCGGTCCGTCAGAGTTGTCTTCCTCCAAATGGGGGGTCGTCTTCGATGTCTTCCTCCAGTTGGCGGGACGTCCGGATAAGTCCACGGTGAATGTGTTTCCTTAGGGAGGTCACGGAAATCGTTCCCCGTCGTCTTAGGCCTAACACCAAACCTCTTCGGAATTCTGCGGCGAAGGGATAACTTCACACGGCAAGGGTTGACTTGTCCCGTTGCCTTCGGGTGATGACCGGACCTCTTCGGAACTCTGCGGCGAAGGGATGACTTCTCATGGCAAGGGTTGACTTTCCTGTTGCCGTCCAACGATACTGGAACCTCTTCGGTAATTACGGGCTTCACAGCTGAAGTCTTCTCTGTCCCGGTTGGGAATCCTGACGGGTCCTTTTCCAAATTATACTACAGGATACTGTCTCCCGGTTGGGACTCTTCTGAGAGCTGCTCGTCACGCAGTCGATTCAGCTTCGATCTTCGGTTAGGACGTTTCTTCTCCTGGGCACCTGCCCATGTCTGGAATTCGAACGTTCCCTCCCGAAAGAATGCCTTGCTTCTGGACTCCTGTCCAAAGTCGAATAAGAACGCACCTCTTCAGATGAAGCCCTGTTGTTGGGCCACTGCCTTAAGTCCAAGTCGTCCTCGTATGTTCTCCTTCCAGTGGAGACTCTCTGAATGGGCGGATGCCCCTCGACGTTCTCGTATACTTCGCTCATAATGGAGACACTCTGAATGGGCGGTTGCCCCTTGTCGTTCTGCACTGTTCTCCTCTCAACAGAGATCCTCTATCTGGGCTGCTGCCCGAAGTCGTTCTGCTGCACGTTCCCTTAAGTGGAGTCCTTCCTACTGGGCTGCTGCCCCACAACGTTCCAATGTGTTCTCCTCTTATTGGAGATCCTCCGAATGGGCTGCTGCCCCACGACGTTCTAATGTACTCTCCTCCTATTGGAGATCCTCCGAATGGGCTCCTGCCCAAGGTCGTTCTATTATGTTCTCCTCCTATTGGAGGTCCTCCGAATGGGCTCCTGCCCAAGGCCGTTCCAATGTGTTCTCTTATTGGAGATCCTCCGAATGGGCTGCTGCCCCATGACGTTCTAATGTACTCTCCTCCTATTGGAGATCCTCCGAATGGGCTCCTGCCCAAGGTCGTTCTGATGTTAAGGCGCTCTGCGCCTGGTTTTATAGGCGTTGATTGCCTCAAACGAGGCTCAGGACTGGTCGACTCGATAGAGGTAAGTTGGGTTGGTCAAGTCGACTCCGCTGAAGGGGGAGCAGACAAAATTGCAGGTAACAATATATATATATATATATATATATATATATATATATATATATATATAACATTGATTGTTTGCCAAGTGACAACCTGGAACAGTTGTTTCACACTCTTTGGCATTTCAAGTCACCACTTTTGATTGTTTATTTTTGTTTTTTGTGGCACCACTGTGATTTAGATGAGTATTTGTGTGTGTATATATATATATATTATATATACACACACACACACACACCTAATAGACAAAACATTTAGACACACAGATGGATGAAAAGTTGATACAAGAACCCCAGTGCATAGTGGAACATATCCAAACCAAACGGATCCAATAAATAAAGTAGACATCTGGGATTTCCAAGTGTTTCACAATCAAAAAGAAAACGGAAAAATGATCCGATCTTATTATCAACACGCTGAAAGATGAAACTCTCGGAATGCAAAGCGACAGAAGAGAAGCGACCTCTTCTATTTCAATGTTAGCGATCGGCCAGGAAAGGACAATCTATAATCTGCTTTGCATTCTGGGAGTTTCATCTTTCAGCGTGTTGATAGTAGGTACTTGATCAAGGACATATTGTCGACTCAAGATAAATGGGTCATTCTATCACCCAAGAGGAACTACCCTGGGTTTTCAAAGGCAACGGTCAACCAAGAGTACCATCGAAGGATGTACCAGCACCCAGCAAGCAAGAGGTGGTCGCCCACACACCATTAACGACTGAGTCAGCATAGAACTGTCCAGGCACAAGGGTAATGGTGGTGCAGATCACATCCAGTTTCATTTTTGGAGTAGCAACAGTGCCAGTCAGTGAATTGTATAGGACACATTGCATATTCTAAACCATGGGAGCTGATGACCAAGTCGTCTGCCACTGCTAACTACTCATCATTGAACATTGTGCCTTGTCTGGTGCCATTAACATCAAAACTGGGTTTCTGCATAGTAATGCCAAATGTTGTGTCAGATAACTCAGCTGTACTGGTCTGATAGGAGATTGCAGGTGTAGCCAGTGGCAGCTATTCAGGGGAAGTAGGTGAAGTGGCACTTCACCAATTATTTATAATTAAATAATATTATTTATTTATATAACAATTATTATAAGAAAACTTTATTTTCCTTATCACGTATGTTGGTTTTAATAGAAACGTATTTTTGTATTTTGTAAGTCCCCCGCCATTGGCGTGGGACTTCGTTGCACTGTTTGATTCTGACCACGGAGACCGACCAAGTGAAGTAGGCTTTATTTCAAGTATCTCAACCTCAGGGGTGGAGCTTAGCTCTATAACCGAGGCGATGGTTGCTATGACAACCGTGACGTCACCCGCTATAGAGATTTCTATGGGTGAAGTTCCAAAGACAGATATGTTCTCTTCTTCCAGCGTGAAATTCATTCAGAGCACGCTTGTTTCGCAGTGCTGTGCTGTTTTAAATATGAATCCTGTGTAAGATATAGTGTGTTTTATTAGAAACATCATTTTCACATTGGAAAGACGAAGAAGAAAGTTATTGTAATATTTTATATTATATATTCTTCTTATATTATATATATATATATTATATAATTAGATAAGAAGGAAGTTATAATATTTTATATTATATATTATAATATATATTATATATAATTTATAATATTTAAATTATATTATGATATATTATAATTATTTTCTTACTAGCTCTTCACCTAACTTCACAGCCACGAGCCGCCACTGGGTGCAGCTTCAATAGCATGAGGCCTTGACACTGTCCTGGCAGGTCAGCTCTTCAAGGGGGTGGTGGCTCTGTGATGGTTGGAGAGGCTTCTCATTAAGTTCCTTAGTATATCTGGAGAGATCCTTAAATTCTGTAAGCTGATCACTTACACCCTTTCATGACAGTTGCACATCCTGCAGTCATTGGTGTGTTTCAGCAGAACAATGCACCACCTCAACAGGCTGCTACCACCGAGGCATGACACAAGAAACACTAATCTGAGTTTGAGACCATCCAGTAGTCCACATAGTCCCTGATTTAAGCCTTATTGAATAATTCTGGAACGTCATTGAGTGATACATCAGATCCAGAATAATGGGCACTGGTAGAACTGGCATAGCTGGCACTACTTCTGGCAACCCTCCAGCATCTAATGGAGTTAATGGCTCAGAGTGTACAGGCTATTATTCGCCTTAGCGGAGGAGTGGCGCACTTCTTAGTTAGGTATCTAATGTTTTGTCTATTCAGTGTATGTAGGGTATTCCAGGAGAAAAGATCAATATTTTGAGAAGCTATTCAAAGGAAAAAAGTTTATATGAACGTGATTATTCAAAATGGTTTCTGAGATTGAGCTATTTGAAATTAATTGCAAAATTAATTGTAAGAATGAATATTACATACTGCTTCTAATAATGTGTGTTCAAGTTACAAATCTGTTACAACTTATAATAAATTTTCAAATATTCTACTGATGATATATATATATATATATATATATATATATATATGCATCCTGAGAACATCTTGACGTTCCTTTATATGGGAACTAACATCCATTATGCAACTGTTTTGTATATCCATTCTTCCTCTATGCACTTCACTCTTCATCCAATCCTCATAAATAAAAATCCCATAAACAAGAGGTTCTGTCTGAAAATCTTGGGAGCCACTTAATGATACTGCGAAGTGTCGTTGCAATGTGTGCATTACAATTAGACTATAATGACGGGAGACTCCATTATTCACTATTGCAAAGAAAACTCAAAATACTGTACGTTCAAAAAGCTCTATCTCGGAAACCGTTCAGAATAAATTATTTTTTTCTTATAATGATCTACACTACGACATCCCAAAATATTGATCTTTCCTCCTGAAATACCCTCCATATACGTAATCAATCAGATTTACTTCAGATTGCCTGAAGCACAGATTGTCTCTTGTTTTACTTCACTTACCTGCCATGATTTCTATTTTAAATATTGGGACACTAATACAAAGTGCTTATTATGGCCAGAATCAAGTCACAATTTTCACTTGTTCTATGCGATACCATGAGAAACAACACAGTCTAACCATAGTATCTGATACTATGAATCATTCAAAGATATCAATTGTGGTATTTATTGATAAAATCTTACAGTGCCTACTAGCAGACATTACAATATGGAGTGACAGACTAATTCAAAAACAAATACATCGCAGCTTCACAGAGGAGCCATAAACAGAAAATCAAATGGAATTATTTTGCCATAAATCATGATGAAGGTCCAGTTGATGGCATTGGTGCTTCTGAAAAGAAGTGTGTGTTTACTTTGGTAACGAAATGGAAGTTCATTAGGCAGGACGTTAAGTCACTTTTTGATGCATTTACAAGTGCCCCATCAACGGGTCAAATGCTCACTGTTAGTCATAAAGAAATTCAAGAACATTCTAAGGATCTGCATTTGCAGGAACTTTTTGTTACAGCTCAAGATCTCAAAGGTATCCCATGGAGTCATGCAACTGTGTGCAGTATTGAAGGAAAAGTGTACGTTACCATTCGAGAGATTATTGAAGACTCATAAACAGTGCCTTAATGACTCTGCCTTAGAAGTAGGAGTTCATGAAAGTGATTACTGACTCATTGGCATATTATAGGAGCTTTCTTATGCAGACAAAAAAAAAAGTAAAGCTGACATTTACACATCAAGCTATCCTGTGCTTCAACCGTTTCCAGCCAATGGATGATACTGAATGGATATTCCAAATGATATTCTTTCAGAATTGTCAGCTCCCACTCCAGTGTCTACAAGACATAACTACCTAAAATTGTCAAATACTGACTATAAAAAAGTCCAGGAATTTTTTTCAGAAAATCCTGAAGCTCAGTAATTTAACATTTAAAACTCTAAAGTCTTGTTATGTCGTGAAAGAATTTCATTTCGTAATGTTACTCATACTCTGTTTTGAGAAGGTTACAGCAAGGCTTTCGTAAAATCAAATTTAATTTGAATTTCTTAAGATGGATTATTCCATTAAATAAACGTGTAAATGTAACAATTTCTGTATTTGGATTAAAAGTTTGCAGGAAACAATGTGTTTGTAATCATATACGTCTGTGTGTGTCCATTGCGTGTTATGTTACTCACATTAAATTCAGAACAAGATATAAAAATAATAAAACACTGCAGACTCAAACCAATCATGTCTGAAGAGAGCATATGAGACGGTTATTCTGCTACCAAAAAGTAACGAGAAATATTCAGATATAATTAAGCTAGGATAAAGAAGGCAGGAGAAGATGGCATCAGATCTCACATTACTGATGCCTGAACTGAGTGACTTTTTTTTTTTCTTTCCTGTTGCTTTGTTCCAACAAGGAAGAAAAAGAAGCAGCAGAAAATAATCTTATCTTCAATAGGAACAAATTATTTAACGTTTGTAAAATCTTTCATTAAAAAGGTACAATACAGCAACTCATGTAACTTAAAAAAAAAATTGAACAGAGTTAAAAAATAATTAATTTTGCCATCAATGTTAACTTCTTCACGATAAGCATTCAGTAGGAATGGTTCCATCTATATAGGTAATCCAAGAAGTCCCAATCAATCACCTGGTGATATGTAAATACAAGCAACTGTGTTGCACCTGTCTCCGTGATGTTCTTCAATGGATTCCTCCTAACATCACCGGGATTGTATTTGCATATCGCCCGGTGATTGATTGGAATCTCATGGATTACATAAATAGATGGAACAATTGATGGAACAATAGATGAATGCTTATCCTGAAGAGGCTGTGCACTGCCAGCAAATCAATCGGTTTTTTTTAACTTTGTTAAAATTTTTGAAATTATGTGTGTTGCTGTATTTTATCTTGTACATTTGAATATTCTGTTCTTACTTCTGACACAATATTTATGCTGCTTAATGTTGAAATATTAATACTTCAGGACAAGGGATTTACAGCTGTATATTGCAGTTTATTTTTTGGTTGGGGAACCACTTTCGGAAGAGGAGGTGGGATCATTACCCTTTTCATGGGCACTGAGCTTATTATCAAAGATAAATCTGGCTGATGAGCTAATAAGGCAGAAACAGACGTCCCAGATTCACATCCATGATAGCTCAGAGTGCAAATCTTACTTTGGTGCATTTAGATTTGAATTTCTAAGTAAACTTTTTCACTGATATTGCTGAAGGTGATCGCTGCAAAATATTAAACTATTTTTCGTTTTCATGCTTTGAATGATGCTAGTTTCAATGTATTATTTATACAGTATTTAAAGCAGTTTATTATAAACACATCAAACACAGAGTATTATGAAAATGACTTACAAAAATATAAATACTTTCTTTTTGCTAGCTTCCATAAGTATTTTCTTCCTTGGCTGTGTTCTTATAGCAGCAAATAAAACGTTTCTCTTCTTTACACCAAAATACCTACCAATTCAATACTGCTTTTTTTTTTTTTTTTTCTTAAAAGTCATTTAAGATCTTTAGATTTGAAAATTAAAACAGTTTCTGTTGATTAGTTCTTAAGTTTTCCCTTCCTTTTCTAATCCTCAGTTTCTACTTTCTTTAAAGCAAAAAAAAAAAAAGAAGTTTATCTGCTCTGAAAACTCAAATAGAAATAGAGAAATGAAATATTTACCTCATGATCTTTAGTACTTAGAACATTGGATCACAGTTAGTTCAGGCCTTAATAGTTCTTAATAGAACCATTTAGCTAAAAAACACAAACCTAAGCATCAATATCCAAAGCATAAAAAGCCTTATTGGTTAAGCATCATCATCAAAGCCACTTTAAAATAAAACAATCAATAAGTTAAAAGATATTAGAGTCATTCCACGGTAACTGACGTAACATTTGGAAGCAAAAAGTAAACTTTAGCTAATTACAATAAGTATTAAATATAAAATAGTTTAAATTACTGTCTCATACAACTACATAATAAATTAATAAATGTACTTATTTAAAACCCTGTTATCCAACTGCTTATGAGAATAAAAAAATTAAATGATTGCAGTAACTGACGCAACATGAAATGGACATATTCATTGGGAACATCTGAATACATTAAAAAATCTGTGAATTATGAATTTGTTTCCTGGAAATTTTTGTACTAATGAAAAAATAATACATGTTTAAAAAGATGCATACTTCAGTTATTCTTTGGTGTTATGCTGATTATTTATATACCTGAAAATAGAAGTAACTGACGCAACATATGTGAATATTTTTTAAAATTTATACAAAACATGCATGACACCCCTGTTGTTTACTGGTTTAGGTGTTTCTATCTCACAGATGACATTCTCTGGTACATACCAACTTTCATCTGGTTTTAGAGGGCCAACGCCAGCCACCTTGACACCTGTGAAGAACGCTGACGAACACTTCACCAATTGTAGCCTCCACATTATTGATGATACCAGAGTATTTTTCAGAGTCGTATTGAATGATAACAAAGGTGCCAATGGGAAGGCCATGAGTCTTGGTTTCTGCAATTTTGCCATCTATTATGCATAGATCCAATTCTTCTGAGTCAGTATCTGATTCTGATGTAGTATTGGCAAAAAGTTAATTTTTTGTAAAGGTCAATGTAACATCAGAAGAAAAGGGGCTAACGAAACTAGTTAAGTTAAAAGCAATCCCATAAATAGGCCGTGCATGCCCACGGGAGTGCGGGAGGTAAGGCTCCCAGCGTTTCGTGACCAACAGGACTAGATTCAGGTCGGGAGGTCAGCCCGACGCCCGCCCGCCTTTAACTCCTGGGAAAGAAACCCGGTACCCATTCTACAGAGGGCTGGGTAGACCCTACGACCCGTTTGGAGGAGAATGGAGCGTGGAAAAATTCCCGTCCTCCGCCGAGGCCGGGAATCGAAGCCGTCACCTCCAACCCGCAGTCAAGCGCCCTTACCCACTCTGCTACCGGGCCCATAACGAAACTAGTTTCAACCAATATTTGTCCTGCTATCCGGACGTAGTGCATTTTATGTGTGTTGGGAATTTGCCTTGGTTGGTTTTCATTCCATCTTGCTTGTAGTGCACTTCTATCACTTTCCATATCAGCTGCTGACAAATAGAGAATTACGATATTGGGACATGTCTCTTTACTACAGAAGCAAACTCTGCTAGTCTAAATTTATTTAAGCCTAAACAGCATAGAACTGCTTAAGTTCAATTATCAATTTAGGTTATATAATATTCCTTTTGGGATTTTTTTTTGTAAATGTTGCATGGTAACTGATGCAACTTGTCTTATGTTGCATCAGTTACTGAAATGTGGTTGCGTCAGTTACCATTATTACTACTAAATAAATTATCAGAGAAATATTCTATTTACACTAACTTATATGGATTTATAAATATTAGATAATTTTTAAATATAATATTGAAAAACTTATTAAAATTCTTAAAAACTTAATAAAACCTTAAAAATGGTAACTGACGCAACACTCCACATGGCAATGTTTAAAGTTACATTTTAACTATATGTGTTACTTTATAATCTTATATATACATTAAATATTAATCTACATATCTTTAATACTTCACCAATTCAAAAATTTGACAGTATTTTCTTGTGGAACCTACGTAAAAAAATAAAACAAAAGTGTGTCCTGATAGTCTTCATCTGGTGGCAGCCATGTTGCTTATTGTGAAGCAGTTTTCTCCCTCCATGTGGCAGGAATGTTCCAACTGTAGTGTTTATAAATAACTTCAGAGTCCCAAGAAAAATAAACAAGTTATATTTGTTAAACATTTTTATTTTAATTTTTTTTCCAAAATGTCCACTTTTACATGGAATTCAACATAAAAGGTAAATCATGGATACCTGTATATATTTACTCTTCGTTTGAGAAAAATAATAAACGTATTCTTCCGTTATGAAAAGTGCTCTTGGCTTCAGATAAATTTGGTGCAATTATTAATTTCCTCAATACAGTGAAAACTCGATTAACCGTCACCGTCGGAACGGGACTGTGACGGTTAACCGAATAGATGGATAACAGAAATTTCTCAATAAACATGTACAGTAATGAAATTTCAATGCTGGTTTGGGACAAAAGGGCAAACAATAAATTAATACAAAGAAAATCGGTAACAAATAGATATCGTCAAACAAGTAATAATAATAATAATAATAATAGAAACGTAAAAAAGTAGGCCTACTAGATAATAGGGTTTATATGTTAAAGCTGTAATCAGTCATCTTCTGTTTCTTTGAGGCTCGAGCTTTTTTCATGGCAATGTCCCGTAATTTACGGAGAAGCAGGTTTTGCGAACGATGACAGATAACAGAGTGACGGTAAAAAAAGTTTATACTGTATTTATAAAATAATATTAATAAAAAGAGTTTTATGTTTACAGTGATTCCATTACAAATGGTTCGTGTTTACAGGAAGTCAGCAGCTACTAGTAGTCAGTTTAGAAACAAATAGTCTCTCAAAAGTAAAGCAATTGAGAAAAATAATGTCAAATAGTAATTAATAAATAAAGAACAACAATCTTAAGAGGAAAGCAAAAAATAAGTTTCTATTAAGTTTAGAAATTACATTTAAGTTGTTAAAAAGATTGATGACTGAGAGGCAGGGGAATAATTCAAAATGTGATCCTATGTAATACAAAGTCACACAGCTGAAAATTGGCTTAAAACATGGAACATCATTTTTTTAATGCCTCCAAACTTGGGACAAAATCAGATGATTTTCTATCCTTAAAAACAACGATCTTCAAAGACTAAATTTGTCAATATTTTATCAGGTAAAATTGCATCATTTAAATAACACGAGATACCGGATGTTGTTCTATAATAGTCATCTTAAGATTGTACATCAAGGTTCAATGCAAAATGATTTCATAAAAAAATAAAAATAAAAATTGAATTGAATACAGATCTCATCGTATTGAACCTTATTATATGTTAGTGTGCCAATAAATTTGTAAAACAGGAAAATAAAAAAAAAAGCAATTTTTTTTATTAAAAGAAATTTTATTTCTTTAAGCAGGACATATTTCCAGGTAATGATTAAATATGAAAGATGATATTTTAAAATTTTTATTTGAAGAAACAATTGTAGAAATTTAAAATAATAATAATAATGACTAAAAAAAAAAACATTGACAAGAATTAAATTTTGTAATCTTCCCCCCCCCCCCCCCCCCAAAAAAAAAAAACAACCTAAAATAAATCTCAAGCATGTTTATTTAATATATGAATGTCTGAAGGCACAGTAGGCAAATCTGGTGTGTCAAAAAGCATGTGTTTCTTTCGTGCAAAGCTAAAATAATGGAAAACAAAAGCAATATTACAAAATCTATGATGGATTTGGCAACACCCCTTAAGATAGGTTAAAAAGACACCAGAGATTAAAAGGAATCACAATCAAAAGAAAAAAGAAATTTCAACTGGCTTCTTCAGAAAGGACTCAACTGAAAGCTTACATTATTCTACATAGAAAATTAAGTAGGTGTAAGAGAATTAGTCAAAATACATATAATATGGGTTTTTAATTTATGATTAAATTAGGCTAAAATAAAAAATCAAATGCAATAATTAATACCAAAGCTGGAAATATATCAGGATCAGTTAAAAAAAATCCTGTACAAAAGTTAATTGAAAAAGAGCAAGAAAAAGGTTTTTGTTAAAAACATCTTTCTAAAGAAACTTACTGAAGTTTAAGACAATTTTTTTTCATCCTGATAATATTGAAGCCTGCAAATCACAGAAAAGGTAAAATTTAACTTGAAAGTTAGTTACTTTCATAAGCTTTCTGTGAAATCATGAACTATTAAGAGTAAAATATAGGTGTTGCAGCTCTTACTAACATCTTTGCGCTTCATTTAACAAATATTTCATCATTACTTTTTAACTGTATTAAAGTTGACACATTACACTGAAAATAGTAATAGATTAGTTTTGAATTATGTATTAAAAAAATAAAATTATTTGGACAATAGTTTAACTTAGTTACGCTTCTCACAATGCTCATTTTTAAGTAAACTAGGCCATCCCCCTGTCTCCCTCTGGTAAGTATGAGATAATCCAAGAAGAATTGATTCCCAGCGGTTATGGCAAAAAGTGATATTTTATTCTTGATTATTTTTCACTTGATAAAGGAACCAGATTTTGGTAGTTACAAAATGTGCGTAGTGGTTTTAATGTTTTATTAATTTTAATTTTGTGTGGACTAGTGCCAATATAGTTAGCAAGATTCTATTTGTAATTTAGGCACATAAAACTGTTTTAATTGATATTTTATTCCTTTTTGAATGAACTCATTATTTGATAGTGCTCCCATTGTTGACGGAGAGAAGCTAAAAAAATGAACATTGAAATTTAAATTTTAATCTAGTAGGCTAAACGTAATGAGTTATTTTCTTTTTTCTCTGGCTCTTCTCTCATTGTGCCACAAACACACACAAAGGGAGTGATAAGAAACAATATTTTGAATGTAGTCCCCGTGGCCTAATCGATAGGACGTCTGACTTCGGATCAAAAGATTGCAGGTTCAATTCCCATCACAAATGTTTCATTGTAGAAGTTTTTCCTCAGAAAATTTTGAAGTTCAACAATGCTCATTTTGAATCTGCTTCCTCGCAACAATGAACAATGAAAACAATGGATGGACGGGATTGGATTTTTAGATCGGGACGGGACGGGATTTTTTTTTTCCCTCACAAAAATCGGGACAGGATCGGGATGGGATTGTCCTTCCTTCAGTAAATGGGAAATAGTTGTTCGGGTTTTGAAACTTGATATGGATGACAATAATAAAAACAAACAAAAACATTTTATACTTTTCATTGCAAAACTTTTTACCGTGTATCTTCATCTGTACCATGTCGATCGCAAACGCCATGACGAAAACATTTTGTTGTTGATGTAATATTGGGAGATAGAAGGAAAATAAATAGTCCAGAGTATTTCTCAATGATTTATTGTAGTTTTCAGTTGCCAGGATTAATAATCCAAGCATTATTAAGCTTTTTGTTGAATTTAAATAAATCGCGAAATCCCGTCCCGAAGAAATCCGGAAGTAAAGCAAATCCCACCCAATAAACGGGATTATAATTTTCCCGAAAATTTCCCGAAATATCGGGTCCCGTCCATCCTAATTTATTGTTTAAGATAATGATGTCACTTCTTGTCATTAAAACGAAAAAACACACAAATAGTAATGATTTTTAAATTCAAAATTAAAGCAAAATCATTTTTTTTTTAATAAATCATTAATTGGAAAGCAGTGAAGAATATTTTTTAAGAACTGCCTTTTTAAAGAAAATCCCTCAATCAAATATCTCCTATACTGTTTCCTGTAACTTTTGGCATTGTGTAACTCCAATCTTAACAAAAAAACAGCTAACTCCATTTAAATCAACATTAACCACCTTGAAAATCTCACTCCCTCTTCTTGGATGGAGGGAAACCACCCGTCTCCAATTTGGGAACCAATAGTCATATAATACTGCAATATAAAAGCTGTTTTTATAAAATCGACTTTATATTCCTACTTTAGGTCTTACAATTAATCAATCCACAAAAAAAAAAAAATCCTTACTCTTTAAAAAATACTTTAACTGTATTTTCATAAATTGTCTCTGATAAGGACTGAGGATCTTCATCACGTACAGCTGCTAAAACCTCCAAGACTTGTCTGAAATGAAAACAAACAATATAAACAGGTCGATATTTTACCATTTGTAAGATATCAAATATGTTACTGTTAAAATGTTACTCCCTCCATGCGAAAATAAGAATCTCATTTCAAAAATTGTTTTTTTTGTTTTGTTTATTAGAAGTAGAAAAATAGAAAAACCGGATCAAGTCTTCTTTGATAAATATACATTTATGCAATAACAATCCCTTGTTTGATGAATCATGGATGAGCTAACATCTCGAACCATGTGACACATCTTCGACGCAATTCGCTCCAAGGCCAGATGCAATTTAATTGTGAGTAACTTGAAGAAGGCCGTGCTGGCGTGGCCGTGCGGTCTCGGCGGTGGTCTGCCATGGCAGCCAGTGCGCCAGTACCTGAGTTCAAATCCCGTCAGTGGCATGGCTGTTTCAATTTCCTTTCCTGTGTTGTCCAGCCTCTTCTTCACTTTCTCTTCGGTCTGACGTCATTCCTTAATAGCGTCCTGGGGAAGGCCACGGGAAACCACCCCAGTATCTTTCCCTTGAAATTCTCGGGAGTCTGCTAGGGGTTCGCCATCTTGGGAACACTAGCGCTCCCTGGAACACGGATGCTTCGGATACGAAGCTCGCACTTCGGTGCGTACCGACATCACATCACATCAACTTGAAGAAGATCCTTTTATGGATCGATACTAGTGGTTCCATTTTTTAACTGTACATATTTTTATTTTTAAAATCAGTGCATCGGCATACTAAGCTCCTTGCTCAATGCACCCATTGTTATTTATTAATAATTCAAATGTGCAGTTTGAATTGTTATGCTTTAAAATCATTCTTTGAGGCCTGCACACATCTAGCACAGGATTATGGAATAAACACTTTTGGTTTTTTGCAATGCTAAATAAAACTTTCATTTTTTTTTTTTTATGTCCTTCAATCTCTAACATTAATCCATAGTCTCGAATAACAGTGTTAAATTAAAATGGGACCAGTGGCATAGCAACGCCTTTGGGGGCCCGGGGGGAGGGGGTTCCATTATTCAACAACCAAAATAAAAAACGAAATCTCCAATTCAACAACCAAAAAAAAAAGGGAATTTGCTATTAACAACCAAAAAAAAAAAAACGGAAATAAGACTCTTTACGTACATGATATTAACAGGTTCATTTCTTGATTTGACTAAGCATCCTGGTTCCCATTTCTCCTTCTTTTTTGATGGAAACGTTGTTTTTATATATTTGTATCCTGGATGAGTGGGTCGGATTTCACACCAAGGACAATCTATTAATGAAAAAATGAAAACATTAATTGACTATTAATATATGGATTATTAAGAAAAAATAATAAATAAGTCTAGCAAATACAAAATAGATAACCATTTTGGAATAATTAAGAAAATCTTAGAAACAGGATGACACAAAGTGTAAAAACAAAGTACATTAGAATAAAAATGTATGGTTGGGATTGTGAGCTTTTAGTTGGGCTATATGGTAAGCTTAGGCCAATAAAGACAGGAATGCTTATTATAGTTATGAAGTATTGTAATTTGAGATTTTGCTATTTGTAAGAAAAGGACAAAGTATTTATAAAATGGATAACTTTTTGATGCTCACTGTGAAATGAGGACATATTTCAACTAGTTGTGAGCCAGCATATCCAAAGTGGGACAGAGAACATGAATTCAAATAAACAACGCTATTTTCCAAATTCTTGTCACATAATAGGCTAATATGTGAGTGGAGGAAATTAGCTTTTGTTTTTTTAAGGAAACAGACCCAGCTATGAGACTACCTATACCTAGTCTCATTTTAAAGGCATCGTTTCCGTTGGTACATTTTTTTAGCAACTAAAGTATTACCTTCCCTATAAATAGAAAGAAATGCTATTATTGAATTAGGGTATCCAATAATAAAAATAAATTGTTCGTCTCCTCACAGCGCAGCAACACCTTTGGAGATATGCTGTTGCTGTGCTGTGAGGTGACAAAACAATTTATTATTATTATTATTGGATACCATAATTACTGGATATCTGTCAGATATTACTGTTTGAAGTTTATAAATACAAAATACAAGAATTCTCATATATGATTTACAGGCATCATTACTGATAGGCTTTCAAGCCCTCTTATGCTATCCTTCTTATCTATATTGTATTGTATGAAGATGGATTCAATTAGAATCTGAACCTGATGAAATTTAACTAATGCCTCCAATCTAAAATAATGAAATAAGCAGTAAATCAGAAATTGATAAGACGGTACCCAATTTAGAAAATGTATGTTATTTTCTAAATTGGGGATCGTACAAGTTTTTTTTTTGTAATTAATCAACTGTAAAACAGAAACTACTAGAGGAAATGTAAAATGTTATTGTCCTTCAAAGTAATTCCCTCTGCAGTTACACACAGCGGTCGTACAACATTTCATACCTTCTTGGAAGGCATTTTGTGGTTCCTGTCTCAGTGCTGCGTTGTTGCCTCAATAATTTCTGC
Organism: Thereuonema tuberculata; assembly: GCA_023159025.1. NCBI lineage: Eukaryota > Metazoa > Arthropoda > Chilopoda > Scutigeromorpha > Scutigeridae > Thereuonema > Thereuonema tuberculata. The sequence continues at coordinate 50,663,499 of JAFIDM010000002.1, forward strand.
ATGACTACGAAAATTCTCATAGAAAAGCATTAGAAAGGATTTTTATTCTATTACTGTTATTATTAATTTTTTACGTGTGATGAAAAACTTTCAATTATTAAATGGCCAAACACACAAGATTTAGAGACTAACTTAATGACTAAAAGAAAAGGTCATTTAATAATTGAAAGTTTCTCATCACACGTAAAATATCAATATTAATTCTTAATCAAATGAAATGATTGAAATTAATCAGTTTTAGATAATTTAAATAAATAATGAAAATTGAATTATTATTTTTTTTTTTTTTTAGAAAATGGGACATTTTGTGCTATTTGTTTTCAATGGATGTTACGATGTCAATATAAATATAGGCAATTTGTTTTCAATAAAACAACTTAAAAAAAAAGACAGGAAGAAATATTAAGAAATCACATTTGAAAGAAAGTGGTTTTAAAGCTTTTTATCAGACAATTTTTAAAAATGATAATACTTTTTCTTTTCTTATACAATATTTCAATACAATACAGTTTTGGATCTTCCTCAGGTTAATTGGGAATGGATTTTATTCAAATCCAAATTTTCATATTAAACATTGGCGTTAATAACAATATCGGTACAGAAATGAACAATATATAACAGAAAATAGCAAGTTGACATATGATGTATCATGAGAATATGTTTTTGTTGTGGACCATTTTTATAAACAAACTTATAGTGTAATTGTTTACTTCTATTCCTTTGTCTCGGTTAATGAATGGGAAACAATTGATGACTAAAGCTTTAAATAGAAATCTGATTTTATCATCTCTTATTATGTATAAAATTTTGACTAATGAGTCTGGATTATGATTCTGTTTAATACAATGGTCAGCCCATTCAGAGAGATTTTCTTTATCACTTTTGAATGCATTGATGTGTTCTTTTATGCGTTCTTTTAAAGGTCTTACAGTATTTTCAAAATAGGTTCCCGTTGCAATCTGCATAAAGCCATAAATCAATCCAGAACATATGTCAACGAAATGGGATTAATATAATCTGTTAATATTATCTACAACATATAAGGGCAGTTATAAAGATGGCATTAATACTATGGGTGTTGGATGCAGAGACTGCAAAGGAACCTATTTTGGAAATACTGGAAGACCTTCAAAAGTAATAAAGAAAAACTCTCTGAATGGGCTGACCATTGTATTAAACAGAATCATAATCTGGACCCATTAGTCAAAATTTCATACATAATAAGAGATAAAATCAGATTTCTAGTTGAAGCTCTAGTCGTCAATTAATTCCCATTCATTAACTGAGACAAAGGAATAAAAAAGTAAACAATTACACTATAATTTTGTTTAAAAAATAATCCACAATAAAAATATATTCTCAAGATACATCAACTGCTGTTCTCTGTTATATATTGTTCATTTTCTGTATTGTTATTAATGCCAATGATTAATATGAAGGTTTGGATTTGAATAAAATCCATTCTCGATTAACCTGAGGAAGATCCAAAATTGTATTGGATTGAAATATTGTATAAGAAAAGAAAATGTTATTATTATAAGGTTTTAAGTTTGTTTGAACTTCTTGTTATATTCTTCTGTTCGGATGCAGTCCTCATTAAGCATCTGTTGTTGCAAACACAAATCAATCAAATACAAATCAATAAAAAGTAACTTTCTTATACCGATTTTCAGAACAGTTTGTATCCTATATAGAATTCATCATTTAATATTGAGGCTGATCAGAAAGGACAACCTTTCCGAGCAGAAAGCAAAAGATAATGCTTTACCATCATTTTTGATACAAGATGCAGATACATAAGACAAGCTTCAGCTGGTTGAAGTGAAATAGAAAAAGTTTTATATCTAATCTCAGATTGCAAAGAGATAGGAAAAGAACTTTCTTATTGGAACATGGGAAAATAAAAATATCAAACGCTCAGGCCTCACAATATTATTATTAGCATGAGAATCAGTAGTATTTCATTATTGTGAAAATGAAGACACAAAACAAACTGATGTAAATGTTGATAATTTCCTTGGATTCCACATATCTTCGTAATATCTTACATCATCATTACTTTGAGATTCATTAATCATCGTTGCAGGACAGGACAAAGCTGCTGATTGTTTTTTATGAAAAGAAGCATCCTTCTATATTTATAAAGCTACAGCAAAGCAGACTGATCTGTTATTGGGAATTCCAATTTCAAAAGCATTAAAGGAATAACACAAAAACTTATTTGGTAACTGAGGTTCTTAGATCAGTAAATGGAGATATTTAATGCTGCTTTTGTTATTCTGGTAGGATCTGAATTCAATCTCACAGTAGCAAAACATATACTACATGCATTGGATATAACAATGTGCATACGGCAGAAACAGAGAACAACAACTTTTGAAATTAATAAGACTTGTATAACTGAATAAAATTTTATAAAAATAAAACACAAGTAAATATGTGATCATGAGCATTATGCATTGTGTTATCTGCAAAGCAAAAAAGAACAATTAATGAACTGGAGGAATATTCTCAAAAGTTACTTTATAAGATAGAATGTATGTTTATGCAAAATTTAAATGGTCTAAAGGTAAGTTTAAAATTAAAGTTGTATAAATTAGGGAGGGGGAAGTAAATGAAGTCTTCTAAAGAGAAAAATGAAAATAAAATGCATTTACTTGTATAAAGGAATAAACAGGATTAATATGATGGTAATTAATCGACAGTTTCAGAATTGAGTGTATTCCATCGTCAGGGACGGCACATGTAGGATATCACAAAGCACTTAGAACACGAGATGAGACTACATAGTGGGAGTGAAGGGATTAAGGAGGTTGAGAAATAGTGATGGGCATTTTGCCCGCCAGTGATATGGTTGTAGGCTTTAAGTTGGATTATGTAGAAAGATTCAGCTAGGAGGCGGTAGGATAGTTTATTGTGGTGGGAGAGAGCTTTGGCAGCTAAGAAGTTGGGTGTGTGTGCTGACTCATTGTAATGTGTTACTGTACATGAACGTGTGAGGTGTAATTATAATGTGCTACATGAATGTGTGAGGTGTTGTTTGTGAAGGCTTTTTTTGTGTTCTTTTATGCATGGAAGATAAGGCTTGGGATGTTTGTCCATGTAGCCTGAGAGGCACTAGTTACATGGGATCCATTAAACCGTGTTGGGTGTATCATTTTGTTGTGTGGTATGTGTGATGTTATGTTGGGTGATTTGAAAGCAGGGACATATAGGTATGGGTGAGGAATTTTTTAATGAAATTTTCAAGAGGTTGATAGTAGGGAAAGGGGATGCATTTCACAGGGGGTTTGGGGGTTGTGTTTTTGGAAGGCTTGTTAAGTTTATGTTTTAGGATATTGAGGCAGTAGTGAAACAAGTGGAGGGGTAGTTATGGAGGTTAAGTATGTTGTAAATGGTGTTGTGTGTAAGGCAAGTTTAGTGAAGCATGTTGTGAGTGCTCTAGGTATGAGAAAGTCTACTGTGTTGATTTTGTATGTGTGCGGAGTATCGGAGTTGCAATGTATGTATCTGTTTGAGCAGATTGGTTTTCTGTAAACAGTGGTGTTTATGGAGTTATTTTTGTAAGTAATCAAAACATCTAGATAGTTGGTGTTTGTTGGAACGAGTTTCCAGTTCAAATTGTAGGTGGGGATTTATGGAGTTTAGATGGTCTTGTATCTGTGTGATGTGTTGTTGTTGTGTTATGAGGATGATGATGCCATCGACATATCTGTCGTATAATTTAATGAGTGGGCAGTGAATGGAGAACATTTGTTTTTCAATGTAGTGTAATGTGAGGTCTGCAATGGGTCCTGATACAGTGAGGCCCCTTAATAGACCATGTGTTTGGAGGTAAATGTTGTTGTTGTGAGACAAATATTGCCTGCTGTATTTGGTGAGAATGAGGAAATCAATTTGTTTTATGGTCATGTCAAATTGGCAAAAGAGTGTCTAATCATCCAAGAAATCATAAAGTGCATGTTTGATAGTGTTGTAGGGGAAGGATGTAGCATCAAGGGAGTAAAAGTCTTCATTTTGTATTTTGATAGATTTTATTTGTAGGGGTGGGCGAGTACTCGAGTTTTTGAGTATCTGTCGAGTATTTTTTAATACTGGAAGCTCGAGCGAGTAGTGGAGACTACTCGAAAACGCGAGTCGAGTAATTAAAAAGTGTTGAAAATGCCGATCGCTATTATTTTATAAAAAATGTGTTTGACAAATTAATAACATACTGGAGTGTTTGTTGTTTTATTTAATCCTCATTCTTTTAAATGAATACTGATTTAAAATTCGTATAATCACACAATAAGTAGAATAATTAATTCAACAGTCATCTATATTTTGTTCCCGAACACCATAGTCGCTGCAGACGGGACAGAGACGGGACCAAGACAGCATCACAGACGAGGTATAGTAATCTTTATCGTATCAGTATCGGTAAAAAAAGTTCCTCTTAACGTTGTCAAAAATAAATATGTCCCGATTAACATTACACAAATTCCAGCATATTGAACAATGAGTTTGATATCCTTCCGCATATTGCTAAAAGATTACGATATTACCGAAGTACTATCAATTCACACCCACTTCGCTATCTTATTTAGTATCGATTCCCACCCAAATAAGATACACTTTGTTTCGACCATGCATTCACATTGCCACAGCCAAAGTCCAAACTTTAATCCATTCTAGTTAGTTTTCCCCAGAAATACGAAATCAATCAACACAATAGTGCTCCAAGTGGTCTTAGTATCAGCTGATTCCTTTTGAATACATCACGCTGTACTTGCCAGACTGAGTTAGTGTAACAGCCAGCCACCAGGATCGCTAGCGTCTCTCGGGAGACATTTATTGAGTTATAATTTACATGTTGCAATTGTAGTTTATTAGGGTACTTTACTTACTTAATTAATTCTAAATGTAATATTAGAATTATATTAGGCTTGCTTAATACTTACCTGACACTATTTTATTTACACATGACCCTTTTTTTACTATATTTGTATCTTGAAGTATGGTCATTTCAGATAAATTCATCAATTTATTTACACATTTTAACATTAAAAATAAAGTAAAAGAAAAAGATTAAGTCAAAATTTTATAATTTTGAGTTATACATTTGTAGGCCTATATAATTGTAAACCAATATCTTAGAGATAAGGAACATTGTTTGTTTTAAATTTTATAATAAAAACTATTGGAAACTAAGTCTTTTACTTATAACCCGTGCTACTCGACTCAAATCAAAAAACCACTACTTGCCCACCCCTATTTATTTGATGCAGGAATTGTGCTGTGGTTTTGGAAATATAATCTATTTTACATTATAGAAAAAAATTTAAAAGTGATCATATTTTAAACTTTGAATCAGGTCACGGTATAAATATCAAAAGAAACATAATTGATAATTATATAAAAAGAATTGACAGATCATCTAGCACAGAAGAAGATTATAAGAATGAAATCAAGAACATGAAAATAATTCTAAAGAAAAATGGATACAATGAAAAATTCGTTAATTCCAATATCCAAAAATATAATACTTTCAAAATTAAAGAATTAAATGAAGATAAAGAAAAGAAAAAGTTTTTCATTCCTTACCTTAATCAAAATAGTTTAATATTGAATAAAATTTGCAGAGATTTTAACATTAATATTGGATTTAATTATAATAATAAATTAAAGAATTTTTTATGTAAAAAACTTAATGAAAGTGACAAAAAAGGAGAAATGGGGACAGTATACAAAATAGAATGTTTGTATTGATGAGTTTTATCTAGGGGAGAACAAAAGAACTATTAAAGAAAGGGCCCTGGAACATGGATATTACATTAGAAACAAATTGTTTGATAAATCAGAAATGGCAGAACATTGTTCCAGGAAAGCCCATTGCATTAATAAAGAAATTAAAATTTTATGTATTGAGAAAGATTGTAAAATAAGAAAAACAATTGAAAGTTTATACATATGAAATACTAAAGATAGAAATATAAATAGAAACAATGGTGTTGAGGTTAGTAATGTTATTGAAAACTTGGCTAGGGATTTAATTAGACAATCTCGATGTAATAATAAGGTAAGAATAGATGAGATGAATTGTTAAAATGATAGTTACTACAATGGAATGTTATAACTATCACAATTTCACTTCCCATATTTGTTATAAATTATTGTAGCTGGAGAAGAAGAAATGTCTCTTCGAAAATTCCTTTGAAAATAAATGTATTTTAAAATTTATTTTTAATTTTACATTTATTTTGTGACATAGAGAAGATGATGATGATTAATAATATATCGAGAAGGAGTGAGATAAAGAAGAAATACGGTATAATCTATTTTGCTTGTGTAAGTTTGAAGGATGGTGAAGAGAGTGTTAGAAATAATGGAAACGGGAATTATTGATGATGGGTCTGGTTTTTAGGTATTATTTTGATTGGGTTTATGGGTTTTGGGCAGAAAGGGGATGGATGGGAATGTGTGGGTTTTTTTTTTTTTTTTTTTGGATTAATTTTTTTATTGTAGTGATCAGAGAGGCCAATGTTTGTGTCTACAATCAATGGAATATGTTATCAGTTCAGTGTATTTTTCTATTGTTATGTTATCAGGGGTTAAGGTGAGCATGGGCCATTTTTCTGTATTCTTGTTTGTGCATGAGGACAATGGAGTGCCTTTGTCCGAGCGAGTGATATGTAGGTTTTTGTTGTGTTTGAAGTCATAGAAGTGGGCTTTTTGCATAGAATTGAGGTTTGGGGCAGGGTAAGGGGTTCTTTTTACAATGCTGAAGCAGCAGTTTCTAAAGGTGTTGATATTGGGTATATATTTGTCAACGGTTCGAATGGCATTTTCGGTAGCTATCATGAGAGGGATAAGGGGGGGGGGGGGAATAGCACTAAATTTACCTAATTTTCGGAGATCATATTGTATGGGATAGGGGGTGGAAGTTACACATTCTGTAAACACACACACAACAAAACAATACATCCAACATGGTTTATTGGATCCCATGTAACTAGTGCCCCTCTGGCTATATGGGACAAACATCCCGAGCCCTATCTACATGCATAAAAGAACACAAACAAGCCTTCACAAACATAGATCCCACACATTCATGTACAGTAACCCATTACAATGAGACTGGACACACCCCAACTTCTTAGCTGCTAAAACCCCTCTCCCACCACCGCTGAATCTATCTACACAATCCAACTTAAAGCCTACAACCCTATCACCAGCGGACAAAACATCCATCACTATTGCTAAATCTCCTTAATCACTTCGCTCCCACTATGCATTCTCACCTCGTGTTGTCCTAAATGTTTGTCCAACTGACGATGGAATATGCTCAGTGTTCCAAAACTGTCAGTTAATTACCATCATTTTAATCCTGTTTATTCTTTTATACAAGTAAATGCATTTTATTTTCATTTTTCTCTTTATTTAAATACACACACATTAAGCCTTCTTGTTAAATGATGTCTTCTGTTATATTCAAGTTTTATTATGCAGAATATTAAGCAGAATTTTATAAAGTAAGATTCATTAACAATGGTATTATCATATAACCAAAATAATATTTCTGTGTCGCAGTCAGATACTATTTTCTCATCGCTGACTGCAATAAAATCAAGAACATAATACAGTAAAACCTCGTTAAGTCGTCACCCAAGGGACCGAATATTTTTGACGACTTAAGCGGAGTGGGCATTTTTGAATAAAAAACAAAACAAAAAAAAAACACTGGAATACAATATTTTTATGAATTGTTGTAGGATTCGGTGAGAAAAACAAGATTTTCAGAAATCAATAAATGCAAATGAATAAGTGGAAAATAAAAAAACAAAACACATTTTATTTTATTTTACTGGCATTAAAATAATCCAACAAGTGTTGATTGATGAAGGTGCTGATTACTGGTAACAATTCGAAACACTTTGTAATGAAATGGAACTCCAACTTTTGTGCACATAGTTAATCGTATCTAAAACCGAAACTTCTAGCTTTTCGTTCCTATCCAAGGCTTTTATCATGTCCTTAACAAGCATTTTTTATACTTTCGTTTAATGTCAAGAATTATCCCTTGATCTAAAGGCTGAAGAAGTGCAGTTACATTTGGAGGAAGAAAAACAATTACGATCGCTTTTAAATTTTTGGGACTCGCTATGAAATAAAATCCCACTAAGTAGCGGTCAAGAAAAACGTCTACTCTTGACAAGAGTCGCAGCGAGAAGTGTGTAATTTCCCAAGTGAATTTCCCACGTGAAAATTCCCCGTCAAGGCTAGGCTTTCTTAGAGTGAAGGGGCGTGGCTGAAAAGATAGCAGGCAAAATTGAGAATAAAGATGCTTTTCGCCATTTTTGAGGGCGACGAGTTATCCGGAGTAGAATTAAATTTGGTGACGAGTAAAAGAGGGTTATTTTACATTATTGTCTATGAGACCTTGTCGGGACCAAAGAAAAATGACGACTTAAGCGGAGTGACGACTTATCCGGGTGACGACTTAACGAGGTTTTACTGTATGTGAATCCCAATTTAACAAAAAATTTGAATGCATTACGTGAATTACAGCATTATTTTATATATGTTTCCAAAATGTCATCTAATTTAAATACACGAGCACATAAAGAAGAATTCAACCTTTCAATTTTTGAAGGATTGATATAAACATTGAAGGATTTGCAAATGCAGATTTTAGTTAAGCAATGTATGTCCTAGATAATCTATTAAATAAGAGATTTTGATGGATGTGCGTCCTAAAATGTTATCCTTGAAATACATCAAGTGGTACGTAAAATAAATCAATTACTAATTTACCTGTTTCTATCATTAATCTATCAGCAGGAATTTTGGATACAACTTCAAGGTTCTCTTGTGTTTTTAAAGAACTAAAAGGAAAAATAACATATTTACTATATATCACATCATACTTCAATATTCAATATATAAATGACATATTCCAATTATTTAATCCTATCAATGTAACTCATAATTTTTATAACTTACAACCAATTTCATTGTACCTTCGACTTACCATCCATTAATTCCTATGTATAATCCTAAATCAACAATGGCTTTGGCTTCATCAGCATTCCCATCAAAAGAATGAACCTGAAATGCAATTAATATCAGATATTAGAAATCACAGCATTATACGTTAACTATACATTGTTATGTATGACACTGATAAAAATACACTTCACTTACAACACCTTCAGAAAACTTGTCTCTGTTCTTCTGAATTATACTTAACAAATCAGCAACGCTGTTTCTACAATGAAGGAACATTGGCAGATTTGTGGTCTCTGCAATTTCAAACTGCAACTCAAAGTATTTTTGCTGAATTTCTTTCGGGCAGAAATGAAGCCGATCATAATCTATGAAAAACAAAAAACAGTAATCAGGATTAAATTCTAAAATTTTAGATAACAGATTTCTTAGTATCAATCAGTTAAATATTCATTACATAAATCAGCAAATGTTACCTTTCTTATGAGAGAAACTGAAAAGAAATTTTCAGTAAATATTATAATACATAAGCTGAAGACTGAAGACTTTTTTTTTGACTGAAAATGAATTAGAAACTGTTCTACTCTTCCTTGTACTCATTGATTTTAGAATTTACATTTAGTTAAAATCAAATTATCTAGAATAAATTATTGATTTATATTTTTTTTATAAATTTAACCTCTTCGTTTTCCAAAAAAATATGCTAAAATTAAAATTAAAGAAGTGATAGATTACTGCAAAACACTAAATGAAGAAAACAGTATTATTACTGAAAGACTAAATATCATCAATAATCCCTGTATAAAAGCAAACACTTACAAAAACTTAGTGAAATAATTAATATATATATATATATATATATAGAAGAACTGGAAGAGGACAGTAAACTTTTGAAACTACTGAAGTTGTCTATTTTCTTTTAATTAAATACACAATGAAAACAATTTTCTATTATCAATTTAATGTAAACAAACAGTGATTATAGATATTTGATTAAAATTGATAAAAAGATGAAAAATATAAGAATTTTCATAAATTTTAAACTTCTCAAAGCCTTCTTGGTCTGTCAGCTTTATTATGTTTTTTTTTTTCTTCTTTTCTTTAAAGTCTTATTTGTCAATATTGTTTTTATTCAAATAATTGTACTTGCTCAGTATAATAGTTAGCAGTAATCAAAGCATTTCACTAAAAAAAAAATGTGCATTATTAAAATTTCTTTTTGTAATTCATAAACAATATTTAAAAAATTTATTTATTTAAAATTTTACCTAAGCCACATTCTCCAACTGCAACTACTTTATTTTTATTTTCAGCAGCTAAAGATTTCAACTGATCTAAATATTCTTCAGGATTTGATTTTTCAAAATCTTGGCATCGAGTTGGGTGGCAGCCAACTGTACTATACAGGAAATCTATTGAGGAATAAATTAAAAAATGAAGAAATAAATTATTTAGCTGCGTATGAGAAAGTAGGAACGATTAAAAAAGTTATCTTTTGATTGATAACAATACAAATGCCATCCAATACCTTGAGAGCATATATGCATTATAAACTACTGATTCTAATTTACAAGAAACATTCCATTCTTTCATTTAGGACAATTACTGTGATAAATTATGAAGTTTTGTCTTTATTACTTAAAAACATTGCATCTACAATGAAAAATTGTCAATATTAATTGTTAGTTGTGTTTAAGAATCTAGATACAGATATTGTCAATCAAATAACCATTACGATATCTTTAGAGATTCCTAGTGCAAATCATGTTGAAAGCAATAAACCCTTGCTTTAATTCTACTTTACTGTTAAGCTTGAGGAATTTACAGAAAAGAGGATATTCCTAAGTTCCATTCATCATAAAATAACAGATGAATGGAAGAAGTTCTGCTGTTTCTTAATTCTATAGAACAACCTTTCTACTTCTTAACTGTAACTCTCTGAATCTAACTAATAATAATAATAATAATAACAAAAATACATAACCAGAATACAAAGTGAAATCATAATTTTTCCATATTCTTTTAAATGCTCCGCACTAAATTAACAAAATTTTATTTTTGAACAGGGTTAACACAACTGAAATCATTTATCCTTATTTTACAAAATATTACATTAAAGAACAACATAAATAAAGAACGAATGATGGATTTGTGTAATTAGATTGAATGGTGAGCAGAATCATTGCCATAAAGAATTTTTCTAACTGGATCTATGTATTTGTTTTGTTGCACTGTTTTTGGTCAAAGAGTTCATTCATCTAAAACTATCCAAAAACTGTTTTCTTCTCCCATTAATTATTTAATTAATGGACGTTAAGCTTAAATCTTTATTTCCTTTTGTCTTCCTTCCACCCTCTTCTCCTTTTTCAGTTAATTTCTGCCAAAGGAGGACATCAATGCTTTGTTTTCTGGTAATTTGTAAGTTTCCATTTTTAATACAGGTATGGTATGGTTTAATACAGGCACGGTGTGCTTTTGCAGTTACAAATTGAAGGTTTGTGGCAGATCTGCTTTGAGCAAATCTAATCGACTCCATTTTTCCAACAACATGAGCTCACTCAATGTCTCTGTCACATTTTGGTAATTCTCACAATATTTCAAACTTTTTCATTATTATTATTATTATTATTATTACTTTTAAGGTGATCTGTGGTCTTTAATGTAGCAAAGTTTGAGGTTAGCATTTCTTAGCAATAAAGCATTTCTTAATTAAGTTATGTACATTGTTTTTTTTTTATCTTATTTATACAACATGGTATTGCATACTTAATAGATTACAGTATAGTGTAAACATAACTTTTATATACACTGGGAAATAAAAAAATTCATGTGAGTTGCTTTTTTTGCAGTGGTCTGGAACTGCAGTATCTCAGAGGTATGCCTGCATATGCTTTCTTTTTGTGTATACAGACAAACCCCGCTATAGTGAACACGGCTTTTAATGAACGAAATGTTTGGTCCCTTGCCGTGCAATGCACTTATAACAGAACGGATATAGTGAACTCCCGGTTATCTCTCTCTCGTGTAAACTGTCTTTACGACAGGTTTCAATTGGACGTTCTCCATTTTCTTCTATCCTGTGCATCTTTCTTCCATTGTTCATACTTTCTTCCCCTTTTAACATCATCCAGCATTCCAATCCTTCTTCTTCCTCTTCTCTCTTTCCTTCTACTTTTCCTTCTATTATTCTTTGTTGTAGGCAATTTCTTCGTAGCACATGTCCTAACCAAGATGTTTTTCTCTTGCGTATGGTTTCTAACAATTTCCTTTTTTCACCTATTCTTGTTAAAACGTCCTCATTCCTTACTCTATCCGACCATTTCACTTTTAACATTCTTCTCCAGAGCCACATTTCAAAACTTTCTAGAAATCTTTCTTCCTTCTTTTTAATAGTCCATGATTCACTACCATATAACATCACACTCCATACAAAACATTTAGCAAACCTTTTCCTTAATTCTATTGAAATGCCTTGTGCTGTCAACAGTGCTTTTACCTTTTCAAATGCTCCTTTACCCATTGCTATTCTACTTCTTATTTCTTCGGTACAACTTCCATCCCATCTCACCAGACTTCCCAAATATTTAAAAGCCTTTACTTGCTGTATAATCTTTCCCTCTAAGGAGATATTCACACTACCTTCTTGCCTGCTTATTCTCATCACCTTGGTTTTTCCCACATTTAAGTTCATTCCAAAGTCTTTCCCAACTGTTACTATACTGTCCATCATTTTCTGTAACTCTTCTTCTGATTCTGCCAACACTGCTTGATCATCTGCATATTTAATGGTTTTCAATCTCTCTCCTCCTATCACAACACCTCTTGCTTCCTCTAAAGCTTTCGCAGAAAGCTTTCGCTTTCCCGGTTATAGTGAACCAAAATTTCGGTCCCTTGAAGTTTACTATAGCGGGGTTTGACTGTATTTTTTTTCTTAGTTCTGAATGTTGTAATCGTGCTTTATGTTAGTCTCGAAACTTCCACAACTATTTGTTTTTGTTTTTTTTTTGTGATAAAGATGAATCCGGTTCAAAATAACTTCTTTTTTGAACATGGGAATTAATTTACTTAAAACAGTGAAAAGAAACATTTTGAAATAGATAAACTTCAAAGTTAAAATGAATTAGTTTTGAGTTCTAAGTGCACTCATCATCAGTAAAAAAAAGTTCAAAGAGAAATTGAACAGAAAAGAGAGGAAAAAGGATAATGTGATTAGGCACATAGTCAAGATTTTGTTAAGGGTGGGGGAGGGCATCGAGTATATTAAATTCTTATAATTGACACTGCTTTCTGTAAATCAAAATATAAAAGTAAAAAGATCTTAATACTAAAATCTAAGGAAAGAGTAAGCTCTTTGAATTTCATCATTTACAAACTTGAACATATATACTTTCTTTTGTCGTCTCCCCCCCTCACTATCCCCCATGGCTAAGTGCCTGATGTGTTGGATTAAGTGAAAACTTTCTGCAGTTGGTAATGCGTGAGTTTATTGTGTGTACAGATGGCCTGGAAATTGGGGGTTAAATCCTGTTTATATGATATGAGTAAATGTTTATAATTTTTGCAGAGGATTTTTTTTTTTGTGTGTGAAGTATTCAGAAAATGGGAGGGTGTATTGTTTCTGCCAATTTGTTCAACATAACTAGTTGGACATTAGGCCTATAGGCTTTAGACTAAGTTTGTATGAAGATCTACTGATTATATTAGTAGATTTGAAAGCATAGGTGTTGCTAAGTATCATCTAATGTATTGTACGTGAGGTAGGCAATACAGAATAAGAGTGGATTTGATGGGGATTTACTTTGATATCTGTGTGAAATCATATTAAATTCATTTTGGAAGAGGCAGCTGTGAAAGAGATGAATGGGAAAGTTATATATTTCTGTCAAGTCTCTATTCTAATCACATATGCTGTGTACAATATCCCTTTTCCCAGGATGGATTTACAGACTGCAGACTGTTAAGACTGTTAGACATTTAGCAATTTCAAGCTTTTTCGTAAGCTCTCGCTAACGAAATCGATAATTATAAGTGATTATGCTTTTATTGTATCTTGTATTTTAGTTTGTGCGTTGGCTTTATATTAAATCATTAAACATTATATACGCACGTTAAATTTTATTTATATTAAGCAAAGCCTTTACTTTTTTCAGTCTTCATTTCAACTCAACATTCAATATCCAAAATTATGGACAATAAAAATGGCTGGTTCGAGACTTCGAGACTTCTTACATCCCTAGACGCAAGCCCACAGTTAACCTCACCCATTCCTGAATACATAATGAATTGTTCTCTCGGCTATATAAGACTGAATTTTTTGTAAATTTTGTATTTTATATTGTATTGTCCAATCTGAAGAGGTTAGCTCTCGCTAACGAAATCGATAATTGTAAGTGATTATGCTTTTATTGTATCTTGTATTTTAGTTTGTGTGTTGGCTTTATATTAAATCATTAAACTTTTTCCGTTACCTTCTTTTTTTATCGTATTCCAATATACATTAACCATATTTTTCTTAGTTCAAAATTGTCAGAAAAGGAATTTATTTGTTTTTCTACAAATTAACAATTTTAAGTTCTGCTTCCCTCATTCACAAGAATTTAATTCATAACGAAAATACTTTATGGACACTCACTACTTTGTTCTGCTAATTTTAAAGCTGCTTTACTATCTTCCAAGTTACCTCCAGTAACAATTATCTAAAAAAAAAGAAAGCTAATTAATTTAAAGTTTAAAGTGTGAATTTGATTATTTACTAAACTGTAAATAAAATCTGGCTAAACTCTACGTTATACCTTTTTTAAACCTTTTTCAGATGCACGTTTCAAAACTTCTGTAAGATCACCTGAAAAGGAAATAAAAATATGGAGAAGTTTACACTGTGTAAATATATATTTAATAAAGAATTGTTTTCTTTAAAAATGATGAGCACACGTATTAAAAATCATTAATCCATAATTAAAATTCAAAAACAATAAAAATACTTATCAGGACAGTTTCAACCCTCTAACTGTCCTGATAAGTGTTTTTATTGTTTTTGAATTTTAATATATGAATCAATCATTTTTAATGTATGTTCTCATCATTTTTAAACAAAATGTCATTATCTATAAGGATTTCAACCTTCACATGTTAAATATTATTTTGTTTTCTTTGTAGAAAATTTAGTAGTAAATTAATTTACCCTGATGTTTTGTTGATCCATTATATATGCCTTGATACATGGGATCTAAAATGATAATAAAAGATATATATCTATTATAGTTTTTCTAAATTCTAAAGCTAAGCACACTTCAAAATTAAAATATAAATTATTTAACTAATTTTATTTATGATAACTTTAATGATAAATTGTATTGCTATTCAATCCTAAAGGATGCAGATAGTCCTCACAATTTCACGACTTTTTTGTTCATTGTCTCCCAGGATTGTTGCAAATGAATGTAATGTGGTTTTTCATAAATCATCATTTTTCATTGCAGCAAATTGGCCCTTGAAAATCGTTTACGTGTGACTCTACATTAAACTGATTCAAACACAACTTCACCTGTAGCACAACCTGAATGTTATATCTATAAAAGTCAATGAAAATATTGTGAATGGTTGAGTCAACAAATGAAATATTCATCAGGTTGCCATTTAATATGACAACTGTTATTTTTACCATCGTCATGCGAATAACCATTCACTGTAGAATTATACTAACTAACCAATTCTGTTGTTATGAAATACATGGGTATATTTAAGGTAATTACAGAACATTTGAAGGACAAATTTTCAATTTGAGTTTCCATTCCAACTCTAGGGGTTGGGGAAGTTATAATATACCTAATGTCATTTCCATTATTTCTTTATGCATATTAATTGTTCTGAAATTGTCGTAATGGTTTGTAAGGACTTCCTGCAAACTACTATTATTTGATAAAAACCTCTCCTAGCAGTGGTGTATCCAAAAATTTTAAAAGGACAACTTAAGTGAATTATTTTAAAAGGATATGCAAAAGAAAAGTCCTTTATTTTATAAAGGGGTAAATTCTATTCATATTTCTTTTCTCGGTACACCACTGTCAAGTGTTATTTGTCAATATGACTCTCCTACAGACTAATACCTGTCAAATTAGCACCAATATCTGTAAAAGAAAATTAAAAATTTATTAATTAATTATATCATCATTAGCAAGGTATAAACTATTATTATAGATAATTAAAATTGATATCAACTCGACTTCAGTTAATACCTATAAACTTATAGCTTTTCTCTGTATTTACAGACGACATTGTAATGATTGTATTGTGTTTGTTTAGAATAGGTACTTTTAAATTAAAAAGAACTTTCAAACTATTAATTCTGAAGAACATAAACGGAATTTAAATCTGTGATTATCATTGCATCTCTCAACAGAGTTGTCGTGGTAAACATGTGGTTTTGATACTGAATTCAAAAACTAATCTATAGATAATTTTCGCATTTTCTCCACGTAAGCTTTTGATCAATTTATACTACGCTAAGATAATTTTTAATATAAAAAAAGGGACAAACTAAAACAAGAGTGAATATAAAATTCAGAGAAGTTTGGATTTGCGAATGGAAAGTTTCATACGGCGCTAGGACGTTTATTCAATAGGGTTGACATTTCAAATGGCGGGCATTTCGAGAGTAATTTACAGGGTTATTTTATAAACTAATTAGTAGAACTGCGCAGATGCTCGCTTTGTTCCTCTTGTTCTGGATAAAAACAGATATTTTCTTCATAATTGTTAGGGAAAAAAAGAAAATAAAAATAAAAAAATATATATATATAAGAAAACTTAAATCAGCCAACAGGAAAACAAATATGAATCAATCTGAAAAAAATGAAGGAAGAAAAGCAGAATTACCAAATTTTTGAGGAAGAATTCTTTAACTAACGAGAACAATGAAGACATTTTTAAATTGTCTATCTACCCTTTTGTACTTTTTATTTTTTGTGTCACTGATTTTGGTTAATCCT
Organism: Thereuonema tuberculata; assembly: GCA_023159025.1. Classification (NCBI taxonomy): domain Eukaryota; kingdom Metazoa; phylum Arthropoda; class Chilopoda; order Scutigeromorpha; family Scutigeridae; genus Thereuonema; species Thereuonema tuberculata. The sequence goes on from JAFIDM010000002.1 coordinate 50,680,472, forward strand.
TTATAAAATATATTCATTTTAAAATAATGAAAATATATTTTAGAATTAACTACAGGAACATATGATCCTAATATATCGAGTTTCGCATAAAAAAATAAATCACTACAATGTACAAATATGTACAATTTGAAATAATAATAATAGTAATTTTATCGCTTTTTACATCGTAGAATCCTTTTAAATTTACTGTTGTTAACCTATGTGCAAGTTTGATTATTATTACTTTTTATATCTAAATATCCAGAATTTGCAGATAGTTGATTAACAATAAGCTTAAAACGGATTCTATCATTTTATTTATAAAATGAAATACTAAATAATAGAGAAAGGATTTCTTTTTAGGTTTTTATTAAATATATGATGAATATAAATTCTAATTCTGATATTACCATAATAAAATTTTATTATATTTATTTTTTTATTATATTAACTATTATAATAATTAAAATATTTATTTTAATTATTATTTATTTACTTATTTTTAATTACTTTTCATTTTTAAGTTTATAGTTAACTTTTCATAGTTAAGTTTTTTTAAGCACTGATAATCAATCTTTCGTCGAACAACCCAAATGCAACAAATATCCATCCACACCTGAACTCTAAAACTCTCGAGGAAGCCTTTTTATCGACTAATGGTGGAAAAATAGATGGTTTGTTCGGATCATTTGGAGACATCTGCCGAATTCTGTTCAGTTCGTTACGTTTAAATACGAATGCACAGTAAATGCACAGTTGTGCATTATAGTTGTATTATTTGGAAACTGAATAAACAAAGACGGAAAAGAAAAGAGTAAAGACGAGTTTCAATTTATCTTAAACTTTTAACGCTTGTGTAACTATTGTATCTTGATTCTATTTCTTCTTAGTACAAATATTTTCCGAGGGCAAAAAAAATTGTGAACCAAAAAATGCTTCCATGTACTTGAAGCATTGACCTACCTACAATATATTAAACCTACTACAAAAATGAAAAATCAAAATAAATTATTATCAATTAGATACAGAACATCTAAATACAGCTTAAAAATATTCAGGGAATTCCAAACCTTAATAAAAATCATTTCTTTTTCAAAAGTAGAAAAACAAAACAAAAGGGTTACTAACTATAAGGCCTTGAATAATCTACATTCAATGATATGAGGAAGTTGGTTTGTTATTTACCTTGAACAGAGCCGTTTTTAGGTGTTCTGCCACCCTAGGCGAGAACTGAAAAATGCCGCCCGATCCCTTTCAAATGCCGCCCCCACCAAAAAAAAAACCAGAATCTTCAATTCAACACCCCAAAAAAAAACGACAATCCTATTTTAACAACCAAAAAAAAAAAGAATCTTCAATTCAACAACCAAAAAAAAA